>JAQPZY010000814.1:0-450000 GCA_029931535.1 Margaritifera margaritifera
GTTTTACACTCCATGAACCCTGACTCTAAAAAGACGGCGGACCTCTAAAAAGAAACTACTTTTTGATAAAAAATTAAAAATAAAAAAAACAACAACTACACAAATACATTAACCATTACCTATGATAAGCGTGTACGTGATTTGAAAACATTCCCCCCTCTTTTTTCACAAAAAAAAATCCACCACACCACTACTATCTACATTTTTTATATATCAATCACACACCATACAAATCAATATAAGGGAGAAGCGGATTTTTTTGTTTGAGGGTAGACTATCAGAAAAAAATAATATGTATATATAATAAACACACACTTATTAATAGATATTATTATTGTTGGCAATATTGGAGAGATAGTAATCTATTTCTAGAGAATTGGGTTGGTGGCATATATGGGGTTGGGTGGGTGGGTGGGGGGGCTGGGTGGGGTGGGGGGTGGGTGGTGGATTGGTTGGCCCTAAGAAGGGCCGTTGGGTTTAAAGAAGTTTATGTTTTTAACTTCTTAAGGTGGATGTAGCCCGTTGGCAGTAGCTTCCAGCAGGTCAGGACCACGTTTTAGCGATAGTTTGGTGGTGTCCCTTAACCGCTTTTCAGACACGGCAGGTCTCTTTCGGGTAAAAAGCGAAAGCAAATTCCTCGCAGAATCAAATTCTTGCATTGGACTTCACCGTCAAATAGTTTTTGCTGGACTGCTGCTGTTGCTGCATAAGTTGTTGCTGCTGCTTGCATGTTGTCTTTGTTGCTTGCTGCTGATCGCTGATGTAGACGTTGTCCCTGCTTCCCATTCTGTTCTTACTCTAAGTATTTCTTCTCTCAGGACCTCTTCTACCTAGATCATGAGCCATTTGAATGAACGTCATGGTCTTTCTCTCTGGGTTGTCTCCATCAATGATTCTTCACCCTCATTATGTTCACCATAAGCTTCATTCAGCTTTGTAATCTTGGTGGCAAGCCATCTTTTCTTCTTGGAACTGTTGAGATCTTGACGAGTCAACGAGAATGACTACACTGGCCAGGTGAACCGCCTTATATGCTTAACGCGCGGACGCGATGGAAACATGGTAAGGTTTTTTTTTCAGATTGACAGGGAGATCATAGATAGAGAGTTTTTTTTAGATCGATAGATAGAGAGAGAGAAAAGAACATATTCATTATTTTTTTTTCTTCAAATTTCAATAAAAAACAACAAAACACCATTTTTTTTTTCAAAACAATTCACAAAAATTATTTTTATTCAACAATAACTATTCTAACAATAAAAAACTAACCATTCAACCATAGAATTTTCATAACAGGAACATATTTACAAGGGTGACAAACGTTGGGAAGGTAAAGTAAATGTGAAACTTTTCTACAATCGACATCATCATTTTGATGTACATTACGATGGTGAGCTAATGACAAAAGATAACCATAACGTTCACAAAACCCATCCTTGTACTTAGCATCGTTTCCGAACACTAGTCACCTATCAAAATAAGTGTGTAAATGTTCTAAGGAATATCCAAGACTGCGTTGATGAAGATAATGAACACAATATTGTCCACACACCATAGAATCTGATCCTTGTAGTCTCACATTATTGAATTGAGTTGAGATGGCATTTCTTCGCATAAACTCGATAATGTCTTTTTCCAAAGGATGGTAATCCATAAGAATCAAAATATTCCACACAGTGATCGTTGGGAAAGTACACGGTAATCCAATGGCTTCCTGGTAGATGACTGTCGTCAGTATTGATGACATAAGCATGACGTTTTTTCGGCTTACGATGAGGTAGTTCACCCTTAGCACATACCACAGGATTCCAAGAAGAAGTATAGGAACTACGATTCAATAAGTAATGAAGTTCCCTGGTATCCATTTTTTTTTTGTCCTTCAACAACAGAAATATTGAGTCAGCAATGCACACCTGACTTTATGCTGGAAATTGTTCTGTCTTGTAATTTCAGGAATATTCACGTCGGATAGGTTTTTCACTCTGTTCAATGAGACTTTCGATCCGTTTGATCTCCGAGGAATGAGTGGAGGAGAAGAATAATTCTGCAAGACTTTTATACCCCTGTGTCAACACGTGTTAATCTGAGATGTTTAACCAGCGCATTTTCCAAAAATTCTATCCAATTGTTCTTCGCCTGTCAACATCATACATTTGTCGTGTTGTATCTGACTGGGATGATCGGTTTGACATCCATAACATTGTCCTTTAATCAGTCTGTTAATGATTGGACTCAATTCGTTAGCATAACAGTCCACTAACTTTTGTTCTTGTTCTGGCCATCGAGAAAGGATAAAATCCAACCAAACTCAGTAACAACAGTATTAGTCTCTTCTTTTTTAGGTTCTGATACGAATGACTTCGTCATCATTATCATCCTTCCTTGGTGGTTGATAGTAGTTGGTGACTGGTGAATCACTTCACAAAATCCCTCATGCTATCTCCATCAGGATCTTTTTCTTCGTGCTGCATCTTTTCTTCTTCTTCTTCTAATAGTCTAGAATGACTTCTCTCAAACTGTTGATCTCTAGAGTGTTTATCAAATTCTGCAAACAAGACGACGTTCACTGTCTCGGCTAGAGGAGCCTGTAAACTGAAGTTCCACACGAGTGGGCCTGATTTTATAGGGTGGAAATGTCCTTCATCGCTACCTTGTCCGGAGTGAAATCAAATCCCCCACAAGGCATACCCTCTGACAAAATTCTCGTACGTAATGCCGTGGCTACTGTCTTGGCCTAACTGTCTGTTGGCTTCTAACAGGCTCAAGTAAGATCGTAAGTAATTTTTACGTTGACGCTAAAGTCAGGTTCAAAAGGTCTGGTACACAAGGTTCTTACCATCTCGAATGACATCTAATCTTGGAGACGTTGAAGTGCTGAAACTGGAACGGATTCTGATCGTGGACTCCGTTGAAGGCTGAATTTCTGACCATTGCCAATGAATAAACGTTTAGGGAGCTGTCCCTTGAAGATGTGATCTTCGACTATGGATCGGAGTTCCAGCCGGCCACAGTAAAGGTTTTCACTTCCACACGTCTAAGAGGATACTTAGCAGTGGTTTCTGCTCAAGGATTGTACTGATGTCGTTAGCTACTTTGGGTAAGATTCTACACCGTCGTACGTAAAGTTTGGCTTCTTGGATGACGGTTTTCTTCCACTCGTTTGCATTAGCCATCAAATGGAAAGGTGGTACTACTGCGATTCAGTCTCAGGGCGTACATCGACTCCATTGAGTAAATACTTGTCTTGCAACCACATGTCCAAATGCAAACGATCCACTCAATTCTAAACTGCGTCTGATTTTCCTTTCGACGGTCGTTAAATCCCACATTGTGCAGGTCTGCTGGAGTTATGTCTCTAACAAGAATGAACCACTTACCATCAACAACGCAGCACCCTCGCGGTACTGAGACCTCTGTGTCGTTTGAAGTATTCTCTCCTGCGGTGGTCAGGTTTCCAGACCACGGAAGCTATCCAGATGAGTGTTCTTGGCTTCTTTTTCCATACGTCAAGAGATTTTCCAAGTAAGCACGGTAAGGGTAAGTATCCAAAACTGCTGCTGACCAGTTTTGTTAATTCAAGTACAATTCTACTCCACTGAACAAAAGAATGAAAAAAAATTATTGACGGGAGCAACTCTGGAATTGTCATCAGGAAGGCTGTTGTCCGTTTTCTCTTTACTTGAAGTTTCAGGTACAAGTAGCTGTTATTCAGATCGATGTAATCTTCGGTTTTGTCCTTTGATTTCAAATTCGATAGGAGCTGAATCCGACAAAGACGATACAGGATGAAATTCCACCCATTGGGATCTTGCATCGTCATCATGGTGGGACGCATAGAAAAGCAGTTCCAGTTCTGGACCTTGGTACATCGCAAGAATCTCGGTGCATCATTTTCACAGTTTTTTTTTTTTTTAATAATCAAACACGTCTAATTCTCTACCAGTTCTTCTCTTTTCCTATTCTTTCTGGAAGTACTACTCGTGTGTATCTTTTTGAACTTTGAAAGGATTTTCGAGCTTTTCGTCGTCGTCTCTTTCTACCTTGTCCTTGCTGCCTGTGAAGTAATGCCAGAGCCTGATGCGTGAAGCGTATTTATAGGATTTTCTCGGAGACCTAAAAGATTCTTTACCAGTGGTCATCAACACATTTTTGCCAGCCTCTCATAAAGGCTTCTTTTGGATTTTGTTTGTCGATGATGAGGCATTTTGCAAAAATTCTTTTCCTTGTGTCAAAGCAGCATCTTTTAAGGCATGAAATCCTCGAGTGACCATCGGTTTCAAAATAGGAGCTACCGTCCGAAAGGCTGATTTTAACATATCTCCTAATCCATGTCCTCGTTGTCGAGCCACTCCTTGGTAACTGGATACATTTTTTATTTTTGAGGAATGTTAGAGAACTTTTTTTCGAAAATGTAGTTTCACCGTGACTTTTCCTTTGTCAATGAAATGGTACATCTTGTCCCCAAATCTCTTTTTATACTAATCTGGACAGTGTCAAAATACGATTTACTAACTGAATAATAATGAGGGTGTACAAATTCACGGTGAATGTGAAATGTGTTTCCACCCTTCTTCGTACGCCCAGCAGAAGAAGTATCCACTTTGAAAGGAATGACTCTCCGTAATGGAGCTGAGGTGTGACCCACCACGCTGTACTCTACCACATCGGAGTACACATACATTAAATTTAATCCAAGTTCATTTCCATGGGATGGCAAATAAGCCTCTACAGATTCTGATGTTGGTGGCGACTGATAGATAACTGTAGTCTTTATTACCACTCCAAAATAGCATACAATCCAGCAGAAAATTCAATGGACATAAATCTTCTCTCCTGGTCGGGGATACCTTTTTCTTTAGCTTCTTTGCCTGACATTGATTTCACCCGATTTTTCATCTTTCATAGAAAATTCCATGTAGAAACGGTCGTGCCACACATTGTAACTGATGCGTACTATTTTTTGCTCTCCATTAGGGCTTTGCCAAATTGACTGTCAAAGGTGGCCTCAATAGTGTCCACCCAAATGTCGAGGCATTAAAATAATACCGCGTAGACTTCTCAGGCCATACACTCCATAAGCCCCTTTGGGTCCTTTTATTCCATCCATTTTTTGAAATATCCCCGCATGTTATTTTTATTTGTTGGGCTCTACATTCCAGATTTTAGGATCATCTTTTTCAAGGAATCTTGTAGTTTTTTTGTTCTTAATTTCCACGATTATATGGTTTTGACTTTTTGTTGATGTTTTATGATTTGCATAGGATGAATGATTTCTACCAAACCTACTTCCCAATGAGCATTGCGATCCAATTGGAGGGCTTGAGGTAATTTGGTGGTAAAACAACATAAGCTGTTTGTTGGGAAACACATCCATGGAACTGTCACTAGGTTACGTTAAATTAAAATTGGTCATTCATAGTTCTAAAGTAGTGGTTCTGGTGTCCGAGGGTTGTCACTCAAGTGAACAGAAGAAGGATGTTCAAAAGGTTCCAAAAGAGGACTGGTATTGTGGGTGACTGGAAGAACGAAGATGGACTAGCGTTGTTGTTGGTGACTGTTTGTCGGTCGTGGTCGTAAATTTCAAAGAGGGACTAGGTAAAAGATAACCGATGCAACCTGCTGAGTAAAATGGCCCACAATTGTTTGTCTCCTTGTTGTAAACTCAAATTGGCAATTCGCTGCTCCGGATGACACAATACACTACAAATATTTGGCAGAAAAAGACGATTTGATTTTTAGGCACCGTTCTCCACACCACACCCAAAGGGGTTGTTTTTGTAATTCTTTAAGAGAAGAACTTTGTGAAGGACTTGTTGAAGTCGTCGTCTGAGTGGCTACTGTGTTGAATGGCATGTTGTGAGTTTTACTACTTCTTTTTCTTTTTATAGTCGACGACTTGAGAAGCAGCAATCCAAGAATCAAAACTAGGGGGATATCCTTTCCAACGTACTTTGACTTCTACCAGTCGTTCGTTTACCCACTTTCCGTGTTCTTTGTTCGAGAATGCTTTCGATGTCGTACAAGGTGTCTTCTTTTTTAGTCACTCGTTGTAACTCAGGGCAAGTAAAATGTTCCTTTGAGTACTTTCACCGTTCATGTCTTCCAATTTTTAGACGGGAGGATCACGTCCACGGGACGGGGGTAGTGACACGAAACAATTCGGTGGTCCAGTTAGGTAAATAACCTTTGTCAAAAGTACGTTTGGTTTTTTCCGATACGAACCCAATCTCTCCCCGTCTTTAACTCCAACAAAGGTGTCTTTTTTGTTGGTCTGCTGGGGGTGAACCAAATAATTTATCAAACACGGTCACTTCGTTTTCAGGGCTGACCTCTTCGGGGGGCACATCAATGTTACGATGGTAGATTGATTGTACGCTTTGACCAAACGAGGTAACACGTCGATGTACTTGAGAGTGTGTTGATGTGTAAAATATTTCCACATACGTTCTTTCAAAGTTCTTTGAAAACGTTCCGCGATACTGGCTTTGGTTTCAGGATTTTTCGGTCGTAAAAAAATGAATGTGTCTTTGTTTCAATTCTTTTTTGAAAAGCTTGGTTTAGAAATTCGGTACCTTTGTCCGTTTGCCATCGTAAAGGTTGGCGTCCACTTTGTTTCAAGATCAATTTTAAGGCCCGTACCAATTCGGTACTGCTTTTAGAAGTCAAAGGCACGACCCAAGCAAATTTGGAAAACACGTTGATGACACAAAACAAATCTTTGTGACCACGATTGTAAGTAGCTAAATGAGAGACATCGGCTAAATCGGCTTGCCATTGATGATCGATCCCTTCCACTTGAGTGGTACTTCTAGAAAATTTACGTCGAATGGGTTTGTGTAACGTGTACGTTGATTGTTCTTGTAACCATCGTCGTACTTCAGGTAAACGTACACTTTTCAATTGACTTTTAGCAGCTCGATATAATTTTTGAACTCCTCCGTAACCAGCAGCATGGCCAGGATTGTAATAAATGGTAGCTAACAGTTTCTCCATGATTTTTTTTTTTCTCAAGAATAAGTTAACCAAGTTCCAATACTCTTTTCTTCGTGAGGTATCTTTTTGGATTGTTGTTGTTTACGTGTCCGACGTGCTACTGGGGTAGAAGGGAGTTCGATTCATCAGGGGTCATCGGTTCTGTTTTGGACTTCTTTCTTCACTTCTTTCTTTTTCTCTTCTGAGGGTAAAGGGGTAGACCTTTTCTTTTTTATCCAATCTGGGGTGGCTAACTTTTTTATTTTTTTAAGAGGTGGAGTTAGTAAAAACTCTTCTTCTTCTTCTTTTTCTTTTTTGATAGTCACTTTAGGTTCGCTTTTCATCAGAGCCTTTAAATCTCTCAGAGTGGGTGAAGCTGTTTCGTCGACTGCTTTTTGACGAAAGAGTTGTAGACGTTGTAAAAGTTGACCGTACCGTTGGGATTTTTCTGTTTCGGACAAATCATTACGTTCCATCAGGGATTGTATTTCTTGTTGTAACTGGGACATCTCGTTGAGATTAGGATTGGGTGGTAAATGAGGTATCCGTTGTTCGTTCCATCGATGAAATTCCATCCATCGTTTGTAAGGTATTAAAGTCAGTTTTCGTCCTTCCATTTCATTCAAAGGTACCAAAAAGGTGTGGTCTTTTCAGAAAAGGGTGGTCCTTTTTATCCTATTTTTTTTATCGCATGACCCCTCCTAAAAGTGGTCCAGCAATCGTTCCTAACAAAGGACCCGCTATTTTTAACAACGGTCCTAACAGCATAGGTAGAAATCCTCCTCGTTGTACCAACATTTTTTTCTTTTGTTGAAGAGGTATTTTCTTTTTCACCATTTGACGAAGAACGTTCCGATGTTTCCCTAATTTTTGTTTCTGTATCTTGGACAAAGGTACCGTTCCTTTCAACACGTTCAAACAACATTCACACACGGTATCGATGATTTCTTTAGGAGCTGTTTGAATGAGTTGTTTTCGCATGGGAGGATTGAATTTGGTCAAGACAGACAAGACATCCCAATGTTTAGCAAGACGAGGGGGAAGTCGTCCTTTTTTGGTGGTTTTCTTCTTTTTTTGGTGGTGGTGTACATGTTTGGGAGCCATCTTTTTTAGTCGGTAGAAAACAAGTCTGAAGTCTTTTAGCAGGGAACCCTTCTATTTTATACTGGAACACGTCTCCACTGATTCTCTGTACGACGTACCAACTTTACGACAGGTCTGACTCGACGTTGAGGTGTTTTCAAGGGACTAAATCGTCTCAATTCTTCTTTGGATAAATCCACTAAACTTTGTAAGATGCCAGTTCTTTCTTGGACTTTGGTTTTAGGGGATGGTACTTTGTGGGTGGCTGCTGCCATGGCTAAATCAGCTGAAGTCGACGGTCCCGACGGGGTCACTTTCGAAATAGGTTTCCATTTTTGCATCAAATTAGGAAACACGGATCTTAAGTCTGGTTTGACAGGCATCATGGTAAAAGAGGGTGGTGAAGAAGACAAAGAGGAAGAGGTGGACTCTAAAGGAGACCTCGCCATCATCATGGGGGACTGTGATGGTGGCGATGGTGATGCTAGTAAGGGTGGTGGTGTTTTGCGGGTGTACGTTTGCGTCCTGGCTGCAGTGCCTCTTTTACGTCGGGTGTTAGTGGCAGCAGGTGTGGTTTTCTTCTTCTTCTTCTTCTGGGCACGACTTTTCTTTTTCTTAGGGCTGGTTTTTTTCTTCTTTGGACTTTTTTTCTTCTTCTTCTTCTATTTAGGTGATTTGGTTTTTTTTACTTTGGTATCATTAGGATCCCATTTCAAAAGGGAACGAATCATGACTCCTCCTAAAGAACCACTTCCACCAGGAGTTAAAATGATTTGTTTTTTAGTCCGTGAATCGATTCTAGGATCAGCCAGTTGTGACAATGCTCCTTTATGTTTTTGAAAAAAACGTTGAGTTTGATGAGGGATGTGAATGATGCCTTGTAGTAATTGACGTGCCGTCAAAGTAAACCATCGTAACACTTCTTTCAGACTCGCTTCTAACAAATGAGCACGGACTTGTGCATTTTTTTCACGACTGATACCATACAAGGCACGAATCAATTTAGCCGAAGGATGAGATTGAAATGAAGTCATCTTCTCTCTCCAAAAAGAGTGTGTGACAGAAATGACGTCGTAGGTTGTTTTTATAGTTTTTTTTTTAAAAATGAGCTGAAGGGGACGTGTAAATGACAGGACCTCCTTCTTGACCCCAAGAGTGAAAGATACTGGCACGAAATCTCAAATAGTCAGGAGTGGTCGGTTTTAAGTCAATGAGTAAATACTCGTGAGGGGTTTGAGTGGCATCGTCGTACGCATAATTGAGCCAAGGAGCTCCTAACTGTTTGGCTAACACTTGTACTTGAGATTTGTCTCTGGGGCTTTTAAACAAGACCACGTAATGAGCATTCAAACTAATAGTTCGATGGGCTTTACTTTGTTGAAATAAATTTTGTGTAATGTAGACAATACTAGCATTACGATGGTGACCTTTTCGTGTAAACCAAAGTTTAATTTCTTCTTCGTCTTCTCCTAACATGTCATCAAAAATAACTAAATGAGTTTGACTCACGTCAGACACGATTCCATCGTCTTCGTGAGGAATACCATCCACAAAGGAAATGGTTTCTCCTTGACTTTCTTTCAATAACGTGTAAGACGGTTGCCACTCTTTGTAACACCACACGATACGTTGAGGTGGACGATCAAACAAATTAGTTTTGTGTTCGATCAATCGTTTGACAAATTCGGTTTTCCCTGAACCACTAGGTCCAGCAATCAACATGTTAAATGGATGGCGCAGATACAAAGCATTCCAACTTTGACGATCTAACTTTTCGTCAATCACTTTTACCACAGAAGAGGAAGAGGAAGCAGACGAGGTAGAAGAGGATGATGTAGCCATGATTGAGGTAAGAAGATTTTTGAGAAGAAGACAAAAAACCCAAGGCATTTTATACGTTTTCATACACGTTTATTTTTTTTTTTTTAAAAAGTAACTAACCAACCAACAAATAACATATTTTACAACTTTACACGAACACGAAGAAGTGAATGAGTGAGAAAATATGCAATTAAAATGAACACGTACACTATTAAGACTGCCACTAAAACATTTAAAGTTATCTCTAAACAAGGTAAGGAACAACAATAGTTTCTTGTCCTAGTCATGAAAGACACTGTGTTTTGGGGTAACATTCTTCTGGTCGTCTTTTGTTTTTTTTTTTTGAATCCTCTGACGGTAGCGGTGGTAAAGAAGGGTGGTGTTCCTCCTCAAGAGGTATTGGAACCACAGTGGTGGTGTCAGGTACTTCTTCTTCTTTTTCTTCTTTTAGGGTTTCCCATCGAGGTTCCCAGTTTTTCACTTTTAGAACCTTATGGATAAGTGGCCAAATCTTTGCTGAACTGGGCCACTTCTTGTAACCAATATTGGAAACCAAGGTTTCTCCAGGGTCGTACATCTTTCCAATGGAAAAGGTGTTGGTGTAACTCGCTAGCAGTACACACTTCTTGAAATGTTTTATACACAGATAAAGTGTGACGAATGTCTTCTTCACACGGAAGTGCGTCACTAATTTTAATCACCACTCTCAACGCTTTACGTACAATGTTTCTTTCGTGGACTGATAAAATCAAGTTTTTATAGTCTTCTTCTTCTACTAAGTCCGAAGAAGAACACAGGGTCATATTGTTTTTTGGAACTCAACAACAATTGAGTCCAAAACAACCACGGATCCTTCACAAGAATCCAAGGCAAACACTTGTTCTCAAAAATACTCCACAACAAATGTCCTGGAAAACGAATTCCAAGATAAGAAGTCACTATGACACATGCCACATAACGTCCAAAATTCAATGGACACAGTGCTTGTATCACTTGTTTATAATCCTCTAAGGTCTGAATTTTATCTATGCTTTCCTTCCACGGAATCAGTTTCACAACTGGTGTGTAGAGTTGAGGCATACCCACTCTTTTATAGTCAGGCAGCAGCTGTGTCAAAACAATACACTTGACACTTAGTGGTGGTGACGGGCTAGATCTTTGGCAAACTGTGGTACTTCTTCTAGCCAAGCATTGAAGCCAACACTTTTCCAGTCACGTACATCTTTCCAATCTTTATTAATTTCTTGGTAAATCCAACTAACAAGACACACTTTTTCAAACGTGTCAAGGCAAGATAAATTTGTTCTAATGTCTTCTTCCCCCCTTGGAATGTTCATGACCACTTTCAACACTTTGAGTATAATTTCTCTTTCATGTACCGATAAAGCATGAAGGCTCATGTTTGACTTCCTTCCACCACAGAATCCGTTTCACGAGTAAAGTGATTTGAGACGTGCCGCCTCCTCTTTATAGGGGTCAATGGCTAAGGTTGGTATCTTGGGTGGCATGTTTTTATTGCCAGGCTCCCAAGGTTGGTACCTTTTGAGACAGTCTCCTTCAGGATAGAAGTTGTGATAGACGTTTCCCATGACCATTCTTCTATGCCCTTGAAAGAGGGTATAGTGTAAAAATCGAGAAATGACTTTGAGTTTACGTTTCATTTGTAATTTCACAAACTCTCGGTAAATCTTTTCGCGCACATTAAAAGGCATGCCACTAATGTACTTGGGTAAAGTTTCCGATTTGGAAAGAAATACTTCTCTTTTGTATTCTTCACGATACTGGTGATAGTCATTGTTCAGAATCAATTTTCTGATGCGACGAAAGTAACCATAGCCTTGAAATCGAGGAATCACTTGAAGTTTACGTTTCACTTGAATCTGAACCAACTCATCGTAAATCCGTTTTTGCAACTTTGAAGGCAAGTCACGAATGCGATCTTGTAGAGTAGGTTTCTTGGTGACAAAATACTCACACACTAACCAAACGGAATCGGTTGGTAAAGTATATCTATAGGATCCAACACCAGTTTCAGTGATTATCCTATCTAATTTCAAAACACAAAAAGGTGATTTGTCTTCAGGAGACAGTTCTTCTAACAGTTTTTTGAATTCGTCTATGTTAGTCACATTTTTTTCCTTCACATCCTTCCATGGAATTGTATATTCCACTGCTACATTGTAGGTAGACCCTACCAATGTCTTAAATTGGTGATGTAACTTTTCATCAATGTCTGACCATTTGAATATCTTCTTAGCCATCAAATGTCTTATTACCTTCAAAAGCCATTGGTTTCAACAAGTATGTCGAAAAGGATGTAACTCTTTTTTACGTTTCAGTTGAATGTGAACAAATTCTTGGTAAATCCGTTCTCGTAGCTCCAAAGGTAATCCACGAATACGATCTTCTAAAGTAGGAATATACTGAAAAATACGATCTTGTAACTCTAAAGGTAAACCACAAATAAGTTCATCTAAAGAAGAAGTATTACTTCTTGTTATCTGGCTCATCGTACCCGTACTGTTCTAAGGCTACTAAAGGTAAGAAGTGACAGTGCGGAGACCATCTGGCATGTTCAATGTAAGCTGAGTCGGTAGGCTCCCAATGGCGAAGTTCCACACCGCAACTAAAGCATTGAACTTTATCTCCTTCTCCCGTGTATTTAAATCCAGATCTAGCTAAACTTTCCGGTTTAGGTCCATCTAGAAATTGTGGCCACTTGTCTTTGAATGACTCGAGTCGACTTTCATACTTGGAATAACCAAATAAAGTCACAGGTATTCTAATATGCCAATAAGGCTCCACATTCACCTTGTTGTCATTAACGTCAATACTAGTTCCTTTAGTATTTCCACTGAAGCAAAAAGGGCGATCTGCCTCTTTAGAGTTGGATCGACGGCGAGTGACTGAATCCACGATGTCACAACGTACGGCATCGGTCTCGTCATGGTATGGATCAGCATCGCACTCAAATTCCTCAAAACTGGAAAAAATACTCATCTATTTTTTTTTCTTCTTGCTCGGTTCACGTGAAAAGTCAGAATGAAGGTTAGGCTTGGAAGGGGTTCCTTTTTTATACCTGTCGACTGTACCATCCGAAAAGTATTGTAATGTGATCCGTGGAAACGCCAAAGAAAGGTAAGCACAGTTTGGTGACCATCTGGTATGTTCCACAATAGCTGAATCTTTAGGACTCATGCGAATGCTTACACCACAACTAAAACATTTCACTAAACTTCCCTGTTCAAAGTAGACACATCCTGCTCTGGCTAAAGAGATGGCTGTGGGTAATCGATCCCCTTTAGGCCATTTTTTAAACGTCTTCAATCGACTGGTACAATCAGCATAGTCAGGCAAGACCCATGTTGAAGTCATCTTTTCTGGGTTTTTTTTTCAAGAAAAGGGTTTCCTTTTTTTATACTTCTCCAAATCGGCGTGTCCGTAAGGTAAAGTGGTGTGATCTGGAAGTCTCACTCTTTTTTGGTACACGATGCGATACACTTTTTGAACAGGTCGAGTCACAATTTTATGATTTGGTAGGCGAACAATCTTGTGAGGTTCTAACGTGGCTACTTGAAAATCTTTCACTTGTCCAGACAACAGAGCATTTTTTAAAACCTCAAAGTTCACGACTTGGTTAGTTCGATAGTTTAGAGTCAATCCTTTGACTTTACAGGAGGTGTGAAGTTGACCTTGAGGGTCTCGGTATCGAAACCCATAATTTTTAGGGCCACCGCTAGCAAAACTCAGGATGCTATCTTGAGGGTGCTCGTCTGTCCAGGTTCCTAAACGATCTCCTTGAATGGTAGGGTGGGGGCAACCGGGACGATGAATGTAAATGCAACTGTCAGTATCAAAATACAGAACACGATCTCCCAAGACTTCTAATGCTTCGTCATACAATTTCAAACGAGCATGAGCAGTCACGTAGGCGGCAATGACTACGTTACTAAACTTGTCAGGTTTAACAAACTTGGGTTCATCTTCAAAATTAACAATGATCAAATCCTCACGGACGATTTCGACGTGCTTGACTAAAATACTTTTGTCATCCACCAGTTTAAAGTAACGATAAGGATCGTCCACGTATTCCGTTTTGGGTAAGATCGTACGTTGAGCCATTTTTCCCCACAAACAATTCAACATCACTTTAGCAAACGATCTTTTTCCTTCATTTTTTCTACCTCTTCTAAAGTGATGCCTTCGATGTCACGGTATTCTTCTTTGAATCGAACTTGGTCTTCGGGAGTTTGACACCATGAAGGATAACCACTAGCTTCTTGTTTCAGTTTGAGAAATTGGTTCACGTACCCCGAAAAAATGCCTGGATGATGAGTAGCGTCGTCCTTTTGGTATTGGGCTGTAGTTGGAAAGTGCCAAATTTCATACACATTCAATAAACGGTATCCACGATCCAATGCCCGAAACAATTCGGCACTGACCCACGTTCCTATCATTGACCGTTCTTCCTCCGTGTGGTGACAGGGATGATCTTGGTTACACGTTTCGGCACACGTCCGACATAAAGGAAACATCAATTTTCCTTGACAATGGCAAGGTAAGATGGGATGAAACAAGTTTGTGGGAGGTAAAACTTTACATTTGATCAATCCTTCGTATTGACGAATGTGTTCCACGTCGATGTGCTCTGTTAAAATTTCAGGGTGTCCGGTAGGAAAACGAGCATATTTACACACCCAAGGATACAAAGAACACACGTCAATGTATTTGATTTCTTCTCCTTGGGATTCGTTCACATCGTACAATAATCGAGTAGCATTGGTTCGTCCTCCAAATAAACTGTGACGTGGATCTAAAGGTTCGATGTCGGCTGCGTCGTAACTTTGAGTGATGGTTTTAAATTCAGGATCGATTTTCAAACGTCGATCGTACTTGTGTTCCCACATTTCTACCACTTCGTAACCTTGACTTTCTAACTGAAGTCGTCGTTGACAAGTCTGTTCATATAACTGATCCATGGTAGAATCTGAATAAGGGTTTTTCATGTCTCGGTTAGGATAACAAGTAGGGCATCCGTGAAACAAACATCCCTGAAACTCGTACACTATGTGTGGGTTTTCTAAATCCCAACCATCCACGGAATAACCTCCAATCTTTTTTTCTCCTCCTCCGTTTCTAGCATGTTGTATCCATTTGTCTTCTTTTTGACATAAGTAATGAAGCCAACGTAAAGCTTTGACCGAATATTGACGACTAGCAAAAATCCCCGTGTTGGAGTCGATGATAGCCAGTTGATTCTCGGGCATGAAATGTTGTCTGTAGACTAAGGAACAGGCTTTAGGTAAGGTAGCTGCATCTTTCAAAGGATCAACCTCTGCACTATCGAGAAATAACTCTCGAAATTTTCCACAACAACGTCTTAAAATATCTACATCCGATCGACAATATTTGAGCATCTCCTCTTGAAAGTCAAAGGGATCGTTCTGGTGAGCACGGTACCAAGCGTGAAAAGCTTCTCGCTGTTCGGGTCGCATTCCATCGGGGTCATAATCATGAAGATCAGGTAAATGAGGTAGGACGGCGTGTTGATTAGCTTCCGTGTTAAAGAAATGAGGAAAGTAACCTTTGGCCATTTCTGTCATGCCGAACGTTTTTGGCATACGACTCAAAGGCATGGCCAAATAACTCATTGAATCTTTGAATTGAACTTGTCCTACTTTCATGTAGATGAGTTTTTTTCCGTTCATGGTGACTTCAAGACGTTCGGTTCCATGGTTCAAATAATAATTAAGTAAAAACTGTCCATCGTATCCCGAAAAATTGTGAGCTATGACGGTAGCATACCGATGACAATCTCCGTAACGATGAATGTCTTCTTCGCTCCAACTGTCGTGGGTGGTAGGGTCTAAAACCCATTCAGCAAACTCCGACAAAGTATTCACTCCACGAAAGATTTTTTCACGTCCTCCTGGAATCCTACTACAATGAGGACAGTGAAAATGAATCGATTCTTGAATGCACTGATCACAAGCCCTATGGGCTACACAAAAATTAGGAATGTGAGTGCCTGTTTCTTGCATACATTCAAAATCAAAAAAGATGAAATCTACTTGTTTCTTGTTTTTCTTTATTTCTTTCTTCTCTATCTTGTCATGCTTTTGAATAAAACATCGATGATCAAAATCGACGATCTGATGACAAATAGAACATTTTTTCTTGCCAGCACAAACGTGGTGTCTCTTAGAGCTGTTGGTTCGAATGAGTTGTCCACACGTAGAACACGATTGTAATAACTCACAAGCACATTTTTGTTGTTGTCCTTGGGTCTTGCGATGTTGTTGATAGCAAGTAGGACTGACAAAACGGCGTCGACAGGTTTCACAATAAATGTGATGTTGTTGTGGTTCAGGAAGGCATGGTGTGTTGGCTAAACAACCCCGACATCTTGCTCCACAACCAATGTGTTTCTCCCGACTATTACACCCTTTGTTACATTTCTCACAGAAGTAAGAGTATCCCAAAAATCCGGTAATACTGGTAATGGTATCAAAATGTTCTTGATGGTGATAAAGATGAATGTATTTTCCTTCAGGAAAATCAGAGCCTCGAAACAATAGAGCTCCACGCACTTCTTGAGGGTGAACTTTTAACGTATAATGAGGAGCCAAAACATCTTGAAGTTGCTGTAATTGAGAAATGCCACACACGGTCTCTTTAGGGATCCCTGCTTGTTTCAACAAGAGTTCTGCTTCTTTTCGTTGTTGGAGTTTGTTAGACTTTCGAATGTTATTCCAGGCTTTTTTCCATTCTTTGCTCTCATTCTTGTTAGCATACGTTCGCCCCACCACGATAGCTCGAGCTAAACACATTGAATCTTCAGTATTGTTAATTTGGACGACACTATGTTTGGTAGTACGAAGATCATCCACCAATAACGTTTTTCTTCTTCGTCCACTTCCTCGAGGTGGAGAAACATTGGTCATGTAAAGGGTCGCCTTTCCATCGGTGATGGTAAATTTGTCATTAGATTGTTGTACATGTTCTATTTTTGACATAACTTTATCTGGCGTTAATTCTGCCGGGGTACTAAATTCAATCCAAACAGGACTCTTCAATTGGTCATGATGAATGGCTAGTCTCAACCGATCCTCTTCTTTGGCTCCACATTGCCGTTTTAAGTTCTGTAACACAGATTCCCACAAATTGGTAATGAACCGCACCGCTTTCTCTGGAGGTACTTCTGACTTGAAGTCTTTGAAGTGTACTGTGTGAGTATACGCCGTGGTCCTAAATTTTCGAGAAGTGATTTTTTGTGTCTCTCGAATCCGATAGTAATTTTCAGGAGCCACGGTAGCGGTAGTAGTAGGATTTTCTTGGTCAGGGGTTCTGGTGTTGGCAGTAGTAGTGACTTTGGTTTTGGTTTTGGAAGTTTGGGTTTCAGGTTGTTGTTGTTCACTCATTTCGTCTTCAAAGTCACTGGCATGGACTTGAGCCAGTAATTCCTCTAAGGGTGTTTCAAGAGGCACGGAATACCTTCGTCGCCGTGGCTTCTTGGTTTGTTCTTGTTCTGGTTCTGATTTCTCATGGTTTGGGCGTGATCTTTTCATCTTCAACTCTGATTTGAAACTGATTGAGTTTTCACCCAGGTACCTTTATATAGAGACAGAAGAGTATATAAAGAGAGAACTTCTTACCTTCAGAATCAGTCTTTGGTGATTGAACTTTCAAACTGTTAAGATGGAAGAGTCAAAAAGACAGATTGCTTTTTTGGTGAGAGATTTACAGACAGTGATTCGAAAGTATACTACGTACAGTAAGAGTAAAGACTACTCCTCCTCTGTCACTAGAGATAAAAGTGACGATACTTGTTACATCTGTCAAGAGAAAGGACATTGGGCTCCAGATTGTCCCAAACGTGAACAGAAAAAGAGAGATAAAGGGAAAGATATCTGCTATCATTGTAAAGGACCAGGACATTGGTCTTCGGAATGCCCTCAGAAAGAACAAGAAGAAGAGGAGAGGGAGGAAGTGGATTCAAAATTAATAAACCTAGAAGAAGAAGAAGAACATATCATCAAGAAAAGTAAGAAAAGAGTAAGAAGAATGGAAGACAGTGAGAATGAAGAAGAAGAAGAAAAAGAAGAAGAAGAAAAAATGGAAGACATGATTCCTGTGACGATAAGGATTCCTATGAAGAAGAAACACAAGAGAGACAGTGAGAAGGAAACTCAAGTGTTTAAATTCAAGCCACACAAGCATTACAGAAAGTGAACTTTGTTTTGTTGTGTGATTTTTTTGGTGTGTTATATGTTATATTGCTGAATTTATTTTGTAAAAAAATTGGATGAATACACCAGACTGGAGAGAAAAAAAGTAAGTGGTTTTGTGTTATTTTGTTTTTAGAGTAGAAATGCACGCACGAACGCACGCACGCACTCACACTTTTAAAATGGTGGTAGGATGATTTAAAGTTTTAACTTGATTTTTGGCAATTTGATTTCTTTTCTAGAAATCTGGGTGGCCCTTAAAAGGACCGTTGGGTTGTTTTGTTTTTGGTTTTCAAAAACAAAACTTTCAAATTAACTTCAAATGCCGTAGTCCTTTACCACGGCCCAATCCATATCCTGTTAATGTTGCTGCTACTGATGGTGTTTTCATTATGGTGGTAGTCACTGGTGGTGGCGTGGAAGGCTTAGAAGAAGAAGAATGTTGCTTAGCCCGTGATGGTCTTTTCCGTTTAGGTGGTTGATGAGTTAAAGAATACTTATAGACATTAGTCAACCATTTTAACTCATATAATATCTCTTCCATCAGACTTACAGTTCTTTCTTGAAAACTGATGCTTTCCTTTCCTGTTTCCTTCTTCTCCTCCTCTTGTAACTGCTGCTGCTGTTGCTGCTGTCTGATTTCTTCTTCTTCACTTTGTTTTCTTCTCTTTTCTTCTTTTTTCTGTTGTTGTTGTTGAAGAAGAAGAAACATTTCTTCCTCTTCCCGTTGCTTTTTTACAAAATTTTCCATCTCTTCCATTTGTCTTCTTTTAAAATCATCCACCACCATTGGTACAGTAGTAGTAGTAGCAGTAGTAGTATTGTCAAACTCTTGATTTAGTAAATCTAAATCAAAGTCTTCCGGCCGAAAGTTCAATATTGCCGCAGCATTCATTATCGTTGCAGGATCACTCCAATACATTGATGTAGTACTTGTCTTTCCAGTCTCCATGAAGGCTGTCGAAAAAAGTAATAAACCTCCCCTACGAACGCTACGATACCTTTATACCCGAGATGACGTCACACCTCCGCTCTCTTCCCATTGGAAGAAAACCGAACCGCCTTGTAACGCGTGTTTGAATTGGTAGTTGATTTGGATCCATTTCAATCCGATCGTAAGGTATATATACAACCGCTGGTTTCATAAAAAGCTTCACCGGTTTTCTCCAAGACGACCAATCCTAAAAACAAAATCATGTGGGTTAGTGTGGAATCCTCCAACATTGTTTCAGGAATGCTGTTTAATCCAGCATTCCTTATGTATGTAAAAGCATCATGGGCTAAAACCAAAATTACAGACACAGCTACATGGTATAGACAAACTTATGTGGAGAGACAAGGTTGTCTAAAGAGGGTTTTGCTGTATGGGCCCGAAGTTAGAAGAAGTTCAAGAAGAAAAAGAAAACCCTCTAGGAGATGCTCCTGTTGTTAAAAAAAACCCAACAACAATAACAAAAAAAACAACGGTCCTTTTTAGGACCACCCATTTTTCAAGAAAAGATTAATTATTTATCAATATTGCCTATATAAGTGTGTGTTTTTTTATATGTTGTGTGTATATATTTTTTTCTTTTTTGTCATAGTCTCCCATGTATGTTATGTGTGGTGTGTGGTTTTTTTTGTAAAAAAAAGGGATGTTTTCCATCACGTCCGCGCTTCTCGCATATAAAGCGGTGTCTTCCACAGTTCAGTCATTCACACTTCAACATATAAAATGACAAGCATTGAAAACCTACAGGAAGCCTGGGATGTGATGGTGGAAGTGGAGTCTCTGGTAGAAAGGATAGAGTGTTATTGGAGATATCCAACAACTCTATCCTTTGTCTCAAACCAAGTAGCAGCCATTAAGAATGCCAGGAGTTTGATCCAACAAGTCATAGTGGAGGAAGCTATGAAGGCCCCCTCGGAACAACAACCCTGTCGAGTAGGGCTTCTAAAGAAAGCCCTGGACTTAGTGGAAGAGGTGGAGAATTTTCTTAAGAAAGTCTCAGAAGATTTGTGGCTCTATCCACCACCAAGTGCAGCCAAACGGGAAGCCATAGACCTACTGACAGCAACGATTTTAGTGAAAGAAGTTATGGAAAAGGAGGTGACCAAAATTAAAATAATTTGGGCAGAGGAAAGAATGGAAAGAATGGAAAAGAAGAAGAAACAAGAGTTTCATCGCCTGAATTTGTCCTGGATGAAAATCCAGGACAAGTTCAGGCAAATGGGAGATCCCAAGTGGCTACCAGAGAAGAAGAAGAAGAAGAAGAACAAAAAATTTCACATCCCAGGTTTCCTCACCAAATGTTGGAGAGGAAATAAATAAAAGCTCTTCCTACCAAACCAAAACCAACGGTCCTCATCAGGACCAACCTTTTTTCAAGAAAGATTAATTCTATTTCCCTCCCTCCCGTTGTCCCTATAGAGACCCCCGCCATGTTAAATTCTCGTAGGACCCTGTAGTGCCCCCGCCATGTTAAATTCTCGTAGGACCCTATAGTGCCCCCGCCATGTTAAATTCTCGTAGGACCCTGTAGTGCCCCCCACGACCCTATTTACCCCCCTCCTACTACTCGCATGCATCACTCACCGTGATATTTTGTCAAGTGGTAGTAAAGGCTAAATCATGACATAATGTGAAAGAACTAAGTTGTGCCGTCAATTCGGTCTATATTAAACATGAAGACATTTGTTCCTCATTGCTCTTCAGAAGATCATCCAAGGATTACAAAACAAGAGAAAGTTATAAAATTTAAAAGCAAACTTGGAAAAAAGTGTGAATATTTAATCATAATTAGGTTAAGAAATATTAATAAATTAGGACTACGTATTTTGCGTTATTTCATTCATAGACAATGTCAGCGGAGACTTACAAAGTTTAAATCAAAATATCGAGAATAATTTAAATTTTATGTGAAAAGATCGACTCTGTAAAATAAATAAATAGTTAATAAATAAATAAATATTCGGGTATAAGTATTTCAGTTCCCTACCGGAAATGCTTATTTTACCATAGAAATCAGATAATCTTTGTCTTCTGCTCCTGTCGTCATAGTATACTTGGTACCTATCTGTTTGAGCGAAGATGTGCGATAAGCATGTGTGTACTCCTTGTAAACTATTTTTTAAAATCCAAAATGATGTGAATTTATTGATTTTTCAACTTGTTGGAAATAAATTGCAAAATTCCTGGAGAGAAGTAAACGGCAGTGAAATAGAGATGTAGTTCTACTGAGTAGACCTACAGTAGAGAGAAATCTATCGAGAGAGACGAATGATATATATTTGACTGAAGCGCACTGAATACATGACTATTAGGTACAGTTGAGTAAACGACTCAAACTGAGTATAATATGAATTGGATTCATAGTACTAGAAAGACTTGCCTTTGAAAAAAAGAAACACGACTGTTTCTTTTTAGGCCTCTGTTCAACAAATATGTATATATTTTAATAAACCTTGGGTATGTGCTATATGTATTTATGTCTCCGTTTATAGGTTTGTTAGATTTTAGTGATTATTTGTTGATTATGGGGAGTCGGTGTTGGGAAGAAATTTCTCAACCCGAGCAATTAGCCAATTTCTAGGATCAGACTCTATGACAGCATGGATTAGTTTCCTAAAATAAACATAGGGAATTATCTGGATATATTTAGGTATACATTTTTAGTAATTTGAGATAAGAATAGCTGACTGGTGAATCATGCAAATGTGAAATAAGAAAAACCACACAAGTGTGAAATTAGAGTTCGTTATGTGTGGTCATTAGGTGATTAGAGGAAAATTATTTGTAGTGTTTGCGCGTTTAAGAACCTTTCAGTTGACAACGACTGATGTCTTGAGGTCCGTGGAAATAGGGGAAAACATGGACTTCAAAGCCACGCTCACGCAGGTGTTTGATTCGCTCGGTATGAGACCCCTTGCGTGTAACAGTATTATATAAGAAGTCCGTTTTTGCGCCGGAGGTGTAAAGGTAACGATTAACGTTTTTCATGCTTGGGTACCGGGTTCGAAACGCCAATCGACAGCATATTTTTGATGAAGAAAAAATTCAAAATATACTTGCACATGTATAATTATATCCATAGAGACTGTGGTGAAAGTAATATGTATAAAATACAAACAGGTAATATTCCATATAAAACAAAAATATATCCCCCTTCCCACTCCCTCTGCCGTTTGCAAACCTGGGTTAAAATAATATATGATATGGGTACGAAAGTCCATACAGATAAAATAATATATAATATACGTACGAAAGTCCATACAGATAAACATTGTAACGCTAGGAGTATTTTCTGCTTGCATTTGATCGCTATAAAAAAGTAGGCATCGGTAACGACTACGTCGATACTGAAAATCTAGTCCAGTGTTAACGCGAGATGCTGAGGGGGGGGGGGGCATTTAAATGAAAGAGGCGACTAAAAATTTGAATATAACATTAATAGTCGCACCCTCTTCCATCCAATTCGAGTGTTTATTGTCTGATAGACGCTTTAATTTGTCTCTCACTTTCTTGAACATTAGAATACAATATAATTATTGGAAAGTCCACCCGTGCTTCCGTCCAATTATTCATTGCATAACTGTATTATCTGTCCTAAGCCCTGTTCACTCGTCTGTGCGTTTTTCTGCCCATTTACCCTCTCAATCCGACCATCTGTTTGTCCGAGTATGGGCTCCTCAAATAATCTGTTCACCTTTATCTGTACGTCCTTCCGATTTTATTCGTCTATAAGTTTGAGTTTGTCTGTCCATCAGTTCCTTCATCCAACCGTTCGCTCTTTGCCGATTCGTTCGTTTGTGTTCATATCTTCGTTTGTCCGTCCGTTCTCTTTCCCTCCCTGTCGATCCATTTCTTGTCCGTCTGCCCGTTCGTCTTATTTGTATCCATCTGCTGTTGTGTTTGTCTGCCAATCTAAACAACCGTGTGTTTGTCCTGTCAAAAGTTGACTGATTATATCGTCTTCAAATATTATTGTTCAAACAGAAAGTCTACTAAAAACATAATACACCATGATTGCTTGCTTTCTTTTCATATTTTCCCCCTCCCCCGTTTTTGCACTTTATAGGAGGATTGTTAAACCTATATTCGGACGAAGGAATTTAAAAGAGGAAGTTATAGGTTTGAAAAGGGGAGTTGTTATTCTTCATCATGTACATATCTGCTTACCTACATAACTACCTACATACATATATACTAGTACAACAATTGCATATTTTGCTAATAACTATGTACGCTTTTTTCGCATGCATGTCATTCGAAAAATAAAACTTAAAACACACTTGCTTAATGTTGTATTCATTGCTTCACGTCTGGTCGAACATTCAAGCTCAGCACAAATAGGAAATTGCAGTTAGCAATATACACGATTTAAGAAATGCAGCGCAGGTGAGAAGAGGCAAACAATTATTTTGGTGCATTGCTATAATCTTCATGAAACAGCAGTTATGTGTGTGTGTGTGTTGTGTGTGTGTATTTGTGTAGATGCTCGAGAGAGAGAGAGAGAGAGAGAGAGAGAGTGTGCGTCGCCTTATTGAAGAAACTTTTAGAATAATATAACAAATAAGAAATGTATCAGTTTTCATAAGTATAAACGAAAAAGAGAATATAAACTGCTTCCTCTTGCACATCTATGTATACAATGTAATATACACTGTAATGTTTTCTGCTGTATATGACGTCGCCATTTTTGGCATTAAAAACACAGTAAAGACTAATACCAATGTCGAAAACAAAACTGTTCTCTGAAGTACCCATATAGTAGATACATTACATTCAGAAAAATCGCTATCTAGGTGTAAATCATTGAGTAATCGGGTGGCCGGAGAAACTAGTGAGCATATACGAATTCAGCTTTTTATAACTTAGACATTTTTCGTTCAATTTTCTTTAAGTTTTCACAATATACTTATGAATCTTGTTTCAATAACTGAAATATATTTTTTTATGCAGATAAGTAGGAGAAGCATTTTACGTTTTTTCGAGTGGGCAATTAGATAAAGAGAATCTGAGAATGTTGATTGACAAGGTAGAATGGAAATTACTGCATAATCTTTGTCTGCAAAATTTAGATTTTACAATCTCTGTTTGAATTCTATGATAATTGATCTTTTTGTCAAAAGCGGGTCATCATCATTATCATCATCAGCAGCAGCATGTAACATGCTAACACGTTGTAAAGTGAAAGTTATAATCCGTTTCTGTTGTAAGGAAAGTATCACTAAACTTCTGATTTTTTAAAGCCCATTTAATATATATATATATATATATATATATATATATATATATATATATATATATATATATATATATATATATATATATATATATATATATATATATATATATATTTGTTTCATGATGATGATTATGATGACGATGAAGCTGACGGTGACGACGAAGACAACGACTGCGATTATATTTTTCCTCAAAGAAATTAAAAAATGTCCTCAAATTAATCAAACTTTTGATATCATTTATTGAAAACACATAAATGAAGTGCGATTTTACAGAGAAATAATCTTTACAGGAAAGTACATTCTCAGTTTGATCAAAAGTAAGATATGTAGAATGTAAAATAAACGTATTAATTTGTGGACAAATTTTGACGAATTTATTGAAAACCAGGCAAAAGTGCATACTTTGTGTTCAAATTTTATATCAGAATGCATAATTTTTCTTCATTATTACCTCCCTTGAACCACTCTTCACGCATTTGTAACATCAAAGGCCACCATGGCTGGTGTCCTTCCAAGTTGTAGATCTGTGATCCATCGTTTTTATGTTCGATTTATTATTCCCATAGAACACAAATGTAAAAGGAAGTTTACTACGAGGTATATTCCAGAAGTTACTTATATTTTAAGAAAATAAGCGATATTGTCTTGATAGCTCACCCAACTCAATTTCCGATAATAGTACTGAAGTTAATTTCTAAAGCTGATCTCGTACTACATATAATCTGACACATTCTTGTTAAACTAAATATAAGTACCAGTAAACAATTTTTTTTTAGCCTGTGGAGTATGAAATATTGTATTCTATTTCAACGTCACGGTGTTCTTTCTGTGGTTAGGAACAATTCAGAATATGTTCAGGTGGTACCAGGTTTGGGACAACTTGGACCGAACGCGCAATTCAGCTCGGTTCCGTGCACTTTGACAATGGCAGCGTTGTTTCAGCATCAGATACTGGTATAGTACAATTCATACAGGTCCTGTAGGCGTTCAGTACCGACTATTTCAGTAATGGGTGTTATTTTTTAGAATTTGATTACACATACCTTTAAATGGTGATTATTCACTTTATTTGGATCCTGATACATCCATATACCTTTGGAAGGTCATTATTTACACGCCCTGAGAAATATATATGGCAAAAATCAATGTTAAAGTAAGTGGACATTTTTGGATGAGGTCAGCCTTAGGTATGATCCAGCACAAACTGTATTGAATGTTGCATGCTGTGATGTCACGATGAAAGCTGCGCATTTTGAAAATGTTATTTGTTATGATAGGCCCGACATCCTCTTTTCTTGACCCAATTTAGTACCTGGCCACAATTGTAAAAGTCCATAGTGATAAATAATTTTCATTGGGAGGTTTTTTATGACATTTAAGGTGCAGTGCATTCAGCGATCAGGATTTAATAGAATTTGGTGAAACTATATTAGTATTACAGTTTAAACAACAATGAGTATTTAATTTAATTTGAGTAAATGCGCCTACATGACCATGTTGACATACATTTTACCAGAGGTGAAAATTTGGTCATTCAAATGTAAAGCTTACACAGAGTTTTCTGTTTAATTTAAGACCACAAAAATACAGTACTACAGTGTTTTATCCAGATTTCCAAGGTCTTGCTGATAAAAGTGAGTGTTCAGGAGAAAAAAAGTGAGGATTGTTTTTGTCTCAGTGGGAGTATTACTTCCCAATGTTGTAATATACAGATTGCTGAACTTCTCATGTTAGATTTCACTTAATACCAAATGATTTGTTTCTGTTTCAGACTTGCAGAGGTTGGCATATTGGAAACTCCAAAGGATGCAGGAAAAGCGTATGACACTGGACAAGTTTGTATCCTTCCAAGTTAATTTCAAAATAGACCAACACACCATCCCAGAACTCTCTGTAATGGGAGGCCCTGGATCCCATGTTTCTGGTTCTCAGGGCTGGACAAATTTAATAAAAGTCAGCTTGCCCCAGGGCAAGCTGACTGAAAATTTGAACTTGCCCATGGGAGATTTGAGCTTGTCCAAAAATATGACAACATAAAAACACAACAAAAGTAAAAAAAAATAAGGTAAAATTAAAAATGGAATGTATTTTTGAAATTGTGTTATCCTTTTTTTTTCAAAACAAATAAGTCGCTATTTATTTTCCTATTTTTTTATTTATTAGCACATGAAATTTTGTTGCCAGTTATTAAATTTATCCCAAAAGATATATCTAATGATACATGTAGATAGACATGTACATAAAAAATGGTTTGAATTGCTGGAGAATATAATGCATAGATAGTTAGAACAGGAATGAGCAGCAGATACATAGATATATTCATACATACATACATACATACATACATACGGGTTTTGGAAATGGCTTTACTTGAAAGATGTTTAATGATTATTAAATTTGCAAGTCATGCACATATGAAATATGTACAGAGTAATTTGCTGATCATGTATGATTGTATGTAAATGAATAAAGAGAGAGATGGTTAGGTAAAAGACCATGAACTGAAAAGGTAAATATAACCAAGAATAGAACTATGTTAACTTAATTTTAATAATGTTTTAACATATAAAAAAAGTTCTTATATACCTTCGCATATATTTAAATTTTGTGGTTATTATTTTTGTTGCAACTGATTTATTAGATTTGTTTGTGGAAACTTTGTGATGTCTTTTTAGCTCTACTTGTCATAGATAAGACCTTATAGAATGGCCTGTTTGTCGACTGTTGTCTGTTTGTTATCACTGCTTTTCCTAAACTACATCATGGATTGTCATGAAACCTTCCACAGTCATTCTAAGGTCTAAATCTAAAATTTTGTTTTTGCTGATTCTCCAGAATGGATGATCATATCAACATGGGGTTTTCAATGAAGACTTTTTATCATGTCTAGTTGGTCCTAAATGGAAAGGGAAAGCAGTTTATATAATAAATGTCGACCATGTCTTTTAAGGATTTTACATGTGTTACCTTTGTCATTTATTTTATATACATTTTACTGAATGTTAATATAGTTTTGTTTTATATTTTATCTTGTTGTACTTCATGTTCACATTTATTTGGAAGGGTTTATTTTCCTACAATTTTTATGGAATTCAATTTTACATTTTTTGAACATTTCCTTTAGTTGGCACCATATAGTCCAGGGGTGTCCAACCTTTTCGCATGAGGGGCCAAATTGCAAATGTTTTCTCACTCACGGGGCCGGTGAGCAAATTTAGGAAAGATAAGGCAATAGAAATTTAACTCACTATTAATCAAAACAACAAAAAATGTTGAAGTTGATAGGGTGAAAATTTCAGCAGTTAGGTTTAAAGAAAAAGAAGAAGTATGAAACTCATTTAGGCTACATTTTTCACTACCAGTCGGCACAAATTATGAAAGGTTAGTGGGCCGGATAGAAACCTTTGGCAGGCCAGATTCTGGCCCATAGGCCATATGTTGGACAACCCTGATATAGTCACTATTGTGCTGAGGTGCCATAAAACTCTACTACATGCATACTGTACATCCTAAGTGTATATGGTTCTGATTTGACATCCAAGATGGCCACCATGGCAGCCATCTTGAAAATCTTGTTATCACTACTCCTCCTGAATGGATGCTCATATTATGGGGTTTTCACCAAAAGACTTTTAATGGTGTCTTCTTCATCCTAAATGAAAATGGTGCCAATATTACATCCAAAATGGCCACCACAGAGGCCAGTCGGAAAATCTTATCGCTCAATTGTATTAGAAATGGTTTCAGCCCTCAGCCATTAAAAAGAAGAAACAGTCTTATATTGGATTTTTTGAAATTCTTTTTGGCCAGTAGAGCATCAGTCCCTTTGAGGGACTCTTTGTTTTTGCCTAGATTTACTAATAGACTCATCTCACCAGCCACATCAAAAATAATAAAAGCTTGACTTGGAAATGAGTGTGGTTTTGTTATGATTTATTTATTTACACACTTGGATGATTTAAGAACACTTGTTTTTATTGATGTAATTATTTGCCAAACAGTAAGTATATGCGGTCTTTTCAGTGTAAACATTAGGTGATGAGCACCGCTTATGGGTGTTAGATGTTTCATTGCATCAAAACAGTCTTTTTGAAGTCAATTTTTGACTGATTTGAGAGTCAGCAAGTTTTAGTACATTTAATTTGACCAGAATAATGATTAGGAAGGGGCCTACTCACTCACTGCTTGTGGCCAGTTTATGACTTGAAAGTTGGCGAATCCCATATATTTACAAATATTGCAATTAAAATGTAACCGATAACAAGTTAAAAATATAAATATTTATTCCCTATTTATTCCTTGTTTGTCAAAACTTGCTTCAAATAGTAAGCTTTCACATTATCATGTCTTTGTGAATAAATGTGAGAATGATGATGACAAAGTTTGACAGCATATGATGAAATAAATGATCGTTAGATGAATGAAATTGCAGGCATGTATGTAACTGACGAATGCAGTACATATAAATGCTAAATAAAGGTGCTGATATATGTTCTGTGGGGAGTTCTCAGAGTATAAAACTTGCAGAACATAAAGTTTTTTTAACTAAACATAATTTTTCTTTCTCAATTGTGTGGACTTGTCTGCTGGCAGGCATCTTGCAAACTTAAGCTTGCCTGAGCCAAATTTGGGCTTGTCCCAGGTGATGGACAAGTGGATTTGTTCATCTCTTGGTCTGGACTCTTTTAAAATTTGACCTTCATTTCTCTATAAATGGGGAACTTCTTGGGCTTCCATTTCAAGCAGAACAGGATTTTTTAAAAAATGTTCATATTAAATAAAGTTCTCGCTAAATTTAAACTTATAAATACATGCCTTTTAAGTATAATTTTAGATTTTTTTTCTTCAGTTTTGTTCTTCAGAATGGTCTTTAAAACATAAGAGATCTTAAAACTTATGGACATGAGTATAAGCTTGAGATTTGTAATTAACCAATCACAGATAACTTTACTTTTGTAAAATCAGTTTTGATTGGCAGATAATTAAACTCAGAATCAGACTTGAGCTCAAAAAGTTCAATGATTTCTAGGCATGGTATTTTAGTTAGTGATTTCAGTTGAATTAAAGAATTGGTTCAGATAAATAAACTGAGTTTTGCTTTACTCATAAAAAATTTGATCTGATAATGAATAATAACAAAATTATCTTTCTTTCCTGTCAGTTTAAAATATTGATAGTGGGACTTTTTGGCACTGGAGAAATTTTAGTGATTTAATGGTCTCTGTGAAATAACAAAAATAAATCTCATATGTCCTCACACTAAACTTTTGTATCTCTGGTATGTATTTAGTTATTATGTAATATACCAGCTGAACTGAAGTTAAAATGCCTTTACCTAATAACAGCATTAATAACAACAACCCCCATCAATGCCAACATCTTTATATTTTTTCTCTTCTTTTTTTTTTCTTCATTTGTTAACATGCAAGTATACAGTAACATGTATGTGCTGTAAATACTTATGTGTTATTGTTTGATATTACTACAATATTGTATGTATAATTTTCTTTTCTCATTAGCATGTTTCAGTGTTTGCAATCCTGTTCCATCTTTACTCATATCAGTCATATTATTAAAGTAAATATTATCGTTAATGAGGAGAGAGCTTGAAATAAATTTATGCTTATAGCTCAGTCCTTGATGTCTCTTGTTCGATTTTATGTACTTTCCATGATGATTTCTGCAAATAAATACTGTTTGAATCAAATTCCATCAAATTTTACAACCTTAAATATTATAACTAGTCTAGATCGATAAATGCTCAAATTCCATCAAATTTTACCACCTTAAATATTATAAGCAGTTTGGATCAATCTACACTAAAATATCTAGCCAAAATTAAAATCCCCTGTTTTGAAACAAAGTCTCAAAATGCTTATGTCAAAGAAAAATACATACTATACCATAAATTCTCTGGAATCTCAAGAATATTTGTACAATTTTAATATTATTATTTTTGCTCTTAGGTTTCCAGAAATGTAAGAACAAAACACAGAATGAAATTATTTTTTGCAAACTTCTTGTATTAAAATTTGCATTTCTATAGTATTTTTAAGCATAGCACAACAGTAGCTGTATTCTCATATATTGATAGTCAGGATATGTATAGTGATACAGTATCATCAAGGAAACCATCAGGATTCACAATACATTGATATATTATTCCATCCTTATTGCTTACTCATTCTGAAATCCTTTTTTGGCGGTCTATTTGCAGCTATTTCTCCACAGAATCTTTGGTTATAGAGGAATCATTCTGTTTCCCTGGATGGCCAGAGTGTATGACAGAGCCTTTGCCACAAAAACAGAGGACAAGTAAGAAGAGCATATCTCTATTTTTAGAACCTCTTGTCTGTCCAACCTTGCATCTGTTTTTGAACCTCTTGTCTGTCCAACCTTGCATCTGCTTTTAGAACCTCTTGTCTGTCCAACCTTGCATTTACTTTTAGAACCTCTTGTCTGCCCAACCTTGCATCTGTTTTTAGAACCTCTTGTCTGTCCAACCTTGCATCTATTTTTAGAACCTTTTGTCTGTCCAACCTTGCATCTGTTTTTAGAACCTCTTGTCTGAGCAATCTTGCATCTATTTTTAGAACCTCTTGTCTGTCCAACCTTGCATCTGTTTTTAGAACCTCTTGTCTGTCCAACTTTGCATCTGTTCCTCATTAACCCTTTTCATATTGAAGCCCAATCAGACAGGCAGTTGTGTAGAACTGGAAATTTGTTCAGTCACTGGTTTATCAGCATGAGAGAATGCAGTGACGTTTGTCACTCTGGCTTTGTAGGACAAGTTTTTCAAAATTAATTTTTCAAAGTTACATACCATTTTAAAAAGCATAAAATTTTCTTTAAAGTCAAATTTTTTTGTTGAAAATTTCATTCAGTTGAAAGTAAAGTTAAGTAAACTTAAAAAAACATGCTTTAAATTTTTTTATAAAGTACTTTCAATGCAGTTTTTCTGTCTGCAGTATTCATTTTAACAGATCCTTACTGGAAAGTCAACAAATCTGTTCATTTTGTTTCAGTATTTTTATTCCATAATAAATTCTAAGGTAAAAATATCCGAGTTTTGTTGGGTTTATTTTTATTTCCAGGAATGCAGTAAAATTTCATAATATTATGCACACATTCAACCTCGGTATATGGGCGAACTTTATGAGCAGTGAAGTTTTCCAAAATACCCAGTTAGCTTGAAGACCATCAAAATCTTCATCATTGTCAATATCTGAGTCAAAAATACCAATGAACTAGTTGTCATCTGCTCAGTTCATTTTGATGTAGATCATGATCCCCACTGACGAAAATATAAATTTCCCCCCACAAAATTGTCTACATTATCATCAAAATTGGTATCCACATCACTGCCATTACTTGCTGTGTCAGTACTGTCAGCCATTTTGATCTCTGCAAGTTAAAATTCAGTTTTGAAATCAAATTTTTCTACTAACACACAAGACTTACCCGTAACCATTTGTATATTGATAAGAAGAAGTGTGTAAAGGTGTACCATAACCCCTATAGAGTGAGATACAACATGGGAAATAACGCAAAAGAGGCCATACCCTGTCTTAATAAGAGTTGGTATTCCTTTCCTTTAAATAATGATTAAACATCTATTCAGTGTTTTCTTCTTTTCATCATTGTATATTTGGATGACTTGCATCATATTGTTATTATGTCTGCATTGATCCTAGACTCATATGAACAATAAAGGTTTACAATTGAAACATCTTGCTTTACAAAGGATAGACAGGTAAAATTCCTAACAAGTGAGTTCATTGTTTACCTTCTGCATACATGGGGGTGTATATAGCCCACACTGTATACAAACAGACAAACAGGTGAGTTTCACATGTGACATAATAACATATTGTCATTATATATTGTTCTCTTTCATTTAATTTTTTATTTCAGAGAACAATGTCAAGACAGTCTGTGGGAAAGTTTGGCCACAAGAATGGCCCATAGGACACTCACCTAGACTGCCTCACATGTTCAAAGTGCAATTGAAAGAATTGTTGTGCATTCTGCAAAATATGGTCTAATGAAATCTGGAATCTGGCAGATTCCAGATGCACTTATAGAGGGCGGAGGAAACATCAATTCCCCTCATCTTCTGATTTCTCTCTTGCAGGGCCCCAAGGGGCTTACTGCAAGATGACTAGTTCTTCAGTCCAGAAGAATACTCTCCGGGTCCCATGAGCTTGTGGGACCAGTCTCTTCGGAGACAGGTGTGTCCCCCCAGTTGAAGGGAGTAGATCGCCTCCCCCTGAAGGGAGGAGAAGTCAAACACTCCTCATGTGTTCACAGTAGTGTGTCTCTCTCTTCCGAGAGAGGAGATGCACCACTAATCTCACACCCTGGGCAGTGGGTCGCACCCTCCCACGAGAGAGGAGCTGCACTCACCCAATACTTCCAGGGTAGAGTGTCATGCCCTTCCAAGTGGGAGTAGCAGCACCGCACCTTGCTGAGTGATGAATCTGATGAACTAGGCTCTGACTTATCTGTGTTGCCTGACCAGTCACTGACAAATGACTGATCACTGGTCAGTTCATATAGATGACTGGTCTGTGTATGGTGGCCGGTCAGATCGTGCCAGTCACTAGACACTGGTCATCTCATATCAATCGCTGATTTTTCACTGGTCATTACTTAGATGCCTCATTGTATGGGGATAGGGATTGGACCGAGTCCCCCCCCACACACACACACTTTAACGTCACACACTGGGTTCAGACTAGGTAAGGGGATTGGATCAATTGGATCTTCCCTATTATCCCAATGAATCCTTATGGGATCTGGAGCCCTCCACCTCATCGTGATTGGTCATTTATGCCTTCATGGACTACTGGACCCTGGACCCAGAGTAGAAGTGATGCCGCAGCTCATTTTCTGCCATCACCACCTTGTCAGGTGGCATCCACCAGGAAGGCTGAAGGCGTAGCATCATCCAGGAAGGACAAGCGGTCTTGTCTTCCCACTGGATCTTCTAGCACACATAGAGCCCCTACTCACCATGATGAGCTGCAGGCAGTGGCTCAGAGTGCACCTATGTCACCTCCTCCACTGAAGGACATAGTCATGCCCAGCCATTCTCCTGCTCAGAGTATACTTGATGATGATGCTTTTTCTATCCTTGTCAACTCTGATGAGTTCAAGGTAGAAGCAGCCACATTGACGCCTCCTATCAGGCCCGTTGCTTCCTCTCAGTTGGATGAGGAGGAGGAATTCTGGTCCTTTGATAATGTGGTAAATGAAGTTTACCGCCATTTACCTGTGGACTTGTGCTCGAAACCATCTGGTGCACAGTCCAAGTAGATCCTTTCCAGAAGAACCTCCTGCTTCTTCCTCATTCCTCCACAGTTGAGGAAATATCACAGAGGTTTTTGACAGGCCAAAACATTGCTCGGCGATGTAGAGGGTAGTCTGTTCCTCTCTGTACCTTAAGACCTGTGGTCTCTGCTTCGAGTACCAGGTAGATTTCCCAAAGTGGCCTACGAAACCTCCCCATTTGGACACTGGTTCGTCCCAAGTGGGTATCTCAGCTGTAGCTTGGGCATGCCTTCCCATAAAAACAATTGAAGGTATTGAGTAGAAAGCCCGGCTTTTAGTCATCATAGCTTCTTTACGTTTTTTTTGTATGCTGAAGGAGGCCACATTGAATCCAGTCACATTACAACACGTGCTGGAAACTGGTCAAGACATCCCGGCATGGCCTTTCTATCTCAATGGCATTACCAACAGAACTCCTGCTCATCTGCCATGACATTGTGTTGAACTCCTCGAAGGTCTTACTTAAACCATAGTAAAGATCTTCTGTGGGCTGCTCTGTTGGAAGCTGAGACCCTCTTTGAAGGACTCATCCCTACAGTGACTTCTGAAGAATCATCAACATAGATCTTTCACACCCGTCCCTGGCCTATTGCAATTGGCCAGAAAGCGTGCTAATGCGAATTGCCCCAGGGACCATACACAAAACTCTTCAAACACGCGCAGTCTCAGTCCAATCCGCAACCTCAAATGAGACCTTCTCCTTGACAGTTGGGTTCAAAACGCAGTCGGTGATAAACTGCTAGGAGGAAGTTCTCTAACTTCCCTTCCTTTCCTAAGGAAGGAAGGGGGGACAGCCCTAAGGATTCACACCCTCTCCTGCTGTGCATTCTTCTCCCAAATGCCCATATAGGTGCTCTTCTAAGCCTCATTTCAGAGGCTTGGTCAAACATCATGGACGATGGGTGGGTCCTTTCTTTCGTGAGCAAGGGTTACCGACTTCAGTTTCGGGAACTACCCCCTCTGTCATGGACCCCCATGTTCTTTCACCAGTCCAATGTGGTGAAATTAAAGGAAGAGGTGCACACCTTTTTGCAGAAAGGGGCAGTCAAGAGGGTCCTGAACAATCAGTCTTTCGCGTTCCATTCCTGAATCTTCCTGATTACCAAGAACAGAGGAAAGTTTTGCATCATAATAGATCTGACCCCTTCAAACATATTTCTTCTGGAGGAACCTTGCAAGATGGAGACCAACTGCTCAATCTGGAATGCAATTCATCTGTCAGATTGGGCGGTCTCCATCAACCTTAAGGATGCCTATTTTCCTCATCCTGATATTTTCTCCACACCACAAATGTCTCTGGTTTTGCTTGGACCAGGTAATTTTTCAATTCCAGGTTCTGTTGTTTGGAATCTATTTCACACCAAAAGTCTTCACACGAGTTATGAAAATAGTATTGGCATACCTCCGATTACTGGGAACCCCAATTCTCGACAACTGGCTGATCCACAATGTTCAGGTTCAGTCCCTCCATCAGGATCTGTTCTGTTCTTGGACCAAAGTAACTTGGTTGGGTCTTTTACTCAACCTCGAGAAGTTGGAACTCATTCCATTTCAGGACTTCCTTTACATAGGGATGAACTTCCTCATGAACTAGAACTTAGTCCAGGTTCCACTAGATCACATAGATTGAATCGTGGCCCTTCTAGAGGTGCTACAAGCAAAAACATTGTCTACTCACCTTTACCTATCCCTATTAGGACGTTTCCATATGCACCCTCTACAGTTCCTCCTTCTCGCATGCATGCACCCGACCCCCACTCCAATTAGTTTTGTTTTTTTATTCCCCACCACGATAGTGGTAGGGCATATAAAGTTACACTTATTCCTCCATTTATCTGCATGCCTGTCCATCTGTTACAGGGGCCCCGGGTAGCCAAGTGGTCTAAGGCGCTCACCTTTACAGATGATGAGATCACTGACATCTCACCTCTGTCCGTGTGGGTTCGAGTCTCGGCTTGGCCAATTTGGGTATGTGAGAAAGCTTGCCAGTAGCTTCCTGTGGGTTGGTAGTTCTTCCCAGGGTCTTGTTCGTCCTCCACCAGATATACTGGCTGCCATGTATAACCTATCATGCTGAAAATTGGCAGTGTACCTTCAAAACCAAACCAAGCCAAACCAAACCATCTGTTACGGCTTGGTTAATTATAAAGTTACCCTTATCCCTACATTTATCTGCTGGCCTGTCCATCTGTTATGCCTTGGTTAATTATAAAGTTACACTTATCCCTACATTTATCTGCATGCCTGTCCATCTGTTACATCTTGTATAATTTTTGTGCTTAGGTCAGTTTTCCAAGATTATTTTGGGGCATCCATGTTCCATGCACACACTTCTATTTTTGTTTTAATGTTCATCTGTATAGAACAATACTGACTTTGCCACAGAAATGGGATATTTTGTGAGTTCCTGCTCTCAAAAGGTTATAGTATTTTAATAGATTAGTGTACTAGTAAAATACTAAATTGTTCTGCTCAGCAGATAGCACTTGCTGTAAACCTTTGTGGTAATATCTGTATTAAATAAAGTAATGTCTTGTTTTGTTACTATTCAATACATTTAAATGGCCTTGCAGTGTCATCATCATTTTAATGTAGTTGCATGCTCTCAAAAGTCTTATATTACAGCCCAGTATTAACTGCATGAATATGCATAAATCCAAATACAGCTCTCCTTATAAAGTGGTAGTTGTTTTCCATAACTACTGACCACATTATGTACCGAACTGTGTTATAGTGAAAATGATTTTAAAAAATTCCATCATTGCGTGAATGTGTGTTGAGGGTGGAGGAATAAACAACACGCCAGTCAAATGTATTGTAATAATTCAAATGTATTTTAATAATTCAAGTTTATGTAAATTAAATTTACTTTTTCACTTCATGCTATTTGTACATTTATTTTTATCCAATAATGTTTTAACACGAAAAAAAAGATATAATACTAAGCGTCATGTTGTTTTCTTTCAACCCATATTATCATATATTTCATAAACCAAGTAAGTACAGTTGTTTATATTTTGTCACATGGTCCATATTAGTGCTGCATTATAATGAAATGCATTATAACAAAGGAGAGCTGTATTTTGAACTCACTGTTATTTGTTGGGTACCAGTTTTTGGTAGATTTCAAATTTGCCGCAAACCACAGATTATTCTATGAAGACATTATAGTACCTCTTTGCCAAACCACAAGTTTAACTACCAATGAAAATGAAATTTTGGCAAAACATGAAAAGTGATACCCATGTATATACATGAATGTACAGTACAATTATATTAATGTCTACATGTATGTGACAGCATCCAACAGTTTTTTTGAAGATAAAATAATAAGTTCATGCGATGTACATCTCTCCCAGAATAACTCACATGCAGCTGGGTCCATAAACATTGAGCACAGCAAAGGTGAGGATGCAAGATAAACATAAAGGGGGGGGGGAGCAGAAGGAGTGCTAGTAACTTGTGTTGATACATGAGTGTTATAATCTCCAAAGTCTTACACCAATATTCAGCTGTTGGATTTCTTCTTTGAATACATTCTCTGATGTCATAAACGTTAAAAGTTCTACTACCTCTGGAGTCCAGCAATTGCAGAAAGATGAAAAATCTCAACTCGCCCCCATACCTTCCATCACCACAACTAGGTGGATGTTTACCACTTTTATTGCTTTTGCTGATACAATATACATTGTATCTAATACCTCTCACAGAAGCTAAGTTAATCTTGTGGATTATTGACCATCCATTGACAAAGTCAGTATAGTATTGAATGTAAAGGTATTTACCACTTGTTGCAATCATTATTTTGCAAAATTTGTTGACATTTATGTGAATTTTTGCAGTTGTGGATTTAATTCTTTTCTGACCTTGTGCACCAACATGGTATCATTGGTTGCTTATTCATACACACTGCATGTATTTTTGCTTGCTTAAGTAACAATTGTGGTTATTGTTATATTTGAACACTTTTGGGTTGTTATTTCTGATTTTTTATCATTCTTTTCATTTCAGATAAATAATGATGAAATATGCTAAGTGCAAGATTTAGTGTCTCTCTTGCACATGATATGTGTCTCTCTTGCACAAAGTGTTCTTCCACTGTTGTTATTGTTATATGTAAACACTTTCAGTTTATTTGTGATATTTGGCCATTCTGTCATTTCATATTAAACAATGACAATGTTAGGTACCAGAGCCAGTGAAGACGCACATGATTCATGTCTCTCTTGCACAAAGTATTATTTAAGTGTTGTTTTTGTTACATGTGAACACTTTCGGGTTGTTATTTCCAATTTTTTTGTTGTAATTTTTTTCATTTCAGAATAAACATTGGTGATGTTATGTGCCAAAGGCAACATGGACATGCATTAAATGTGTTGCACTGTACAAAGTGTTCATCGACTCAAGCTGCAATGCATGTATGAAGTGGTAAAAAGGAATTTGTCTATGGTTTTGTGATTAAGCTTGAAGAGACGGGTCAAGCCTCGAGAGACGAAAACTGACGTAACCTCTAATAGTGGCTTGGAGTTATAGGGAGAGTATCCTCCCTTATTTTGGCAGCCCATTGGGCATAGGTCCACCTGCATGTATGAGCATGGCGTTAGGGCAGCAATTCCCAAATCAGGGTCACGGCAGTGTCCTCAGTAGGGTTGAGACGGGTCATCATAATACAATTTTTAAATCATACCATAAGCCTGAGGGTTGGGAGGTTCTGTTGGTGGCCAATAACGGGTCGCAGCAAGAAAAGGTTGGGAACCACTGTCTTGGGGCCTGTAAGTCTGGGTGCATGTGGTATTTTTTCAGACATGGATGATCCGTTTGGCCATCAGTCCAGGCCGTAGAATGCCATCCTGGCTGCTGATCAGTCAGTCCAGACATCTGGCTTTCCAAACTCCACAATCAGTGACTGGGAATCCATCATTTTCGGTGATCCATGCCATATATTGGCCGGCCGCAAACATATGGTTACCAAACTGGCTATACAGCTGACAACCAGGCAGTTCATCCAGCCAAGAGTTTAGCCGACCGGTCAGCCAATAGCTGGGTTGTCCATCAAGGTAGTAGCAGAGCTGACCAGCCAACAAACTTACTGGCATTTCATACCAGCAAGACAAACCATTGCACTTGCCTGACCAACAATGCAAATGCTGTCTCAAATCTTTATGGCTTATCCTTTGGGGAGATATCAAACTGTACATGGGGATGACCAGACAGCTTTGTCCCTGTCCCCTGGGATGTTTTATTCTGATGTTAACAGAATACCCAATGAGGACAATCCCCACAGTGAGTGCAGGGATAACCTTGATAACTTACTGTATGCCAATCCTACATGGAGCATTTGGAATACAGTTTTAAAGTGGCAATGAAGGAAATCTACAGAGTTCTGCCAATTTCCAATTGCCCAGCTCAATCAAAGCCAGGCCTAACATTTCAATGCTTTAGTGGATTTGGAAGACAAAGATGAACAGCCATTCTTCCATTTTCTTCCACAGTCAGTGAAGGTTAAAGAAATCTCTGACTGCCTGACTGACACAAATACAGGACCCAGGCAATTCCAAGGCTTTCTTTTTGGAAAGCCAGCTACCACATCATTCTCTCCTTGCTGGTAGCGTACACATTCAGCAACATTCAGCACTGAGCTGCCATCCTTGGATAAAAACATTACGGTGGTCAGTATAACCAACACTCTGTTTTATAAGTTGGACAAAAATTTATTTTACACTACCTCCAAGTTGGCCTGAAACATGATTGCTACCTCCTCCATGCTTGATTTGGCTTCACTAGGAGTTTTTTCGACTGACCCCAAAACAGGTAGCGATCATACATGGGAATCCACAGCCTGCATTGTCAAGGTGATTAACAGATCCGCACATCACATGATTGCTAACATCCTGCTAGCGCTCATCCTCCCTAAAACTGCATTATACCTTGGTCCTGTGATCATCATCTTTTGGCACACAATTGCTGTTTGGCTGAGAAATTAAGGAAATATGTAAGCAGGCATCACAAGAACTGCCACTTCAACTTACCTTGGTGCCTGCACCTACTTTTAGACTGAACCAGCCTCATCTGCAGTGACGAGACAATTACCGGCAAAAAGATAAGAGGTTGAATAACACTCAAAGGCAACAATTTGTCCTCAATCCAACTTAGGAGGCAGCAGGCTCCTCTATTCCGGAGGCAGTCTAATAAAGGGGAAACGAAACAAGGTTTCTCCTTCCCTAAGCCTCCTAACAGCTGACATTGTCTTGCCACCCCAATTGCCTGCAGACAGCCTTCTGGTAGGCACGAGACTCCTTCATTTTCGAACCATGTGGATTGACCTGTTTCCAGTGAACAAATTCGCAATCCAAGTTGTTTTGGATGGGCAACAGATTTCATTTAAACAATCCCTCACCTTTCTACATCCCCTTCCATGATGGACTTGCCATTAGATCTTGAAAAGGCAGGAGTTTTACAGAAGGAGATCTGGTTGCTACTAGACAAGTGGACAGTAGAGATAGTTCGCAAACTGAACTCTATGGGATTTTACTCCATGCTGTTTCTAGTACCCAAAACCAATGGGAATCTCAGAGCAGTCACAGACATCAGTCAGTTCAACAGTTCAACAGATAGCTGGGCTGAGGTTCATAATGGAGATGTCAAGATCAGTCAGACTTTCGGTAAAGGGGACAAATTTGTAGTCAGTTTAAACTTAATTGACACATACTTTCACATCGCTATACACATATCCTCACACAAGTTCCTTAGGTTTGGTTTCCAAATAACCATTTACCAATTTTGCACTCTCACATTTGGCATAAATATCAGCCCATAGGCTTTTCTAAGATCATCAACTGTGCTGTCCCTGTCTCTTCTGGATAACCTCTTTAAGATGGCGTATCACAGCGACATCCTCCAAAAACACATGGTAAGTTTATCTTTGGTCAAGGGCAGAAACAATCTTCTTTCCCTTTTGAGTCAGTTAGGGTTTCTGATCAATTGTGACAAGCTAGACTTCACTCCATAGAAGCATATTGTCCACCTGGGCATGGAATGTTTTTTATAAACTTCAACCTTGTTTGCCTCCCACAATTGTGCAGATGGATTATTGAGCTCACAGAGTTGATTTCTGACAGGGAGTGGATCTCGGCGAGAGAGTATTTGCAACTCTACCTACTCAATACGGCAGCCAATTTGATTCACCTTAACTGCCTTTTTGTGCGCCCTTTGGAAATGGCCGTGCAAGTTCAGTGGTGCCCCTTTTCCAGTTGACTAGATAAACAAATCATGATCTCAGACGAAGTAGTGTCTTTCCTGTGCCAGTGGCATAACAAAACAATGGCTCACAGCAGGAATTCCTCTACAAAAACCCCAATTGGAAATTATGATCTGTATGGAATAAAATGCCAGCTTGTGCAGTTGGGGAGTCCATCTGTTGCCCAGCTTCACCACAGTGGAGAATGGGGGCCAGAATAGTTACCTCTTCACATCGACATTCTAGAAATGAAAGCCGTAGTAAATGCATTTCATTTCTGGAAGAACCAATTGTATTGCAAGGTAGTCCTCATTATGACAGACATTTCTGTGGTGGTGGCCTATCTCTTCAAACAGGGTGGGGGTTGACAAAATCACCATATCTATGTGTACTGGTTTGGGATTTTCACTGCTGGTGTGCACAGAGGAATATAATGGCCCAGATTAGACATATTCCAGGCAGGTTCAGTGTCCAGGCCAATTCATTGTCAAGAGAGGCCGGACCCTTCACACAGAGTGGTCCGTCCACCCAGTGATCTTTCAGCCGATTTGTGCACTTTGGGGCCAGTGATGATAGATCTGTTTGCGAGTAAGTTTAAGCACAAAATGCACACCTTCATCTCACCAATCCCAGACCCAGATGTATGGGCTGTGGATGCACTCTCGCCTACCACCATGGTGTTGGTACTGAAAATAATTCAGAAAGTGAGGGGCTGCAAATGCAAACTGACTCTGATAGTACCTCACAGGTCCTGGATGAACAGTCTGCTTGATCTAGGTATAGAGATTTCCAGGAAAAATTCCTCCGAGACCCAACCTACTCAAATGGCCATGGTTGCAGGTTTTTCGTCCCCGCCCAGACAGGCTACTCCTTTATGCCTGGCTCATGTCAGGAGAGCCATGTTGAGAAAAGAATGTTAACCTTCTGTCGTGGAGAGAATCTTATGAGCTAGAAGATCCTCTATTTTGAAGGGGTACATGGGGAAGTGGCAGGTTTTCAGGGACTGGTGCAACAGCAACAGCTTCGTCCCTTTGAGTGCCTCAATCCCACAATCGGCTAAGTTTTTTCTCTGACTGTACGAGGTGAAAAAAGTTAGACCCCACTGCGATCAAATGCTACCTCTCCATGATCTCAGACATTATGATACAGTGGATATAGGTGATGATAAAGATTTATTAGATCTATTACCCAATTTTTAATTTAATAGGCCAAAATTGCTCATCCTGTTTCGTGAAGAGAAATAATTGTTGGTACTGACATGGCTCAATTCAATTCAGTTTGAGCCCTTCTAGAACCTGCTGTTATACAAAATATGTTTCTTGATAGCTCTAGCTTCAACATACAGGGTCAGTGAGTTGCATGCCCTTTCGGTGGACCCGAACTATCTGCAGTTCAGATCAGATGGTTCTGTGTTCCTGATGACTCAACCAGGCTTCAAAGCGAAGAACAGGCTGCCGTCAATGGCCAATCAAAGAGTGGTCATCTGTTCCCTCTCCTCCATCAATGAGGCTAGAGAGTCAGTGATGCAGAACTGGGTCCTTGTGCTCAAACACTACGTCAAGTGCACAGAAAAGTGCCATGGGGGCCAACAGGACTTTCTTCCAGTCAAGCCTGGTAAAAGGATGTAACCACATGACTAAGGTAGGTAATACACTCTGCATATTCTGAGATCTCAATAGATCAAGTACGCCTCATGAATATTTCAGCCCATGAAATCAGAGCTATCACTGCAAATCTCATGTTCGAATGGAACATGGTGATCCAAGACATATTAGATGCAGTTGGCATGCACAGTCAGCCTTCACAAGCTTCTATCTGCATGATCAAGCTTCACAGAGACAAGAACTGAATCTGGTAGGTCTGGTGGCTGCAGCCCAGACCATCACCAGACCAGTTTAAAGTCGGCACAGCCTTACCATGTGCATAGAACAGCGCTTTCTCAGGATTTGCCTGGTGATTTTACTTGGTCAGAAGAGTCATTTGCTTCCTTTTCTCTTACCCAGGTACTGTCGTAACGGCTTAGGTGACTGTCATTTGTTCTGTTCTGATATTAGGGAATAAACCTTATTCGCCTGAGGGTTGACCATGGTAGAGGTATGATGCTCATCATTGCCTCCTCCTATTACCTATTCAACTAACGATAATGTGATTGGGGAATGTATTCCAAGGAGAAAGAAAATTTTGTAGTAAATTGTTTCTCTGAGTATACTTACCTGATCACATTACTATTAAACCCTTCCACATCTCCCGCAAATGCGAGCATCCTCATTGAGGTCATGCTGATACAAAAACTGGTAAATAACCATAGTCACCTAGTGGTGATGAGGGGAGTTAATGGGAAGGGTTGGGAAGAGTTTCTTCCCTTCTATATGGAATATAGATTGGAAAGATAACATTTTTTTGTCTTTCCATGATGTTTGGATTCGAGAGTTAGCAGAGCTTTTTCCTAACATTAGTGTGATTGGGTAGATATTAGATCTGAAGAAATGAGTTAAAGTCAATAAAATGATGAGAGACTTTTTATATAATTGAAGCTGACATGCACTACTCACAATTTCGTGCATCAGTAAAGCTGGAATTGCTTCCTTTTTAACACGTGTACCCATCATAAGCGAAAAAACTTCATAAATAAAATTATAATTAAACCATAGGAGTCATACAGATTGATGTCTTTGCAATGATTAATTCCTCAGATGTGATTTTAAATGTCATATACTTCTTTGTTTATAGCACATCTACTGAGTAAAACCATATATTGTTTGTTCTGATAAAAGCAAGTGGCACATGACAGTTGCATGGTCCTGGAACAATGCATCCATATAAAAAAAAAAAAGAAAAAAAAGAAAGAAAAAGGATTCAAATGTGTGCATTTTATTAGAACTTAAGTTATTTTTGATAGTATCACTGCAACTTTTGAAGAACAGTCCACATATTAGTCAATGGCAAAACCTAGCAGCTGTTTACAGTGTGATTTTGATAGGAAATTAGGCTGACCCTACTCATGGACACTATTAATGTGATGTTGGTACCTTAAATGCATTGTAATCAGTGATGTTGGCAACTTCATGTATTGTAATCAGAGATGTTGGCACCTTAAATATATTGTAATCCATAATGTTGGCACCTTTCATGTATTGTAATCAGTAGTGTTGGCACCTTTCATGTATTGTAATCAGTAATGTTGGCACCATTTATGTATTGTAATCAGCTGAGACAGTTAATCCATTAATTAGCTTGTATCATCATGCCAAAGGAGCATTAAGTTCTCAACAGTTGTCAAAATGAATCCAGCTTTGCTTCAAAATCAAAATGAATCCAGCTTTGTTTCAAAATGAATCCAGCTTTGCTGCTGAGTAAGCACTTAGATTTTCTCAGAAGTGCTAATGGCCATCACCATGGCAGACAGTTGACTCTTTTCATGCTTGAATAGAAGAGGGTATATCATATTTATGATGACTACATTGAAACTGAATTAAAAAATAAAATTAAAACATGAATTTTACTTGCCAAGACTCTTTAATTTTAATTTTTTTTTTTTAGTGTTGCCTCCAGTAGAGATTTCCCAGTATTTTCACTGACTGATATTTTGCTGGATATTGTATAATTTATTGAGAAACTATTTAAAGAAAATCTTATAAAAAATATGCTTTCTTCTAAGAAATTGAGAATTTCATGTTGCTGATTCCTAAATTTCCGTGCAATAACCACCATTCTCAATGATAAATTGAGTAATATATCAAGCTTTTATTTACTAATTTTGATCATGATTTTTAATGTTAAGTGTGTTTGTGGCCTTTTCTGTAAGAACAAAATGGGTTCCACATTTGCCTCTGTAAATGGGTTTTTGAATTGTCAGGGCATGCCAAAATGAGGGAGCAATGAATCCAGTGCCAGTTTTGGTTCATAGAAATTAAAAACTAATTGCCAGTCATTCTTAATCATATATTTATAGTGATTTCATTTTGTTCTAACCTCTTCAGGTCAGTATTATGGAGTTGTTTGGTATCTGGTTTTTATAGACACTATTTTTGTTTGTTTCAGAAGCATTAGTGACCACTCAGCTTCTATAGGAAAAGAGGTCAAAGGGAAAAACCACCTGTATTATCAGGTGTTGATAGACAACAGGGATTGTCCCCACATTGTAAGTAGTGTCATCTCAGTTGTTTTTCAATATACCATCTATACTCGCTTATAAGTTGAGTCCAATTGCAAACTGCACAGACCTAGATCTGTCCATTGCATAATGCACTGGCAGATCTAGATCTGTGCAGTTTTGTTAGGAGTCGTCAGTAGATGAAACAACACAGACCCTGATCTACTGGCATGTTATGCAACAGCAGACAGGGATGATCAGATATATTAATTAGGGCCGCCGAAATTTCTGTTGGTTGTCCCAGAATTTTTATTTTGAAATATCGCAATTAGAAGTTAGTAAATCTGGCTTAACAAAACCTTTCCCTGATTCCATTCACATCGGTAACATGTTACTTGATCTGAACCATAATTTTACCTTTATCTTACCAGAAGTCATCTTAATCATACAAAAGCTTGGCATTGCTTTTAAGTGCATTTAATCATAATAAGTCAGGGTTCAAGCTGCACCCTAATATTTGGGTGAATTTACCTCTCTTCAGCCAGAATAAGGCGAAGTTGGTGAAAATAGAAAGTTCAAAACAGTCACTGTAAACTAACGTTTTATGTATTTTCATGTCAGATTATTAAAATGATGATGAAATATTCTTAAAAGTTCATATAAATATTAAAAATTTTCTTATTTTGCTTCACCACTTTTGCTGTATAACAGACAATGGCAACCTCGCAAATAGGTTATAATAAAAAAGCGGCAACATATTCCACAACAAATGCCCTCTTTTCATGTCAGTATGACAAAATATTGGATAAAATGATTTGTTTTGTTAGTAATGGACCTGGATATGTCCACTGAGTCATAATTTGCTTTAAATTGGGCTACAAAAATTACATTTCTTCACTTGTTTTTTCAAATATCATGTGTGAATTTTTGGCAGGAATTCCATCTGTAGCAATGTAATTTCTGGTATTTATGATCATCAAATTAGCGCCAAAATTGACTGCAGAACTTAAGACTTCTTTTTTTTTTTACATCTTCTTCGTTTAAGGGAAATTTACACGGAAGTTGACATTTTCCTTTGATTATTAATGCAATGTATTGAAACAAAATAGGGTGGGGTAATGTTGTAAAATCAATGCAAGGCAAAGTGAACTTTGCCTTTTGGGCCTGTTTATGTGAAATGACAGAAAGGTGACTATTTCACCTTAAACACTTCTAGCATAGACCCTGTAAGTATTTGGATTCTCCAACATACACCTCTCCCTCGATAACTCATGAATGACAGGGTCCAAAAACACAGACTGTAGTTTAAGTGAGGGCACAATTTACCAAGCGACATTTGAAAATTTAAGAAGGGGATGCAGTCCCTGCTGGACATCGACAACGAGAAGAGGGGGAGGCATGGTAAATGGTTTAAAACTCGTTTTATATTCGCACTAGGATTAATTGTCAATAAAATGCTTTTTTTAATGAAGTTCACTTTGCTGTATAAATTACCGTTATTTTCAAGATAACCAACCTTTGAAAGATCGTTAAAAACATTACTCTAAGAGGTTTCTTGACACATCACATGTACCTCCAAAAAACATTGTGTATTATGTCACTTCTTTTTGCAACAAACAGGACTCCTTATAATCAGGGCAGGCTTGCAATGGTAGGAGATTGTACTTCAAATTTCCTAAACTTTGACCACTGTCTGTGATATTTTCATAGTTGACAGAGTTAAACTCAACTTCAACAGAACTGTGTAAATATTGAAAAAATGGAAATTTTGTTTCTAAAAAAGCCTGTTTTGCTATCATCAGCTTTGTTTTAGTACCTAATCCCTGATTGCAAAGAACTATATCTTTTGATAGTGGCTTTTGAGAACGCTGAAAAACCTAATTGCAGTCTTAATTACAGCAGAGATATTTTGCTTGTTTGCTTCTGTATACATGCAAAAGGATGTTGGCATCTTCTTTGTTTTAGATCTTTGCATTTATGCTGTGAGTGTTAGCAATGAATAACTTACCTAATCAGCACAATTACTTAAGAATGGATTAAGCCAGTTTGCTTGGAAATGCATGGAAGTGAATGACAGTATAATCTATTATAGAGATATAAACATCATCATTCAATATTTTATCATTTTTGTTTTATTAGATGGGAAGTCCATGAAATTAAGCATCAAAGAATGTGTATTTAATTTTTTAACCAAACCATGAAATTAAGTATCCAAGAATATGTATATTTTTTAACCAAACCATGAAATTTGAAACAATTGACAGTAAGAGCAACCCTTAACAAGGAACACATGTTCCAAAATTCCTGATGCAACAAAGTAGTAACTTAATATTGAAAGATGATAAAATCTTTTAATTGTTTTCCTATTTTAAAAAAAATTCTGTATGTTTACAAAACATTGTACAGGTTCATATAGGTTTGTTATCACCAGCTCCATTGTTGTTGTAACAATGTTTCTCATAATCATTATATAATTGTTTGGTCTTGACAATAAATAATTGAATTTAATTGAATTACAGAGAGCCCAGACAGAGGCAGTCACATTTCTTGGAGACCATGAGAACAGCAGGGCTTTGTATGCAATACCAGGTGAGAAAACTGTCAGTTTTGACCTACTATAATTGTTAATCTTGTGCAGACTGTTCCCAGCTGGAAGTGTTTGATTAACATGGCGGTTGGATGAATACATTTTTTAGATGAAAGCGTTAATTATTTTCACAATAGCATCATATGATTGCAGTGTTGGCATGAATGGAAGTTGGATGAATACATCTGTCCTGTTGCTGATTGAACAGGTGTACAATTAATCCAGATACTGTGTGTATAATGCTTTTCTTTTTACCTTCAGTGAATATGACTGTGGCATTTGTCATGACTTGTACACAATCAGGACATCTTCAACCTTTACTGTCATATGCTAGAAAAAAAACTCCTGTAATTAGTGGCCATTTTGAACTACCTTGTGCCAGGGGGGTTTATTGTTGAGTCCACGTTAGTGGAAAGTTAGACATAGTCACTTTTTTGGTGGTATCAGCATCATTGTCATTAACATTTTGTTAAGGTTTTTGTGAAACTTTTTTAGGCAATGCTTGATCATTGCCTTGACATGCAGGCCCTGGTCTTGCTACATATAATAATTTTATTCAAATCACAGTGACTTGATCATTGTCTCGACATGCAGGTCAAGTTTTTTTCTTTAGCTCATGACCACATCATTTTTTTTTATACCTAGAATCATGAAACTTGATGAGAAGGTGCATCAGGATGAGTTCTACACTATTATCACAAAAGTAGGTCAATGTGACTTTTAATTCATGCTTTACTTACTTGGGTTCAATTTTTTGTTTTGAGTTTATTTCTCAAGCACTGTTTATGCTAGAGTCATCAACTAAATGATTCTATGCATCTGTTAGTACTATACCTTGGCACTAAAGAAGGTCACTGGGACCTACATTTCACAATTTATTGGCTTATTTTAAGTTTAATTAGTGTTGATCTCATTACCACGCTTTTTTTTTAACATGCTATATACAAAATACTATGCCTAGAACCATGAAACTTTGTGAGATGTTGCATCTTGATGAGTACACCCCCACCCCATCATGAAGTAGGTCACTGTGATCTATATTTACTCGTCACTCACTTTTCTGAAAGTTTGTGTTTTAACTGTTCATGCTAGAATCATCAAAACTAGATGATTGTATACATCTGTGTTAGTACGACTCCTGTTGAGTAAAGTAGGTCACTGTGACCTATATTTTACAGTTTACTGGCTTTGGATACAATTTTGCATTTAGGTCATGATCGCATAGGTGTTTTGCATTCTGTGTACACACTCTCTTATCTAGAATCCTGAATCTTAGTGAGGGATGTATCTTCATAAGCACTACTCCCCCATTGCAGAAGTAGGTTATTACACTGACTTGTGTTAAGGTTGCATTTGCTGTTCATTTTTAAAACAGTTTTCATGTTAGAATCATGAAATTGATGATGATATGCATCTCAATTTGTACCATACCTTTACAACAAAAGAGGCTCATTGTGACCTATATTTATCTTTTACTGGCTTTGGTTAAGTTTGTGTGTTTAGCTCATGACCACACAAGTTTTTGGCATGCTATATGCATATTATCCTACCTAGAATCATGAAACTTGATGTGAGGATGCATCCTGATAAGTATTACACCCTTATTGATATAAAAGGTCAATGTTAACTATATTTCATGCTTTAATGACTTTGTTGAAAGTTTGTTTAAAGTTCGTTGTATTTGATGCTGTTTATGTTTAAATCATGAACTTGATAATTTGAAGCATCTCTGTTAATACTGCACCCTTACAACCCAAGAAGGTAACTGTTACCAACATTGGATTATTTATTTATTTACTAACATAGGTTCAGTATTTAGCTCAGGACCACATAGATTTTTTTGCATATTATATACTACCTAGCCTGCACATAAAGCTCTTTTCTGTCCATTTCACCTTAAATGGTATTTTTTGTTGTTGTTGGTTTTTTAATACATTTTTTTGGCTATATCATGCCAAAGAAATGGGAGCTAAATGCCTTTCCCAAGGACACACTGAGTCAGCCAAGCTGGGCTGGTCAAGGTGAGTATCAAACCTGCAATCCTTGGATTTCAAATCCAACACTTTACCAACTGAGCTATCTCATCTCTCTGCACCTAAAATGTAATTTGTTTTGTCTCATAGTACGTTCATTTTTTTCATGATTTGTTTGTGTTCATTTATTTTTGCTCATGTACTTACATTTTTAGAATTTAGGCAACTCATATGAAGTACACATTATTATTATTAGATTAGATTTTTAATCATGATAATTGTTAACTAATGAAAATGAAGTAATTAAGTTATTTTACTAATAAGAAAATACTTTTAATGCATATTTTTTAAAAACATGGTGGAGGAACTGACAGGAAATTTTAAAAAGATTTTGAATTAAACTCTGTTGTTTGCTCCTCTCAACAGGCTGTATTTAACAAGCAACTTTTGAACTTTTGTGTGATTTCTGGAAGAGGTCTACTACAATGATTTTGTATACCAGCATCATTTGGTTATTTAGTAAATGTGAGTACTTCCAGTATAAGTTATTATCAGGCCTATCTACTACCTCCATCACTCAAAAGAACACTTGTAAACATGTGTACAAGACAATACCAGCTGTCCTAACTACAGTTTCACACACTAAGTGCTGAATTATTGTGTATTTCTCACTTGACCATTATTTTAAAGAGGTCCCTTGGTTCTGCAGGGAGGCTGGCACTGATACCTTATATAACCAAATAAAAGTAAAGCACTGATTCAGACAAGGAGTAGACTCCAGGACTGATACCTTATATAACCAAATAAAAGTAAAGCACTGATTCAGACAAAGAACAGACTACAGGACTGATACCTTATATAACCAAATAAAAGTAAAGAACTGATTCAGACAAGGAGTAGACTCCAGGACTGATACCTTATATAACCAAATAAAAGTAAAGCACTGATTCAGACAAGGAACAGACTCCAGGACTGATACCTTATATAACCAAATAAAAGTAAAGCACTGATTCAGACAAGGAGTAGACTCCAGGACTGATACCTTATATAACCAAATAAAAGTAAAGCACTGATTCAGACAAGGAGTAGACTTCAGGACTGATACCTTATATAACCAAATAAAAGTAAAGCACTGATTCAGACAAGGAGTAGACTCCAGGGCTGATACCTTATATAACCAAATAAAAGTAAAGCACTGATTCAGACAAGGAACAGACTACAGGACTGATACCTTATATAACCAAATAAAAGTAAAGCACTGATTCAGACAAGGAACAGACTCCAGGACTGATACCTTATATAACCAAATAAAAGTAAAGCACTGATTCAGACAAGGAACAGACTCCAGCACTGATACCTTATATAACCAAATAAAAGTAAAGCACTGATTCAGACAAGGAGTAGACTCCAGCACTGATACCTTACATAACCAAATAAAAGTAAAGCACTGATTCAGACAAGGAGTAGACTCCAGCACTTATACCTTTTATGACTTAGTAAATGTAAAGCACTGATTCAGACAAGGAGTAGACTCCAGCACTGATACCTTATATAGCTGAGTAAATGTAAAGCACTGATTCAGACAAGGAGTAGACTCCAGCACTGATACCTCTATAACCAAATAAAAGTAAAGCACTGATTCAGACAAGGAGTAGACTCCAGCACTTATACCTTATATAGCTGAGTAAATGTAAAGCACTGATTCAGACAAGGAATAGACTCCAGCACTTATACCTTATATAGCTGAGTAAATGTAAAGCACTGATTCAGACAAGGAGTAGACTCCAGCACTGATACCTCTATAACCAAATAAAAGTAAAGCACTGATTCAGACAAGGAGTAGACTCCAGCACTTATACCTTATATGACTTAGTAAATGTAAAGCACTGATTCAGACAAGGAGTAGACTCCAGCTCTGATACCTTACATAACCAAGTAAATGTAAAGCACTGATTCAGACAAGGAATAGACTCCAGCACTGATACCTTATATAGCTGAGTAAATGTAAAGCACTGATTCAGACAAGGAATAGACTCCAGCACTTATACCTTATATAACTGTGTAAATGTAAAGCACTGCTTCAGACAAGGAGTAGACCCTGGGTTATGTTTGTGATAATATTTAATAATACTAGATTATTGAAAAGCTGTAAGGACTGAATAATACACTAAAGGCGAAGATCAATGAGATCTTTGTTGTCTGTACTGAGACATAATTAACATTAAAATATGTATGTATAGTAGTATCTCAGGTCTAGGCAGTGATAAAACATGAAAAGTGTTGATCTCAGGTCATGGCAGTGATAGAATATAATAGGTGTTGATCTCAGGTCAAGGCAGTGATAGAATATAATAGGTGTTGATCTCAGGGTCTAGGCAGTAATAGAATATAATAGGTGTTGATCTCAGGTCTAAGCAGAGATAGAATATAATCTAGAATATAGATAGAATATAATAGGTGTTGATCTCAGGTCTTGGCAGTGATAGAACATAAAAAGTTTTGATCTCAGGTCATGGCAGTGATAGAATATAATAGGTGTTGATTTCAGGTCTAGGATAGAATATAATAGGTGTTGATTTCAGGTCTAGGCAGTGATATAATATAATAGGTGTTGATCTCAGGTCATGGCAGTGATAGAATATAAAAGGTGTTGATCTCAGGTCATGGCAGTGATAGAATATAATAGGTGTTGATCTCAGGTCAAGGCAGTGATAGAATATAATAGGTGTTGATCTCAGGTCTAGGCAGTAATAGAATATAATAGGTGTTGATCTCAGGTCTAAGCAGAGATAGAATATAATCTAGAATATAGATAGAATATAATAGGTGTTGATCTCAGGTCTTGGCAGTGATAGAACATAAAAAGTTTTGATCTCAGGTCATGGCAGTGATAGAATATAATAGGTGTTGATCTCAGGTCTAGGCAGTGATAGAACATAATAAGTGTTGATCTCAGTTCTAGGCAGTGATAGAACATAATAAATGTTGATGTCAGGTCTAGGCAGTGATAGAATATAATAGGTGTTGATTTAAGGTCTTGGCAGTGATAGAATACAAAAGGTGTTGATCTCAGGTCTAGGCAATAATAGAATATAATAGGTGTTGATCTCAGGTCTAAGCAGAGATAGAATATAATAGGTGTTGATCTCGGGTCTTGGCAGTGATAGAATATAATAGGTGTTGATCTCAGGTCTTGTGTGGTTATGAAAATTATTATTTACTTGTTTTTTCTTTTTATCATGGATCAACAGATGAAGTGATTGTTCATTTTTGCATTAATTTACAGCAACCAGCATCAAATATACAAAACTCCATTACTAGTAATGTACTCAATTCAGCTATATGCTAGGAAAAAGATTAGATTTATATTATACAATCACATTTTTTCTAGATATTACAAATTTGATATTCTGATCTTGATCTATTATTTATATGTAAAAAGAAATAGCTTCTCGATTTTATTACTAGATGCAGAAAAATGGGCTAGAATGATTCTGTAAATTCTTAAAGTTTGTTCTTTTACGTTTAAACATTTAAATATTAAATGAAAACAAAGTAACTCACAATGGCAACTGTCTATATTTTCCGTGTTACTTAAATCCATGGACAAGTGGTATTACTCTGCAGGACAAATGATTTTCAAAATTCCCTTGTCTGAGACAAGTTGTTGAAAAATAATTCCTTAGCCCTGCTTTCAAACTTTGAATAAATGATGCAGATGTGCCATCAGATATAGCTGAAGATGCAAAAATTGAGAAACCCTGAAGCAATTGTTTTCATACCATATGTGGTCAATAGTGTTGGATGTAAGGATTATATTGAATAAGGGTTGTTTTCTTTACGTTTTTATGAAAAAATAAATATTTATAAATTTCATGACTTCTTCTCTCAATGTGTTATTTAAAATACAAATCAAACCCATTTACATTCATTATGTTTATTGATTTCTATTTCATAAAATAAAATGACCTTGGAACATGGGTTGGTATTAGAAATTGCAGAATAAGTACTCCATTTCACTACATAAAACTCCAGATTAGATATGAGTTCAGTGTTGATCCATGAAGAAATTTTAAAAGACTGTATTTCTATAAATAAACTTAATTTCAAAATATCATCATGGATCAAGGTTATGCTGGTACCTAAAAACTACAAAATTCACCAGTTTTTCTGTCTACATAGCATTGTCATTTTGTTGCTGTTGTACTGTTTCTTCCTGTATCACTACTACACATAATGAAATAGAACTGCAGTTTCTACGTCATCTTATTTTATTTCTAAGAGTATTGTACTCTTAAAAATTAAGAAAAAAACAACAAATCTGAGTTTTTAAAAATCGTATTCATGTCTTTTGTTTTTCCTTTGTCCTTTCTAAAGTTTAATTGCCTTGCATAAGTTTTTGTAGAAGTACCAGTGGGGATTTGGAGAAAGTTAACAGAGAATGAGGGGCATCTATATTAAGTAGCATTTTGTTATTGAATATATGTGAACATTGCCAGTTTACCACAGAAAGGATGGAGTAACTAATATTAAGATACACATATATTCTTGCTTGCAAAAAAGAAGTGTAACAAAAGAATTGAAAATTTATAATCAATTCTGTTATGAGACAACCTGTCAGTGTGGGGGAAATTAACACCATACAATAGTCTCTACTTGTAGTGGGTTTCTTCATGTATACACATACATTCAACCTAAAATAAACTACTGGTATATATCCCTTACCTTCCGTTGACTGTTTTTGACAAAGAACAAAGATGTCATTTCAGTCAGTGTTAGCTGGAGTTCAATGTAGAAAAGATCTGAGTGGAAATCTATCTTACCATATATAACAGAGAAAGTGTTATTTAATGTTTAACTGTGTTATTATGTATCACCAATTAGACAGAGTATTTCTTTCATGTTTAACTGTGTTATTATGCATCACCAATTAGACAGAGTATTTCTTTCATGTTTAACTGTGTTATTATGCATCACCAATTAGACAGAGTATTTCTTTCATGTTTAACTGTGTTATTATGCATCACCAATTAGACAGAGTATTTCTTTCATGTTTAACTGTGTTATTATGCATCACCAATTAGACAGGGTATTCCTTTCATGTTTAACTGTGCTATTATGCATCACCAATTAGACAGGGTATTCCTTTCATGTTTAACTGTGCCATTATGCATCACCAATTAGACAGAGTATTTCTTTAATGTTTAACTGTGTTATTATGCATCACCAATTAGTCGGGGTATTCCTTTCATGTTTAACTGTGCTATTATGCATCACCAATTAGACAAGGTATTCCTTTCATATTTAACTGTGCTATTATGCATCACCAATTAGTCGGGGTATTCCCTTCATGTTTAACTGTGTTATTATGCATCACCAATTAGACAGGGTATTCCTTTCATATTTAACTGTGCTATTATGCATCACCAATTAGTCGGGGTATTCCTTTCATGTTTAACTGTGTTATTATGCATCACCAATTAGACAGGGTATTCCTTTCATATTTAACTGTGCTATTATGCATCACCAATTAGTCGGGGTATTCCTTTCATGTTTAACTGTGTTATTATGCATCACCAATTAGACAGGGTATTCCTTTCATATTTAACTGTGCTATTATGCATCACCAATTAGTCGGGGTATTCCTTTCATATTTAACTGTGTTATTATGCATCACCAATTAGTCGGGGTATTCCTTTCATGTTTAACTGTGTTATTATGCATCACCAATTAGACAGGGTATTCCTTTCATATTTAACTGTGCTATTATGCATCACCAATTAGACAGGGTATTCCTTTCATATTTAACTGTGCTATTATGCATCACCAATTCGACAGGGTATTCCTTTTATGTTTAACTGTGTTATTATGCATCACCAATTAGACAGGGTATTCCTTTAATGTTTAACTGTGTTATTATGCATCACCAATTAGACAAAGTATTTGAATCATACACATAATGTTGAATTATACATACACATTTTAAGTGCTATGAATATAGTTGTCAGATGTGGTTTAATGTTGTAACAGATAACAGTTTTGTGCATGTGTGTATATGTGTCTGTGTAATCATGAGAGACAGAAAGATACATAATACATGTCATTGTGATGTAAATATATATATTTTTATTTCTGTATATCACATTCCATGGCAATTTATTAATTAAAAATGTTTTTTTTTTTCATCTATGGCCAAATTTCTTTTCAGTATTATTTTACTGCCATACATAAAATTGAAGACAGAGTTGAGTAAATGCAGAGAGATCATGCATGACAAAGTTGTATACCCCCCCCCCCATAAAAACAAACACAAAACAAACAATGCAACAGGATGATAATGTTCCAGATGTACACCATAGTCATATATAGAATATAAAATCATCAAATAAAAGTGAATCTGAACACAGAATGAAACAAAATCAAACATTAACTTGTGAGATATGGACTAAGTGGAGTAATTATGAAAGCAGCTGTTGTGATCTGATTGCTAGATTTTGAAGCTGTTTATATTAGTGACAGGCTGTTTATATCAGTGACAGGCTGTTTGAATGAATAGTGAGCATCAGTTTAGTTTTCTACAGTTGCATCATACGACAAACAAAGAAAGTTATGACATGGGGGATTTAAATTTTTAAACAGTTCCTTTTTCTTCATATTTTTATTACAGTAAAATGACATTACTAATATGTACTAGCATTTATTTTAAGATTGAGGAGACAGAACAATGATGAAAAACACAAGTGTTTGCATGCGTGTCTGTGTGTGTACATTGTCACAAAACTAAGAACATACTGTAAAGAACATCTTTCAAAGAACTGAGTAGCCCCTAGAAAGGCCTCATTAACAATCATATCAGCCAACAGTATTAAACAGTATGTCAGACAAACACCGTTTTTTTATTGTATGAATGAGTATCTTATTTTTACAATAGAACTTAAAATAGTTTCAGGTTAACTTGTAGTTTAGATATATTCATCATTATCTACCAGAGTCATTTTCAGATCAGTTTTGTAAGAAATAAAAACCTTTTTTCTTATGCAGCTTTATACCAGAAAAATACTAAAATATATAGAGTCATTTCAAATTTAGTTAATAGTTTACGGATAGGCAGTATATATAACAAACACATGGAAAAGATGAAAAATTTGCATATGTTTGATATTTTCTCAACACACCATTTCCATGGCAACTAACACGTGCATACAAAACTTCTGTCAGAAATGAAATTAAATCACCCCATACTTGTTGAATACATCTTATGAAGAAAACTTGGAGACGGTGCAAGAAATGGCTTTTATTCATAATAGTCATTTCTGAAGAAAGCATCCTATTTACCAAGATTTCTTGGTTTACTGCTCTTGCATTTGGCTACTTGGCAGGTGTCAGACAGGTGAGCAGTCACAGATCCACTTTGGCCTCTTGTTTATTTTACTGTCCCTTGTTTCTGAAACATGCAAAAGTGGCTGCACTGTTATAACTTAATGAACTATTATTTAGTTTACTGCAACTGGTGTATGTCTTATTGTAGGTTTGGACTATGTGGGCCATGAGGACATATTGCCTTACACAAGTACAGAACACCCTCCAGTCGAACACGAGCTTTTTGACAAGTTCCTAATGCACGACCCAGGCAGTTGTGAGTGTTTGATGTTAGCTGAAATAGGGCTAAACTATTTGCTTATTCTGAGAGGCAGTGGATATGAATGATCAGCTATTTCTGAACAAACAGAGGAGAGTTATAGTTTAGCCTTTTCCATATATATATGTATGGAGGGATTGGAAGACACTTTTTCAAAAACTCATCTATCAAATTTTATTGTGAATTTATTTTCATGGATATCAGTTTTGCGGTTTGTCAAAAAAATAACATTTTCATTGGTACTGAAATTCCTGGATGGGGGAAAGGATTCTATTATTTTATGCAAGAATAATTTGTTGTTGGGGCTTTAAATTCTGGTTTGTAGCAGCAGTCATCAGATTCATGATAATTATTATCCACTGAAAAATGATACCCCTTGAAAAATGGTATCCTCTGAAAATTGCTGTCCCATGAAATTGGTATTCCACAGAAATAGCGAATTTACACTATTTGGACCGGTCAACATGAAAAGTCTTAGAACACTACCCATATTTAATTAAATTCAGAGCCTCCCCCCCCCCCTTTTAATCACCCTGACCAAAAGTATGTTTGATTTGGCGATAGTGATATCCATCTCTCCATCCATCCACCCATAAACAAAGTGGTTTCTACAACATGACTTTTATTTGTTGTGGTCTTTTGTGTTCTCAAACTGCATATGTTCCTTACCCAAAGTTAGATGAAGAAGCCCATCTATTTTGGGGCTGCCATGTCCAGGGTCCAGTTCACTGGAGCTGAAATTATAATTTTCCATTCTGTATGATAAATCACATTTCCTTGGCTTAATTTTCATCAAATTTCAAAGGTAAACTACACTTAAACTATTGCTTCTGAGGCTGAAAGGTGAAAAGTCAAGGTCACTAGAGCCAGCATTGTAATTTTGGGGGTGTTATACTTGATAATTTTAGTTTAATGGATCCAATTTGCAGTTAGTGTCTTCATCAGATGTCTTGATTCATAATTGAACCTGATATTAGGAGTTATTGATTTGAATTATTTCTGTTATGTTACACGTGAGGCTACCATATGACTCATGATTTACAATAAAAACATTGAAAATTGTTCAGTAGCAGGATGACAAATTTTACCAAGCATATTTAGATTAATGTTACTGGTGGTCAACATATATGAATCAATTTATATATGCTTATTTTGTCAGCTGCTTACATGTAAGGGCTATTTCATTTAAATCGGGTGTGATTCAGTTGCTGAGTTGTTTGGGCATCGGACTTGTAATCCAAGGGTCACAGGTTCAATACCCACTTAGGCCAGCCTGGTCCAGCTGCCTTAGTGTGTCCTTGGGTAAGACACTTAGCTCCTATTTCCTCTCCATTATATAGCCAAAAATGTGTTAAAAGTGCAATTAACCCCCCTTCCCCCATCGTGGCAGTGGACAAGTTCACCTATCTCGGCAGCACAGTCACATGCAGTCCACTTCAATGATAAAACCAATGCCAGAATTGCTAAAGCAAGTGTGGGCTTTGGCAGACTTAGTGCAGATATGTGGGAGCACAGAGGCACCAGTCTACAAACAAAACTTCAGGTCTACAAAACCATTGTGTTGCCAACCACTGCTGTATGCATGTGAAACTTGGAGGGTGTGCAGATGCCATGCCAAGAAGCTGAACCATTTTCACATGGGCTGCCTGAGGAAACTGATGAGGATAAAATGGCAGGACAGGGTCCCTGACACTGAGGTTCTCACACGGGCAGGCATTCCAAGCATCCATACTCTGCTGATGAAATCACAGTTAAGATGGGCATGCCATATCATCAGGATGTCAGAATATGGACTACCAAAGATCTACAGCGAGCTGAAGGAGGGAAAGAGATCTCAGGGTGGTCAGAAAAATTGCTTCAAAGATTCCCTCAAGTCATCCTTGAAATACTTCAACTTTGATCCTGAGTCTTGAGAAGATCTCACACATGATTGCTCTACCTGGCGGAGTCTCATCCATACTGGAGTTACAGACTTTGAACAGAGGAGAAATGCAGAGGCAGTGCAGAAGCGTGAGCAGCGTAAATCTCAGAACTGCAGCATGTCCTCTATTGATCAAGCATACCCAAGCGGCATCTCCTGTCAAGTGTGCCACAGACAGTTCAGATCACAAATTGGCCTGATCAGCCACTCACGTTCTCACAGAAACCAAACCAGCTAGTGAAGTCATGGTCATCTTCGAACTCGAAGGATGAACAACAAAACCTCCCTCCAATCATTTAAATTTGCCTTGAGCAGAGAAGATGGTCATTTGGTTAGTTGGTGTTAACAGCACTTTTAACAAGATCTGAACCTCAATCGATGAAATACGAGTCTGATACTCTTTGCAACTGAGTTACCACTGTTTCCATAGTGAAAGAAATGCCACTTTTTATAGGGGTACAATCAACAACAGAAAGGAACTAAAATCAAACAGACAAATCAGGAAACAGATTCAGACCCCACTCGTACAGAGAAAAGCAATAAATGTGCATTCCACTTCCCCCACATAGATTTAATGGAATAGCCCTAAACAGTCATGACATTATCGTTTAAAGTTAACAAGCAAAAACAGAAAAAGGAAGGGTTGGAAACAATATTTAGACTTGTAGAACAATAATTGTTGCACATTACAGTAATAGACAGTAGAAATTGAGAACTGTATAGCCAATTGCTGACTACAAATTGGAATCTTTTTGTTAGTTCTCTTTCTTTCTTAACAGCACCCATGTACATACCGCGAGAAACTCTGCGAGCATGGCAGGAAAAGAATCACCCCTGGTTACAGCTGTCAGATGTCCACAAGGAAACCACAGAAAACATCAGGGTTACAGTAATCCCCTTTTACATGGGAAGCAGGGTAGGTTTATTGATGCTGTTCAAGCTTGGGTCATGTCAGGTTTATTTCAGTTGAAACAACAGTTTGTTTTCACAGATTAATATCTAGTTGGAGTACAGTCAAACCTGTCCTAAATTTCACCTGTATGAAGCAATCACATGTATAAAATAAGCACATTTCAGGGCCCTGTAATTATAAATAACAGTGCTTGTACTGTTGGATATTTTGGGCGAGACCAAAGTACAACTGGGCAAGCCTGCTAGCAACATGTACTTCAGGTGAGACCAAAATATCCGACACTACAAACACTATTATTTATTTATTATTTATCCCCCATTTGCTAAATAATAAGTTGTATTTAAATTGCTTTTCAAAAACATTAAAGTGTATACATATAAGTTTGAAGAAAGAAATCCTGTTTTAATTATTTTTTCTGGGTGAATCATGCATAAATACACAGTATGACGTGACATGATTTTGCATACTGTAATAGACGCTGTGTAGTCATGTTAAATAGCAACAAACTTAATGTGTCCTACATGTATTGAACAGCACCCAGTAAATACATCCAATAAATGAAAAATGTACTCCACCATCCCAAGCAATGCATTTGCACAGGAAGTCACAAGCTGGGTGCAATAAACTAAATTATTGTAGAAATGAACCCCTATTAATCAACAAACTCTTTTCAAAGTCAGATTTTCTCATTACCCAGAGTTGGTTGCCGCAGTGTCATTATTGAACCTTTGTAGTTGAACTCCAGTTAGGGATACTGGTTAATCACATGCTGAACTCCATTTAGGGATACTGGTTAATCACATGCTGAACTCCAGTTAGGGATACAGGTTAATCACATGCTGACCAATATTTATTGTAAATATATATCTCTTTTGTCATTGATGACTGCTTTTCATGAAAAGCTGTTTCTTTTTTTCTGCACTTGAATAGTCTTGTTCTTGTACATGTACTGGTAGTTAATCATGCTTGTGTCAGCTACTTTGGAGAGCATGATTTTATGCACATGTTTCTTTATACAGGTTTTTAAAGAATTAAATAAAAGTAATTTAAAGTTTGATTCATTTCCTAATTCAAAATAGAGTTTTATGTCTGTCATATTTACTTACGTTAATCAATGACTGAATAAGCCAACTCAGAATTGGTATGTTCTACCATGAATGTTGAAGGGGCATATAGTGTTACTTGTGTCCATCTGTCTGTTCATTTGTCATGGCCTAGAGATGTGCAACTTGGTATGAAGATGTGTATTGGTGAGTACAATACCTCCAAACAAAATTTAGTTCACTGTGACCTGCATTTTTCAGCTCAGTGATTTTGGTTAAGGTGGCATGTAGGTTAGTTTCTTCTTTAAATATGTTGCTGGACAATATATATTGCAAATCCATCTCTATCAAGCTATAAAAGGAGTTCACTACATCTTTTGGCATGTTTTCTTAACATACCATATTTGCCGGCCTATAAGTCGATGCGGAGTATAAGTCGAATTCGCTAATTTCGTCAATTTTCAATCCTTCATCCATATATAAGTCGATGCGGAGTATAAGACGAAGCCAAACCAACACCTTGGCTTCGTAACTTTCGCTAGTAACTTCCGCTTTCATGAATATTAATGGTATCACTATGCTATTCCAGATTAATTGGGAAAATGATTAAGATGGTCTGTACATGTATTATTAATAGGTATTATTTATTGGTACATTGTATGCAACGATTTTCACGTACGAAAAATTACATTAACATACGATAAAGCAATTTCAATGACATAATCCATAAATAAGTCGATTCGGAGTATAAGACGAAGCCCAGACTTCCAGGTAAAAAAGTATTGACTTATAGGCCGGCAAATACGGTAATTGCTAAAAAGTCATCTGTTTGCCAAGGTGAAAGTCGGATGAGACTTGTCTCCCCTTGGATGGGGAATTGGTGCCAGATCTGGTTAACTGTCAGTTACTACTTCTCTCCATGCTTAGAGGCATGTTCTTTCTTGAGGCCTGACCAATATCAAATTCACTTGGGCCTTTTCACCAGTTATGCAATTCCTTGAAGTTTTCTCACATAAGGGAGGTATACTCCAACTATTTTTCTGTCTATTTCTCGGTCTATCTTCATTTTAGACCAATATTTTTTACACTTCATTTGTCTAAGTTCATGATACAATAAGCTTGTCAGCATGATACTAAATGCCTGCACCATGGTCTATCCTACTCTCAGTTAAACTCAGATCTCGACCTTGTTTATGAATTTTGTCAAATAATTGTTCTTGTATTATATACTGTAAGGTCATGCATGGAATATCCCTGGGCATTGTTCTGTATTCGTTGCATCCTCTTCATGGTAATACAAAGCAACACTTGATTGATTTCACCTTGGTATGCCATTGTTCTGCTGTCTCTGTTCATAGCTGTTGGCACAGTTTTCAGGATTTGGTCTGGGATGTTGTGATAGAACCAATGGTTAGCATGGTTTGTTGGCTGTTTTTCATCCATCTGAACAGCTCTTTGAATGTTCTGTCGAGAATCCCACTGACGGTCATGCTTTGGAGTCTCTTGCATTGCGTGTTTGCTTAACAGTACATCTGAACACTCACTTCCCAATGCCATAGCTGCATCCATTAATCTACAGCTTGCAAAAAGAGATACCTTTCTGTCCACATCTGTTTTCCTGAAAGATCTTCACAAAGTCATTCTCAGACCTCAGCCTTCTGGTTTGGAATTTACTCAGGTGGTGTCAGCAGGCTCAACATTCTAGAGGATTCACTGTCCTGATGGAATCACCCAATTCACACAAAATGCCCATTTGCCCCTTTATCTTCATTCAAATCTGTGCCTATTGGGGTCAACCTCTTGTGCACCTATTTGTGATGAGGTGGAATGCAGATTCAAAAGCCTGGGCAGTTGGAACACATTCCCCAAATTTGAACAGTTTAGATGCATATGCATTTCCTCCAATCCCTTGAACTCTGAATGTCATGCAGAAAGCAAGGGAATTGGAGTGCTATCTAATCCTGATTGCTCCCCTCAAGTTGGAAAATTCGTGGCTCAACAACCTATTAAACTTAAAAGCAGAGATTCCCAGGAAGACATTGCCTTCTCTCCACCTGCTCTAACAACCATGAATGTATATTTTCCATCCAAGATGTTGAACCTGTATGCCTGACTCCAAGATGTTGAACCTGTATGCCTGACTCCAAGATGTTGAACCTGTATGCCTGACTCCAAGATGTTGAACCTGTATGCCTGACTCCAAGATGTTGAACCTGTATGCCTGACTCCAAGATGTTGAACCTGTATGCCTGACTCCAAGATGTTGAACCTGTATGCCTGACTCCAAGATGTTGAACCTGTATGCCTGACTCCAAGATGTTGAACCTGTATGCCTGACTCCAAGATGTTGAACCTGTATGCCTGACTCCAAGATGTTGAACCTGTATGCCTGACTCCAAGATGTTGAACCTGTATGCCTGGCTCCAAGATGTTGAACCTGTATGCCTGGTTCCAAGATGTTGAACCTGTATGCCTGACTCCAAGATGTTGAACCTGTATGCCTGACTCCAAGATGTTGAACCTGTATGCCTGACTCCAAGATGTTGAACCTGTATGCCTGGTTCCAAGATGTTGAACCTGTATGCCTGACTCCAAGATGTTGAACCTGTATGCCTGACTCCAAGATGTTGAACCTGTATGCCTGACTCCAAGATGTTGAACCTGTATGCCTGGCTCCAAGATGTTGAACCTGTATGCCTGGTTCCAAGATGTTGAACCTGTATGCCTGGTTCCAAGATGTTGAACCTGTATGCCTGGTTCCAAGATGTTGAACCTGTATGCCTGGTTCCAAGATGTTGAACCTGTATGCCTGGTTCCAAGATGTTGAACCTGTATGCCTGGTTCCAAGATGTTGAACCTGTATGTCTGGCTCCAAGATGTTGAACCTGTATGCCTGGTTCCAAGATGTTGAACCTGTATGTCTGGCTCCAAGATGTTGAACCTGTATGCCTGGCTCATATCAAGCAACCTTCAGAAAGAAACGGTTCTCAAAACAATCGGTGGACAGAATTACTCAGGCAAAAAGGCCCACCAGTTTGAAAGCCCATGAGGGGTAATGTAGGGTTTTCTCCCATCAGTGTAAGCAGAAACATGTCTAACCCCTTAAAAACCTCAATACCACAGATAACTAACTTTCTCATATGGCTCTTCAAGGAGCAGAAAGTGGCTACCATCACATTTAAGGGCTACTGTTCCATAATTTCAGACATGTTTTGACATCATGGAAGGAGGATATAAGCCAGAACAAAGACTTCTCTGACCTTGCAAATTTTGACTTGTCTTGGCAAAAATCTATGACCCCTTGTTTAAAATGGAATCTTCATTAGGTTCTGATGTGGTTGAATATGATGCCCTTTGAACAACTGTTAAGAGCCTCCATGACTCACCTTTTGTATAAAACCTGATTCCTAGTCATTCTTCCTGCAGCAAGCAGAATCAGTGGGGTACATGCTTTGTAGGTCATCTCAGACTTTCTGCTGTTCTACTCTAATGGTTTGGTTTTGCTCTTCATGGCCTATATATGAGCAGCACAAAAGGCTGCCTTCCCAAGTAGTTCACCAGCTTTGTGATGATGTGGGTTACTCTGTTTCTGCTGGAGTTGTGGAGTAAAAAAATGTTTTCTCCAAACTGTATCCATGCATAAACAATGTACTAACTCATAGCTCATATCTCAAACAAGTCAAACCTGCATATCTCAAACAAGTTAAACCTGCTTCATGTACATTAGAAGACCAGTGAAAAAGCCAACTCTGAGGTCATGGGATGTAACTCCCCCCTCCTCTTACCTATTCTCCAAACATATTATTATTGGGTAACACATTTGAGAAGAAACAAATATTTAGAGTACTGTATGTTTTTTCTATAATACTTACCCAATCATAATATGGGTACACCTTTCTCAGCCCTTCCTACAGTGACATCCCTGGAAAAGTGAGCACATCTGCTCAAGTAGTAACGGATGATTGGGAGTTGGTGCCAATCCCTCAGTCCAATTTGAGACCAATCTTGTATGACTTCCATCTTGGCAAGCAGATGGCTTTTGAGGTATTCTGTTGCTAAAACAAGCCAAAAGATGTAGCAAATGTCTTTCTTAGTTTGGGAGGGCTGGATTTGGGAGGTAATGAATGTATTCCCAATGTATTATGATTGGGTAATTATCAAAAAAACATTTTACGCTAAGAATTGGTTTCTCAGGCATTATTGGTAACAGAGTCAACTGACTTGGTATATAGATGCATCTTGGTGAGTACATCGCTATGTATTCCCAAAAGTAGGTCAGTTTGACTTATATTTCAATGACTTTGCATAACATTTACATATCGGTCAGTTTCTCAAGCATTATTGGACATGGAGGCATGCAACTCTGTGTGGAGATGCATAAATGATCACAATACCACCTGATCAAAATTAAGTCTATGTAACCTATATTTTGCACTTAAGCGACTTAAGTTTTGTGTTTAGGTTAGTTTCTCAGGTATTGTTGGCTACAGAGGCATGCAACTTATGTAGATGGATCTCAGTGAGTACAAAGCCACGTTACCAGATTATGTAACTGTGACCTGTATTTCATGACTCGGGCTCTGGGTAAGATTTGCATTTAGGTCTGTTTCTTATGCACATTTGACTGCAGGGTTGTACAGAAATGTGGTGGCATGGCATTTATGTTCTTTGAACACATTTCTAAAATTTTTTTTTTTTTTAGAATCTTTTTTATCAGTTCTGGTTTGCAAGTTTTCAAAGCACATGATGCAAGAAGTCTCGTTTATAATGAAGACCACAAAGTAAATAAGAACCTAGAAATAGTTGCTGTTTCATATCAATATTGGTTCTTCAAGTTGTAGAGAGTTGACAGTGTAGGCATGTAGCACACTTTTTTACTTTTGACTATATCTTGTACTTTATTTTCTCACTTCAGCAATCACAGCAGACCAATGTGTATTGGGTAGGTGATTTTACATTAGTTGGACAATTAAAATCCTGGTGTTGGATAATTGTATAAATATTTTTGTCCTTTAATATTTTATACCAAGTACTGGTTTCTTGTTGAATACATGCACATTTTAGGTACTTAAGAAAACTATATTTAATTTTTACCTATAATAATTTGAACACCTAAAAAAAAAACATGAATAAGAAATATTACAGACATTTCAGTAAATTACACTGATTTTGGCAGTTGTGTGTATTTTAAATTGTTTGTGTTGGGTAGGTGATTTTTCGTTGTTTTTCCCAGCTTGTAATGGTTCCACATTGATCACAATGTTACATTCAAGCCTGTAAACGATAGTCTAAAATTCTTTAAAAATTTACCTGGGCAGTGTATGTGTGTGTGTATGTGTGTGTGTGTGATCATTTGTATGTTACACCATCTTTGGCGGTGCACTGCTTCAAGAAAAGAAATAAATATTTCATCAAACTCTCAGAAAAAATGCTTGTTCCACATTTGAATTTGACTGCTAATGTTTTAAAACCATGGTTCTTGCAGCGATAGATCACAGATGAGATTTATGTTCAATTTGGCCAAATTATTGTATGTCTTCACACATTAAAGCCACAGCTTAATATTTAAGAAAATATTTTTTGTGTGTTTTTCATCTTTTATATTTAAGAAAAGTTTTGTGTACAGTGCTTCATATTAGTTCATTATAAAATCTATTTCCATTTATTGCACATGGTCAGTGTTTGATATTTATGACTTTATCCAAAAAGAAAATGAACCCCATGAAAATGTACTATAAGTCATGCATTTTCCATGCTTTCAGTGGCGTTACTGTGTACGACTGGAAAATCTGGGAGATGAGACAGTTCAGCTTCGTGAAAGACACTGGAGAATTTTCAGTTTGTCAGGGACACTTGAGACAGTCCGGGGGAGGGGTGTTGTGGGACAGGTATTGTGTTTACTTTTTGTACCAGTATTCATTTAATTTTGAAATTAAGACCTTTTTTGAGGGGATTTAAATGGTAAAAATATACTGCTTTGGTGTTTGGCAATATAGCCTCTAATCACGAGGGTCGTCTATCTAGAGAGTGGTCTTTCAAGAGTAGGACCATTGTACAGTGGAACTTGATTGTCATCCAGATACATTCAGAATTTCAGAATCAGATTAACTTCAAATTATGACCCATACCAAGGTTCTATAGAAAAAAAGGTGAAAATCAGAGTGTTTTGTCTTTGCAATTAAGGACACTGTATGAGATACATTTTTGGAAAAAGTTCTGCATTAGGCATTCCGGAACAAGCTCATCCCTGTAACTGGGATCAAACTAATTTAGGCCAGAATCAGCATACTCAGTGTTAAATCCATTCTAAATAATATAAGAATATATACAGCAAAATATCAATATTACAGGTGCCACTTCTCCTGATTTTCGATCATACAGACCAGTGAAATTTCCTCAAATGCACAACTTACTCTGTATAAATAACCAATCATCTGAACAAAGTCCATGTCACCAAAGTTGTCTGGATAATTCATATTTTGTTGTACTATTATTGCTGCCATAATGGCCAGGAATCAGTTTTATTCAGAGGCCTGACTTGACAGGTTCCATAATGGTCAGGGTTTAGTTATAATCGAGGGCCTGACCAGACAGATTCCAATAATGTCCAGCAATCAGTTGTACTCGGGGGCATGACCAGACAGGTTCCAATGATGTTGAGCGATCTGTTATGCTCAGTGGCCAGGCAAAAGAGATTCCAATATTGTCCAGCAATCAGTTATTCACAGATGCCTGACGGGTTCCATAATGACCAGGGATCAGTTACACTTAGCAGCCTGACTTGACAGGTTCCGTAATGGCCAAGGATTAGTTGTACTCTGGGACCTGACTGGATATGTTCCATTGTATTGTTATATTTGGGTGATTAATGATAGGTGAACAGGGGTAGAACAATTCTGAAAATCCGTGGTTGTCTTTGGGCAATCAGTTTAGAAAATTTGGCAGCTAAGCATATTTTTCTGCTTGCCCGATAAATTACTGCAGTTGCCTGCAATATTGCTGTAAATTAAATTATTCAGCAACTTTTATCATACATATAGTTAGTCCTAATTGCATACAATACTTGTAACTCACCATTAGTCCTGCTAATGGAAAGTGTCACACAAGTTTACAGATTCACCCTGAGAGGCCTGTAATATGGACTGTGATTACTTAATCAAATACTGAGTAGCCAACACAAGTGGATTAGTGTGGCCTCCTCCCAATAGCAATCACCCAACACTCAACTACAAAATTATACAGAGATAATTCGAACACCCAGCTTTAGCTACCAAGAGGGACAAGTTAATGATCCTTTATAACTTTGAACATAATCATTTTTTAATAATACTTTTGATTGACCTACTTGGCTTTCACATTGGGATAAATGATTGCGCAGCATTATTTTCAAGTTGTCCTGGTCTCCTGGCAATCGATTTTTCTGCCCCTGGCAATTTTTTGGATTACAATGTCTTTTAGTTTAATGATAACTATTATGCAATTCACAGTCTTATAAACTAATATCCCAGTCAAAACAACCTAACAGACTGAGGTAAGATGGTTGGAATTGGAAGGTGATTTGAGTTCAGAGTATAAAACAGAAATGACCCAACATGTCTGTAATTGGGGAGTGGTTTTGTTAGCTCTGCTGTTCATAGCCTGTTGTCTGTTTTTCGTCATCCATCTGTCATCTGTCCATTAGCACAAGTTTGTTATTGCTTCACCTCCTAAACTACTTGGAGGATTGACATGAACCTTAATGCACACGTTCATCATAAGATCTAGTTCATCTTAAATGAAAAGGGTGCTACTTGTTACAGTTACTCCTTCTGAATGGATGGTCATATCCACATTGGGTTTTCACTAAGTGACATTTTATGATGTCTAGTTGGTCCTGCATGAACATGGCACTGATCTGACATCCAATACTGCCACTACAGCAGCCATCTTGAAAATCTTGTTATTGCTACTTCTTCCGTATCAAAAGTCACATTGACATGGGGTTTTCACTTAAATGCTTATTATGATGTCTAGTTTGTGCTAAATGGAAATGGCACTGATCTGACATCCAATATGCCTGTTATGATGGTCATTTTGAAAATGTTATTGATGCTTTTCCTTAATGGATGCTCATATTGACATGGAGTTTTCACTAAAAGACTTCTTATAATGTCTATATTGTCCTAAATGAAAATCTTGCTATTTGCTACTCCTCCTTAATAGATGGTCTTATTGATATGGGGTTTTCTTAAAAAAAAGACGTATGATGTCTAGTTGGTCGTAAATTAAAATGATGTCCTTTGGATATTCAATATTGCCACTATGGTGGCCATCTTGATAATCTTGTTATTGCTAGTCCTCGTAAGTGGATGGTTGTATTGACTAGGGGTTTTCACTGAAAGGCTTCTTATGATTTATAGTTGGTCTCAATAAAAATGGTGCTGATCAATGGTGTCCATCTTGAAAATCTTTTTATCACTACTCCTCTTGATTATATCAACCTGGGGTTTTCACTAAAATACTTCTCACTATATGTAGTTGATCCTACAAGAAAATGATGCCAATATGACCTACCAAAATTCGAAAAATCTTATAACAGCTACTTCTCCTAAATGGATGGCAATACCAACATTGTAAAACATAAACCTTCTTTCTCGCAATACATAGTTATTTCTATATTAAAATTATGCTGATCAAACCTCAAAAATGGAAACCTTGATGTCCATCCTGAAAATTTTTATAATGCTACATTTCCTGGATTAATGGTCTTATTGACATGGGGTATTCACCAAAACACTGTTATAGCAATATATAGCTAGTTCTAAATGAAAATGGTGTTCATCTGACCTCCAACATTGCACCATAGAGGCCATCTTGAAAATTTTGTTACCACTTCTTCTCTTTGTATGAATGATGACTTTTACATGGGGTTTTCACTAAAACACTTTTTGGAGTATTTAATTGGTTCTTAATGAAAATGGTGCAGAAAAGACCACCAGCATATACACATTTTTGCAGAATGAGTTTTGAAAACCAGACATGATTTGCCTTGGAATGAAGTCAGAGGTCATTACATGCATTTTCTACTTCAATGAGTTTATGACTTGTATATATAGAAGTGAATTTTGACATTCAAATGAACAAGTAGATTGTCAGCACTCTGACATTGATTTTGAGGTCAAAGGTCTTGACTCAGGGGTTTTAACTTTACTGGCTTGTGAGTAGGATAACACAAACATGTATGCTTTAGTGATGCCACTTAAATAACTTTTTTTTTTTTTCTTCAAAAAAACAATTATTATAGATTTAACCAAACTTAGCACATGGTTATATCTTGACATTGTCTGAGACAAATTTAATGATTTTCTATCGGTGATATCAGGTTCAAGGTCAATGGCCATGACAACAAAATTGTGTCCTGCACTTACAGGTATCTGTGAACATGTTAACTCAAACGTGTACAAAAATATTTTTGTTACCAAATTTGGTATGTTGCAGGTTTCTCAAGAATATCAGAGATGGTTTCAATACTCAGCAATGAAGAAGTAGAATTGGTCTTATCTTGTTTTCCAGGAAATTCTTTTTGGCCAGTAGGGCATCAATTCCTTCGAGGGACTCTTGTTTCAAGGGTTTATTTCAGAGAGCTTTTACTGTGTTTATATGATGGCTTAAAAGCATTTTTTTTTTTAGTGAGGTTAATACTAGTAATTTGCAGAATTTATATAACTGTCATTTTATGTAGATAGGGAATCTTTTTGCGATTCCTTCTCAGAAATGTTTAATCTGATGTATTGTGATGTTTCAATACTTGGAGAAAATTTTCATAGAGATGCATAATTCCTCTGCAATTAGGGGATGATAGTTTGTATTTTGGGGACATTTATGATTGTGGTGGTAATCTAACTGTTGCAAATTTAGTTTTGTCATCAGTGTCAGCCGAGTTCGAAAAACATATTCATATTCAATTTCCCCTTATATCTGGGTCAGCTGTGTTAATCTCTGGCCAAAATGCCTGACAAGGACCTTGAGAAATTGTGCACTCTTTGTATCTGTACTTATGTGCATCTCAGATATCCTAAAATAGCTGTATTTACTGGACATGAACGACAATTGATCTCAAATGACTGTTTGCTAATTTGATATGACAGACATTGGACATAAAGTGCCCATAATTATTTCACACAGTTGTTTGATCATTATGTATTTCCACTTGTTTAAACACTCTATAGCCACAAATCACAAGACAATAGATGTGTGAAAGTTTGTAACCAGGACTTGTCAGAACTCTGTAATTGAACAATTGCCTCAGGATCTTTGCTACAGTTATTACATCAGTCCCTCACATCATGATCATGTGCGTTTTAACTATAATGTGTTGCAGTGTGTGAGCACACATCCCACCTTTAGAACAAAATAAGTTTAGTGTAGGGCCTAATTAAAAAGAAAAAAGACACTAGTGACAACACTGACTTATATTAATCTACAAGACTTGTTTGAGGACATGATACAAAAAATTTTACAGTCAGACTTGACCAGAAATGCCTGTCAATTAAGCGTTATGTATTTTTGAGGTAGTAAATCTCCTTGTTGTTAGTTAATAATTAATTTTTACAGTGGAATAAAATACTGTTGTTGGCTTCCATTCTATAGTTTAGTTTCCTGAAAGAAACAAAATTCATTTTTATAAATAATTAGTTTGAGAGAAAACTCATGCAGTATCCAAGGATAAAACTAAAACAAAAGCAACAGCAAATCTGGAACCAAAAAACCCCACATTTTCTGGAGAATTTAATAATTAAATATATCAATGTTTTCATTTTTATTACATTATTTTGTACCTCCTTTGAATGTTTTTTTATTAAATTTAATATATCTGGCCACAACATTAATTTTTAGGAAAGAATGTCTGGCAAGAGTTAGTAGTAGTTTGGAGATCCATGGTACATACATATGTACCTACCTACTTACCTACTGAAACACACACACATGCACACACACACACACACACACACACACACACACACTGATGCCTTTTTATAGGTAATGTTGTTGTTTTTTCTTTCAGGAACCAGTTCTGTCAAAGGAACAGCCAGCCTTTCAGTACAGCAGTCATGTCTCCTTGCAGGCACAAAGTGGACACATGTGGTGAGTTTTTTTCATTTTGAACTGTTCCATTACGTCAAGCTTCAAGAGAAAATTTGAATTTAAGTTTTGAATTTGAAGTTTGTAATGCAGTTGGACATTTTATATATGTCTGCTTTATGTAGTCACCACATGTCATTATTGGTCAGATACAAGTCATGCCATTGAAAAATAAATCAGTACATAGTAAACTATATGCCACTTCCTCATGATGGTGGTTTCTGTAAGCCCCATGGTTGATTTTATTGTCCACTATAATGTTGTCATTAATAGCATCATGTATAATAATTTCGCAAATTGCTTTTGTGCCTGCATCTAACTGTCAGGTTGCATACCTTCTTCTTTTTGATGGAAGCTAATATGACTTTAAAAAAAATGGATTCTCTTCTTTGGTGATGGAGGAATGAATTGTAAAAATTGTAGATATTTGTGATGGCCTCCATTTTGAGGAGTGGTTAACGTATTGGTCTTTGGGCAAGGCACTTTACTCCAATACTAAATAACAGACTTGTGTTGTTGTGCCGTAAAACACCAAACCAAACCATCTTGGAATTTTATGTTTGAAAAGATGTAGACATAGTAACAAGAAGTAGTAAGTCACATGCATATGAACTTAATGTTAGATTTGCCACTTCCAATGCTTTCTGTTTTCAGGGGTACATACAAAATGGAGAGAAGAGATGGCACAGCATTTGATTGCAGAATTCCACCATTTTCTTTGGAGAGTAAAATGGAAGATAAAAACAATCCTAGTAGCTTTATAGGAAACTAAAATGGGTGCAAGGGGGGTAGATTACATGTTGTCAAGTGCCCCTTCCCATTGAAATCACATCATGTGATACTGGTCAGTTAATTTTCTAACTGTATGCACAATTTAGTCACACATATATAGGTGCAGGATGCTGATGAAATTAGATACTATGAATGTTCTATTTTTCATGATGTACCAATTTATTAGGATTTTGTGGTTGCTACTAACTATGAAGTTAAAAACCCAAGGAGCAGTGATCTTTTTGTGGAAGTAATTACACCCCTTCCTCAATCCACAAATTAAAGAACCATTGAAAATGTAACTTTCCCCAAACCATGAAATTGATATCCTCAAACAGATACTTAGTTCATATTACTTTGTCATAAAAGTAATTAACTGTATATACTTTTTTTAAAAATAATGCATTTTCTACTGAGTAGATTCATGCAACAAGTAATGCAGAGAAAGATAAGAAATATTATATTTATCAAGTTATGTGTGGGTTTGTTGTAGGAATTTTTTATTTTTATTTTTGTGTTCTCGCATATAGCAGAACTCTGCCATTACTCTGGTATGTTTCTAAATTGTATGCATGTACCATGGGCTTCTTGACTGGTTCTTAGTTTCAGAAGGCTTCGATTGTCAGTGAAACTTTGAAATAGGAAACCAGGTAACCCATAATACAAATCTGCAAATCAATTAGGCAGTCATGTTTATTTCTGCACAAAAAGTTAAGCAGTCAGTTTATGATACATACTCACAGTTATTCAGTATCCACAGAATTGTATAAGGGTCAACTTCTGTGTTGGCAACCTACCTTGTGCATATTTTGCTCCCATCAATAATTTAAGCACAACTATAGAAATTCCTGTTCATTATATTGATATGTGTGTACTATCAATAATGTTAGCAAAAAATAAAGTGTACTATTGTTTTAATTTTAGTATCATGGGGCATTATAATTTCCAGTGGTATTTAAATTTTATGCTGGACTGTGATAGGCTCCAACAATTTTCACAGTCATTTGTATTTATCCAAGCAAAAGCATGATGGTATAGCAGTAAGACTTATATTATGTTTACACATACAGTCTTTTTTTTCTCGATATTGTGCATCATCTATGACGGAAATCTTTATAGAGGAATAATTTATTTGTTGTGCTTCTGAAACTTGTAAATAAGGTGTTTTTTAGAAATAAAACAATGTACATATACTCCAGAAACTAAGTCTTGAACCTTGTTTCTTTTCTCCTTTTATCTGTTTTCCCAAATTTATTGGATCAAATGCAGTGCATTGACTTACTTACCAACCTTACCACTGACTCCCTGTATTTCAGCATCAAAGTCACCATGACTGACATTAGGAAACAAGTAAATAAAAGTACCTATAATTTTATGGGTCATTGTATATATATATAAATGAATTTTCAATTTTAAAAAAAATAATAATTGTTTTTTTTTATAGAAACAATTGTTATTAAAATACAGTCGCTAGTTACATCAGTCATTTGGAGTATGATACAAGTTGGCAATATGGGGAAGGTTTAGACATTACTCATTATTTCTTCTTATGGTTGTCACTAATCCCCTCCTGTGTTTTCCTCCTGTCATCATGTTCTCAGCCTAGATAAATATCGTACATTATTATTTTACTGTAGAATTAAGTTACATATATTTATAAGTCTAATGTAGGCTATTACATGAGTTCTTTGACAAAATGACAATATTTAGCACATTGTAGCCAAATGTTGAATTAATGCCTGTTGATTTTTAGCTTGCTTGTACAAAACTACAGGAGAGTTTATGCTATGACCCTAGCAGCATTAGCATCATTGGATGTAGACAGCAGGTTAAAGTTTGTGCGTAAGATTTTGATTATGGGTTATATGAAGGAAGTAAGCATTTAAATTTCACTGCTGAGTATTGATTAGCATATGCCTGGCCTTATTTAATCCTCCTTTATCCAATTTTACTGATTTTTAACTCTACTGGTCATAGACCAGAAGAGCTTATGTGATGGTCTGTGGTCTGTTATCTGTCCACACATTAGCACAAGTATGTTATCCCTACTCCTCCTAAACTACTTGGAGGATTGCTATGAAATGTTATACACATATTCCCGTAGTCTAGATGGTCCTAAATGAAAATGATGCTGTTCGGACATCCAGTATGGCCACCACAGTGCTCAAATCTTATTGCTATTTCTCCTAAATGAGAAGTCATATCGCCATGGGGTGTTCACCAGAAGACTCCGGATGATGTCTAGTTGATCCTAAATGAAAATGGTGCCAGTCTGACATCCAATATGGCCACCATGGTAGACCTCTTGAAAATCTTGTTATTGCTACTCCTCCTGAATGAAAAGTCATATCAACATGGGGTTTTCACTAAAAGGCATCTTATATTGTCTAGTTGGTCCTAAATGAACATGTTGCTGATTTGACATCCAGTATGGCAGCCATCTTGAAAATTTTGTTATTGCTACTCCTCAATAAAAAGTCATATTGACATGGGGGTTTTCATTAAATGACTTCTTATGATGTCTAGTTAGTTCTAAATCAAAATGATGCCGATCTGACATTCAGTATAGCCGCCATCTTGAAAATGCTGTTATTGTTACTCATCCTGAATGGAAAGTCATATCGACATAGGCTTTTCACCAGAAGACATCGTATAGTGTCTAGTTGGTCCTTAAAAAAAAATTTTGCTGTTCGGATACCCGGTATGGCCAACACAGTGGCCATCTTGAAGATCTTGTTATTGCTACTCCTCCTGAATGGATGGTCATATCAACATGGGATTTTCACTAAAAGACTAATATGAGTCTAGTTAGTCCTGAATGAAAATGGTGCCAATCTGATGTCCAATATGGCCACCATGGCAGCCATGGGGTTTTCACCAGAAGGTTTTTTGTGGTGTCTAGTTGGTCCTAAATAAAAAGGTGCTGATCTGACATCCAATATGGCCACCATGGCAGCCATCTTGAATTTTTTGTTGTTGCTAATTCTCAACGGAAAGTCGTATATACATTGCAGTTTCTATGAGAAGATACATTATGGTATCTAGTTGGTTCTAAATTAAAATGGTGACAATCTGATCTCCAATATAGTCACCATGATGGCCATTTTGAAAATCTTGTAAATGCTACTCCTCCTAGCTGGATGGTCATATCGACATGGGATTTTCATCAAAGGATTTTGTATGATGTTCAGTTGGTCCTAAATAAAAATGGTGCTGATCTGACATCCAAATACGGTTACCATGGCAGCCATCTCAAAAATCTTGTTATTGCTACTCCTCCTGAATGGGTGGTCATATTCAAATGGGGTTTGACCAAAGACTTCTAATGATGTCTAGTTAGTCCTAAATGAAAATGGTGCTGATCTTACATCCAATATTGCTGCCACAGTGACTATTTTGAAAATCTTGTTATTTGTCAGAAATATTACACATGTTTCAACACTCGGGAATAAAAAAAAAGAAATGGGCTTATTTTGAATTCATGTAAATTTTTTTCAACTAGTAGAACATCAGTTCCTTCAAGGGACTTTTGTTTTGCGGTTTATGGGAAAACGTTTGAGGTTAATGTTTGCATTTAAGGTTTTCTCTATGTACACAGCAGCTTAAAGTTTGTGTTTAAGGTTTGTTGGTACTTTATAGCAGGCATGTGCAACCTACCTGGTTTTATCCGGTTATATTTACATTATACAGATACATTTAAAAATTTCTGTCTGGCCTATGTCCTGTAGGAAGTTAAACATTTCTGGCTTATAGGAAGGAAATATGCATTTGAATTTTACTTCTTTGTATTAAATCAAATGTGCCTGGCCTTACTCAATACTTTTGTACCCAATTTTACAGATTTACTTCACAGTTTATGGGAAACAGTTTTAGGTTTAAGTTTGGGTTTAAGATATTGTTATTGCTTATAGGAAGGAACTATGCATTTTAGTTTCACCTATGTGTATTTTTGTTGTTGTTGCCCTTTTTGTTGGTTTTTAAATACAATTTTTTGGGAAAAATGGTTGACCTAATATCTGCATTTCTGTCCTTCCATCCATCACACTTTTGTGTCTGCCCAATAATTTCAAAGTATTTGAGATTAGGGGATGAAACTTGGTATACTTGTACACTATCATTAGAAGATGTGTTTCCTACCTCAGTGGGGGTCCAATCTTCAAGGTCAGTGCCACGGCTCAATAGTTTAAGTTTGTCTGTCACACTTTCCTTTCCACTCTTTAACTTTCAAGTCATTTGAGATTAAGGGATTAAACTGTTTTTACATTATTTTTAGAAAATGAGTCATGAACCACACTGAAGATCCTATCTTCAATGGTCAAGGTAACAGCTCAATATTTTAAGTTTTCCATGACACTTTCCTTTATCCTCTATAACTTTAGAGCCCATTCAGCTTTAAGAATGAAACTTGGTATGCTTGTACCTTGGTATGCTTGTACCTTATCATTAGAAAGTCTGTCATGGGTCATTATTTTAAGTTTTTAACGTCATGGTCATGGGTCATTATTTTAAGTTTTTAAACACAATTTCTTTTCCACTATAATTTAAGAGCTATTTGAGATTAAGAGATGAAACTTGTAATACATCATAATTAGAAGGTGTGTCACATATGACATTAGGGGTCCTATCGTCAGGGTCAAGGTCACAGGTCAGTATTTTAAGTTTTCCTTCATACTTTCCTTTTCATTCCATAACATAAGAGCCATCTAAGATTAAGTGATACAAATTGTTATATTTGTCCTGTACCACATTGGGGGTCCAATCTTCATGGTCAAAGTCACAGGTCAATGTTTGAGGTTTCAGGTGCATTTTCCATTCTGCTCTATAACTTAAGAGCTGTTGAAGATAAATGAATACAATTTAGTGTACTTGTATATTGTCACAAAAAGGTGTGTGGCATTCCACATATGGGATTCTCTCTTGAAGTTCATAATGCAAGGGTTTAATACCTACCCAAGCCCAGCCAGGGTAGGTTGCCTTGGTTTGTCCTTGGGAACGCCACTTAGCTTCCATTTCCTCAGCATAATATAGCCATTAGTGTTAAAAGTGCTCTTAAAACCAAGAAAAATAAAAAACAAATTTATCTTAAAGGTCAAGGAGAAGGTCACAGGTCTATATTTCATGGTTGCTTTGTTTCTGCTTTATATCTTTAAAGTTGTTTGAGGTTCAAGGATGAACCATGGCATATTTATATTTCTCTATATGATGGCATCTCATGTATCACAGTCGAGGTTTTATCTTCAAGGTCAAGGTCACTGATGATTTTTTTCTCTCTTTTCTATACTTCTACTTTACAATGTCCTTTGAGATAGGGACATGAAACTTGGTTACTTTCCATGTACACCTAGTAACTTAACTGCTTTCTCACTAGGGTCACAGCCTGATTTCATCCTTGCATACTTTTGGTGACCTCATCACAGTACGCAGGGGACAAAAATGTACTGAATTTGCTTGTTTTTATTACATTTTATAGTGACAAGTATGAGATAAAAGTTTCTGTTTTATGTTTGCTCTGGCAGGTCAAAGTTTTGGAATGCTCATTCTTGTTACCTTAAGGCCAACCTTTTGATTGCTTTCAGAAGATACAAAACCATTTTTGTATGACGGGGGCATTTAGTATTAACCACATATGATGCCCATCTGTTTATCTGTCTGCCATTCTCTCCATCATTTCTTGGCTTAGTTGTGCGCTACTTTAGATGAATTTTTCAGGTACTTTTACTTATTTGGTCAGTTTTGTGTGAGATTCCAACTTTCAGAGAACTAAATTGTCAAGCCAAAAGTAGATCACCATGACCTGTACTTGATGCCTTTGGTATATGGTCAGTGTGCCATACAACATTGAGTACACAGTCATGTAGCTTTGTCTATGAATCCACTATGTTGTGCACTAGATCACATCAAAAGTAGGTCACAGTGAATTGAGTTATGCATTTAGGTCAGTTTCTCAAGCAGTCTTACTTGTTGGGCTATGTCCCTTTGGGTGGATACTTTGTGGTATGTATGACACCATAATTCCAAAAGTAGGTCACTGACCCATATTTCTTGCTTCATTGACTTTTCTCCAAGTTGTTTGTGTAGATTCAGTTTGTTGTGCACTATTGATTGTACAGGTACATGTATATGGCTGTTTACAGGTGCATAATGAAGAAGAATCTTTATTGCATATTAGCCTATCATCCTTTTTGCAGACATAAATATACAAAATTAATTTATACTGAAAAAAAGTAATATCAGACATCTATTAAATAATATGCAATATAATTCAGTATCTTCAAATAACACAGTGTAATTGAAAATGCAGTGGTATGAATCACAATCAAAACTTAATCTGTGTTAATCACAACAAAAAAGATTAACTAACACACAGTCTGAAAAGACACAAAAAGAAAGCAAGAAACAATTAGAAACAAATTAAACAGAGAAGGAAGAAGTGACTACGTTATCAGCAACTGCAGCATTTAAAGCAACAAATATAAAAATATATAATTATGATCTTAAATAGTAGTTAAATCGGGCTGGTTGAGAAAGTGTGTTTTATTAAATGTTTAATAAAATCATTGAAATATTATCATGCAGACTTCATTGACTCATTTGCAAAGCTTAAAAGACCTAAAAATAGAATTGCCTACATTTTGTTTAATCTTTTGATTATTACTTGAAAGTAGATTTATAAATTTGGCCTACAATAATATTTAGGTATATACTTGTGTCTATATTCCATGTAACATTGACACTCTAGTACAAAATAAAATATATATTTGTTTATTGATCACCGTGAGTTGTAATCATGCAAGTCCCCAATCCCAGAGTGCTTTGTTATATTATCCCATTTGCCTACTTCTACTATTTACTGAAATTCCAAAACAAAAATGTCGTGTTAATTGTGTCCCAAATTCCAAAACAATGTCATGTTAATTGTGTCCCAAATTCCAAAACAATGTCGTGTTAATTGTGTCCCAAATTGCAAAATAAAATGTCATGTTAATTGTGTCCCAAATTCCAAAACAAAATGTCATGTTAATTGTGTCCCAAATTGCAAAATAAAATGTCGTTAATTGTGTCCCAAATTCCAAAACAAAATGTCATGTTAATTGTGTCCCAAATCCCAAAATAAAATGTCATGTTAATTGTGTCCCAAATTCCAAAACAAAATGTCATGTTAATTGTGTCCCAGTAGGCAAGTCATGTTGTTAGCAGGGTTTTATGATGCTAAACCTTTGTTATGAAAAATATTTTAAAATAATTGCTTTGTAAGCCAGGATTTCTTTATAATGGAACAATTAAGTCGGTTACTGTTTGGCATTGGTGTACAGGAAAGGTATGCTTTCTTCTAACAGCTCTTGTATGCTTATTATGTTTCCTTCTTTATTTGTTATAGTCCCACATCGAAGTGCCAGAGCCCTACAGCAATCATCTTTTCTGTCCATCCATCTGTGCATTTGTATGTCTGTTCACATCGTGTAGCTAGCATACAGTAGCTCTGCAACCCATACACATAACTGGATGTCATTTGCTATGTGAATTGCTTATTACTTTTAGATGTAATTTTTAAAGGTTTAATCTATCATGTCCAAAAGAACCATTCAACATATTCTGATGCAATTTGGTGTGTACATTGGGTTATATACCTAGATGCACCTTTAATGTGTTTTTTTTTTTGTCAACTCCATTTTTATAGAATTATGGCCCTTGACAATCAACTTCATATCTTCATGGGATATGTTGCTTGCAACCAGCATTGCTCTGCAGCCCTTGCATGTAATAGGGTACCATTTGGTAGGAGAATTGCCTGTTGGATGTGATTTGCCTTTTAAAGTTTTGTCTTTTCATCTCCAATTTTGATAAGAGTTATTGCCCATTTTCCATCATTATTACATTTTCACTACAGCAGATCCTTGCAACCAGTATTGCTCAGTAACCATTGAATATATTCGGATGCAATTTGCTTTCTACATTGTCTCAAGACCAAGATGTACCTATTATGAGTTGTTGTCTTGTCAACTTCATTTCAGATAGAGTTATGGCTTTTGACAATTAACTACATATCTTTATATGGGATATTGCTTGCTGCAAGCATAGCTCAAGAACCATTGTACTCTTTCTGATGTATTTTGATATGAACATTGTCTAATAGACTTACATATGCATTAAATGGGTTTGGTTTTGTTTTGAAGAGTTATGGCCCCCTGATTGTGTATCCTGCTTACTTGGTTTCTTCAAGATAACTTTACAAAAATGTGTTGGATTTCAACAAAGTTTGGCATGTGGTTTCAGATTGATGAGACCTTGAGTGAGTTTGATTTCCAGCATTCCAAGACATCATTTACAGACGTTTTGACCCCAGATTGACCATTGTTCTGACTTTACAGAAGTTTGTTGTATTTCAACCAGATCTGGCATGTAGCTTTATATTGATGAGACCTTGAATGAGTTTAGTTTCAAGTGTTACATATTATCATTTATAAGAGTTATGGCACCTGATTGACCTGATTGCCCATCCTCCAAACTTTTTTTCAGTAGCATAACTTTACAAAGGAATATTAAATTTCATCCAGTTATTATGCACCTTTATATGAGACCTTGAATGAGTTGGGTTTCCAGCATTTCACATCATCATTCAAAAGAGTTATGGCCCATGAATGTCCATCTTTACCAAACTTTTGTTTTCCAAGAAAAGTTCCTATTTTGTTTTTTAAAAACCGTCATTTCAAGTTTGTAAGATACTGCATAGTTTCTGAGTAATTGCATATCATACAATTAAAGCATCCCATGCACATGTCCAAGCAGTACCTCTGATTCCATTATTGATTTTGTCATCATATACATATATGTAACAGTAGGAAACAATATCACAACAATCAAGATTGTATTACTGAAACTTTGTGTTCACCCCAGGACAATTTACCGTCATGGTTCCGATTTACCATAGTCCTTGAAAAAGTGAGTGAAAATTAAAATTGTGTAGCCTAATCAATGACTCGGTGAATGTATGCAGGTCTTGTACTAATAAAATGAAATTTTTTTCCGCAATATTTCATCCTATAAATGTATGGAAAAAGGACTTCTACTATGGAAACTATCCAAATTTCTACTGTAACCTATTTTAGAGGTTGCTGTTTTCTGTTATACAACAACTGTGGTGAAACAAAATATTAAAAGTTTTAATATTACATGTATTATGAAGTTTTAATAGTATTTCATCAGTATTTTAAACATCTAACATGAAAATATGCAACAACAGAACATTATAATTTTTAACTTTCTACATGTCTTTCTCCCTATTTTTATTGCCAACTGTGTTGTATTCTGGCTGGAAAGAGAGGTCATTTTGCCCAATTATTATAGTTCAGCATGGACCTGAATTATTAATCTTGGTTACTTGGACTTTTTATATCACAATATGACATGGACTTTTTATATCCCATGCTACACTCATTATAGTAATTTCTCTCCCAAAGTCAGTAGAGTATAGGATGTTGTTTTTGTCTTTTTTTAAAAAGTTCTGATTGGGATTTGGGCCAAATTTCAGCCCTAAAATGGGCCCAGAAAAATCCGTTTAGGTTTCCCTTAAGGACTTGGACTTTAATATGACAGCAAAGATATGTGGGATGGTGAAGATAAGAAAGGTGTACATTTTTTTTATATTGAAAGATAGGGGTTAGGTTTGGCAGAAAAACATTATATAAATTAGGGAAAGAAAGAATATGATGTAAATATATGTACTTTCTTTTATATTTAATTGATTTTATTTTCTCACTTTTATGATGGTAACACACATTTGTTGAAAACATTTTGTGACACTGCCACATGATTATCCCGATGCTATCAAAGATTCCTTGAAAGATGCCTGAAACTGTCAGATATATTCAACAAAGACATGTCTTACAAACTGAATCCTGTTTCAATAAGCAGTGAAAGATGTACAGTAAATGAAACAATCACAAGTTGAGCGAGGTACAGCATGCACATTATAATTGCTATCAGCTGTTCAGTAAACCAGTTAAATAGGGGGAAAGGTTGAGTTTCTAATCATTTCGATTGAACATCATCATTTCAGTTATAATTATTGTAAACTCTGTTCACATTTACAAATTTTGGTAACCATTGCAGTCTTACTTTTTATATGCCTGCCTTAAGGTGGAGAATAGTAAGATGTTGCCCATCCATCTGTCTGTCTGATACAATTTGGTTTCTGCACAATAACTTTAGTTGTCCACCATTTATGGTTACCAAACTTGTGGATAGCTTGCACTTGGGATCAGGAAGAACCTATCAATTTCAGGGTCAAAGTATCAAAGGTCACCCTCTCTGTGACTGATAGAAGAAAAAATGGTTTCTGCTCAATAACTCAAGTTCTCCACATCTAGAGTTACAAAACTTTGTGGATGGTTTGCACATGGGGGTATGGAACAGACCTATCAATTTAAGGTTCAAAAGGTGCAAGGTCCAGGTCATTCTGAAAGAAGAAAAATAGTTTCCACACAATAACGGTAGTTTACATCATCTGCGGTTACCAGACTTTGTTGATAGCTTGCAGTTGGTGTAAGGAAGAACCCTTCTAATTTGAGAGTTGATAAAGGACAAAGGTCAAGGTCACTGACTGAAATAATAATGGTTTCTGCATGATAATATTACACTTTTTGGATGGCTTACACTAAGGGTAAGGAAGAAACCTATTGATTTTTTAGTTAAAAAGGGCAAAGGTCAAGGTCACTCAAACTGGAAGAAAAAATTGTTTCTGCAAAAAATATCAGTTTTCGACACAGAAAATTATTAAATATCGGGCAGGTGTATAATGTACCATTAATGGTACTATTGTTGTAAGTATAGGATCAGAAGATAATCACATTTATCCAGTATTGCATAATGGAAGATTAAATCCATTGTGTTCTCAGTAAAAGTGCAATCAGCAAGATTGGTAATAGAAAGAGTTTCTTGCAATCTGAGGTCATGAAGTAAGTTTGACTGTTTAGAACATGTTTTTAGTTGCACAGAGGAATATAAAAGGATGACAGTAAATGAAAGCTGATCCCATGTATGCATATAAACAAACACACATGTTAGCTTTAGATATTGAATTACACTGCTTTCCAGTGAAAATTGTTTTTAAATATGTATCATTTAGAAAGGTATTATTATACTAATTGAGTCAATTATGTGTTTATTGCACCTTACCATAGTCCATAAGAAAATCTTAAATATTTTTCTCTGATTTTTCCTAGAGATTTGCTAAGCAATGAAGAATATTAATTGCATTTAACATAAAGCAGCATATAAACCTAAACAGAAAATAAAATGTTTATTGAGGTCAGCCTCTGGGCTTTTGTGTAGGATGATAAAGCAAACAGGTGTGATTCCACTGGTTCTAGAAAGGTCACTTGCCCAAGTTAATGCATAACCTATGCGGAATTTTGGATGTTGCATCCAAGTTAGTGCATAATATAAGCAAGATAGTATTTGAAAACTAATAACTACTGCACTTGATTTCATTTAAAACACTATTTGGATTGCAATACTTGACTATATACATATATGTGTTTTCTTCAGATCTGGGTACTTCTATAGTGTGTGTAGGACATATATGAGTGGTTCAGTTCTTCCAGAATGATGAGACCGTGGTAATTTCTTCAAGCACTGGCACCATATGCTTAGTCTGTCTTGACAAGAATTATGAAGTCTGACATTTCTTGACTAATCTCTGTTGAAAATAGTTTTCAAGATGACACAACCATAAAAAGGCATACACTGCGGCCCCTGGTCTGGTAAATTATAAGGAATGTAAAAACAATTGGCTCTGAAGGGATGAAATTCTAAAATGTACCAGATCAACAGTTGAAATATTTTCTGACAATTGGAAATAAACATACAAATGAGTTTATGACACTTGTATTGATTCCAGTGTGTATGCCAGCGTTAGGGCAACAAATATTTATGCTTTTTTGTATTTATGAAAATGGCCTGTGGCCCTCAAAACTAATCATATTTCACCTTAGATGTACATGTGATATACTTTCTTAAGATTCATTTATTGAGATAATGGAAGTACCATTTTAAACCTTTTAAGGGCATCTTACTTCCAAAACAAACAACCTGAGTTGAGATTTGAGTCATAAGGTGGAGCATATTACGTTATGATGTCCATCTGTCCATCCATTACTAATTTCATTTCTGCACAATAACTCGAGTTGTCTGCCATCTACAGTTACCAAACTTTGTGGATGGCTTGCACTTAGGGTCAGGAAGAACCCATTGATTTTTATGTCAAAAGCTCAAATGTCAAGATCACCATGACAGAAAGAAGAAAAATGGTTTCCACACAATAACTCGAGTTCTCCACCATCTGTAATTGCCAAACTTTGTGGATATCTTGCATTTTGGGCAAAGAAGAACCCTATCGATTTTTGGGCCAAATGGTCAAAGGTCTAGTTAACTGTGATTGAAAGAATGATGGTTTTCACATAAAAGCATTAGTTCTATGTCACATACATGGACCAAACTTTGTGGATGGCTTGCACTTAGTGTAAAGAAGAATCCTGTTGTGCAAGGTTATTTACACTCGTGTAGTTTACTAGGTGGACCTTTAGGAAGTTACTTGAAACTAGTAAGTAACACTTATCATGCAGTTAAGGTTGTCACTCTGCATGTGCAGCAGATTTAAAAATAGGTTTCCAATAGAATCATAGATTTTCTAATGCAAACTATTTCAACTTGTGGCTGCAACAGGTACCAAATTTAGGACTAGAGCACTCAAAGTAGCTGAAACTGTGGTGGCTGACGGCACTATCTCCAACCAGGTCAGAGATCAAGCCTACCCACCCACCACTCCTTCCCAGACAGTTTTGAAAATTCGAAAACAAAATGTGACTACATTTTCCATCCAGAAGAAACGCAACAAATTTGTTAGTATATTTTCCATCCATGATAAAAACGCAAAGTTTGCTCAAATATTTAGTATGCGCACACTAAAAACTGCACAATTGCAATATACAATTATTCCGATTGTCTGTCATTGTCGGTTGACCAATTAGAACGTAGTATTCAGCATCTTGTATCATCTTTGCTAGCCAGCGCGACCATGTCCGCGGGTCCCTTTAATATATAAAAATTGGTTGATGATATTTAATGGTAGAAAAGTAAGTAGACTGAAATGTAGACATGAAAAGTTGAATATATTTTGAGCTTAACATCAATACAGCTTTTGTTAGCCACACTTAAATGTAAATCGTGTAGGAGTGTCATCCCATAGTAGTTGTATGAGCCTCTTGGGGGACAAACGGGAAATACAAACGGGAAATCCTATGTTAAAATTGTCTATAGGTTTAACATGGGGATGGTATTATGGGGACAAGTTTCACGGCAGGTCCGTAGACTAATATCCGCTTCAGACACCCTTGCCTCTCCACATACACTCTTCTCTTCCATATCACTGTGTCTGTGCTGCGTGTGATCGCATACGATGCCTTCACATACATCGGGTAGTCCGGGTTAAACAGCGTATCCGAAACGATAGTTAAGGACTCTACGTTTGTCTACATCTTGTCTTGAGAACAGGTGAAAACATGGGATAATGCGCTTGTATATATAGTTTAAGACTGAATTGAAATGGATAGAAATGTTCCACCAATCAAAACGCGTGTTACAAAATTCAGTCAGAGCGCGTGGTCTCTCTTCCAATCAGAAGAGAGCGGATGCATGACATCACATTCAATATATAGGCGCACTAGCGTTCCTACTGTTTACCATTGTGGAACAGTTCAAGTACAATACCTATGACTGAAAAACTAAGACAACGCATTGGGGTACGCCTGCAGCGGAGAAGAGGAAAACTTTCAACAGTGAACGACAGAAGGAAGGGAGTGAAAACGAAATGGTGAGTCTGCTACACGACATTTTGAAGGAGTTAGAGTATCTGAGAGAAATGTATTAGACTTCTTTTGCTCAACTCAAGAGAAAAAGACCTTCATGATCCAGCACTTCTAAACAACATTCTATGACTTAATCGACGTTCACGGCAACTGAGTTGCGAGTAGAAACAGCAGCAGCAGCAGCAGTTACTACTACCAAAGCAGCAATAGCAGCAGGCGGAGTAGGACTTGGCTGTGAAAATGGATTAAGGCAGTTAAAGCTGATGATGTAAAAACCATAAGTTTTTTTTTGTTTATTCAAAAAATGCAAACGGTTTTTTTCAGGGTCACCTATATCTCTTAGAAAAGAGATACTACTCAATAATTGTCAAACCAAGTTAAATTTAAATTCCTTCCCATGATACATGGTGTGCATGTGTGAGCGTGTTTAAGAAAAAAATCAAGACAAAGAGACACTTATGTTTTCTTAAGTATATTCTATTTGAATTAGAATCACAATAAAGTTTCATAACACATCACAAAAGTCCATTTTCTTTGTTTTTCTTTCTTTCTTGCACTGTCTGTTTCTTTAAATTTCTTTACTGGCATGGGTTCTTCCTCTTCTCCTTCAGTGTTTTCTATTGGTCTTGCCTTTTTGAATTTCTTGACGGGTATGGGTTCTGCTTCTTCTGTTTCTGAATGTCCCTCCTGCTTGTTCTCTTTTTGCTAGGACACACTGGAGACCAATGTCTTTTTTCTTGACAATGATAACAGGTATCTTTACCTTTGCCTCTCTTTTGCCCTGTCTTTTCTTTTTTGTAGTTGTGGACACTCTGGAGCCCAATGTCCTATTTCCTGGCAGACATAGCAAGTATCTTGATTTTTATCGCGAGAGGATTAGTACGTAGTATCATCTGATGTGTACTTTTGAATGGCTGTCTGTAAACCTCTGATGATAAGGGCGATCTGTTTTGACTCTTCGATCTTCTTCACAGTCTGAAAGCTGATTGAATATATTCTCTTAGGGCGAGAAGCTCTTTATATGTAGGAAGAGAGTGTGTAAAACTAAGTCAAATCAAATTTTGGAGTGAAGATGAAACGATCACACCTTGCTGAGAAGAAACCAGAATAAGTAAAGAGACGACGACGACTTTCGGTGTTGCCTCATACGCTCAGTGAAGTGTTAGCACAAGTGCATGCCAGTGATTTTGAAGATGGCATGAGTGAACCTGAACCAACACCCTCTACCTCTACCACAAGGCCAAGAGAGTCAAAATCCACCAAGTAAGAAACTCGTTCAGTAGCTCTCGAAGATTATTTTCACCTTTGAGAGACCCATAAAGTGACTTCCAGAAAATTTTGAACGACGGCTTACACGTACGCGGTGAAATTTAAAGAGTTCAAGTCTTAAGTCCACTAGAGAAAGCGGTTTTAATTACAGATTTGAACGATTCATTGTTAGAAACATTGAAACAACAGTCCAGTGCTAAAGATGACGATCGTATAAGACCCTCCATCAGTTACGACAGTTTGAAGTCTCCTGTCTGAATTGAGTTTAGTACACCGGCAGAATTTACACCATCCAAAATTATCGAAAAAATTCAACATGTTCAACAACCCACTGACGGGTTCAACATGATCGATGGAAAAGTCACCCTCCATATGACACACATATCACCTCCCAGAGGTAGCGGACGCAGAAAAGTGTAATTGGTAGATGAAACTCGCAGTACCAAACGCAGTATCGTCCAAATTGACAATTACAAAGACCAAACGTGCTTACCCCGTGCCACCGTCGTAGGCCAAACTTTTGTTGAGAAGAACGATACCGCATTTTGGAAACAAGGATGGGACAGCATTCAAAAATCGGACAGAGCCAAACAGTGGAGAGAAGCCGAACTCTTTTTACAGCAAGCAGGCATTCTAAAGAGACCGTGTGTGGAATTCCTTGAATGCAGAAACTTCAAAAATGGTTGGCTCCTGTTATACTTTGAAAGTATATCTCAAGTCGCTCTTGGAGTTCTCGTGTTTCGAGGACCAGAAACTCCCAGATGGAAAATATATTAATGTGTAGCATCATCAAGAGCATTTCGATACCACTACCACCATCACAGGATTTCTTGGATACAATTACTATTGCGAGAAATGTGACCAAGGAGTTTCCAGTCTGGACAAACATATTCACTGTGGAGAGAAATGTCGTAGGTGTCTAGCTTCCAGACTTTGCATTCCTGAATGAAAACAAAGAATTCATTCTTTTACTTGCAAGGGAACCTTTGTCAGTCCAATTTGTTACGAACAACATCGCATAAAACAAGTTCAACAACAGAAAAGTGCTTGCTAATTATAGAGACTGTGCTCCACTTGTGGATATCTTATTCGAACGAATAACCCAAAGGCACACGTTTGTCCATGAAAGAAAAGATGCCGTTTTGCGACTAAATTGTGGACTTCTAGCACCAATGCTACATTCAAATATATGACAATGAAGTCAAGGAAAATTAAAGGGCGGTCAGAATTAGAACAAAAAGAAACAAGTTGATTATATATTTTTTGACTTTGAATGTACGCAAGAGACTGGCATTCACATTCCTAATTTTTGCGTAGCTCACCCTGCGTGTGACAAGTGTATACAATGAGCTATATTTTTTCATTGTCCCAATTGCATTAAGGTTCCAGATGGACGTGAAAAGATCTTTTGGTGCTCTCGTACTCTTGCTGATTTTGCCGAATGGAATTTAGACCTTACCAAGGACACTTGGAGGGAAGAGGGCATCTAGCGCTGATCCTCACAAGGACTGTTGTTGATATGCTACATTCATGGGTCACAATTTTTCAGGATACGACGGACAGTTTTTTTTTAAACATTATTCAGAACAAGGCACCGAATGTCCAACAGTCACCATGAATGGAGCCAAACTCATTTACATGAAAGTGGGACAAGTACAGTTTAAAGATTTCATGTGTTATTTGGCCATGCCTTTGAGTATAAACCTAAAACTATTGGAATGACAGAAATTGCAAAAGGTTACTTCCCACACTTTTTTTCAATACCGAAGCTAATCAACACGTTGTGCTGCCACATTTGCCTGACGTTCGATACTACGACCCCGATGGTATGCACGCAGAACAACGAGAAGCATTCTACGCTTGGTACCAAACTCACTCTTCAAGCCCGTTTGACTTTCAAGACAAAATGTTGAAATAGTGCCTGTCTGCTGTGGACATTTTATGCCGATTTTGTGGACAATTTTAAAAATTATTTCTGGATCACGGAGGTATCAACCCTTTGAAAGAAACTTCTACCATTGCCAAAGCGTGTGGATTTGTCTGTCGAAAAAATCCATGCAAGAGAACAAATTAGCTATCACATCCCATCAATCCTGTTTCTCTGTCAACCATCGATATTCGGCCAAAGCTTCGCGCTGGCTCCAATACTTGTGTGAGAGTGACGACAAATGGATATAACATGCTAGAAACGGTGGAGAAAAGAAAATTGGAAACCTTACTGTGGATGGCTGGGATTTAGAAAACCCCCAGATCGTCTACGAATTCCAGGAAAGTTTATTTCCTCAACGAAACCCGAAAAATCCATTCTCAGAGTTCACAATGGAAGAGTTGTACGAGCAAACATACCAACGATGCCTAAGTTTAGAAAGTCATGAATACTAAGTGATAGAAGTGTGGGCACAGGACTACGATCTACGTTTCAAAACCGATCCAGAATTTAGACGCATTGCCAAAAATTACGACGTGGTGGGTATCGAACCTTTGAATGCACGCGACAGTTTGTTTGGAGGACGAACCAATGCGGCACGCTTGCTGTACGTTGTGGAGGAATCTCAAAGAGAAGAAATCAAATATACATCGATATGTGTTCCTTGTATCCTTGGGTCTGTTAATATGCTCAGTTTCCCACCGGTTACCCTGAAATGTTGACAGAACACATTGACGTGGAACACATTCGTCAGTACAAAGGTTTGGTCTAATGTCTTACCACTGAGGTACTTGTACTATCCTGTGTTACCACATCTTTGCCAAGGAAAACTTATGTTCCCTTTATGCCGTACGTGTGCTGAAAAATGTAATCAAGATCAACCTTGTTGCCATAAGGATGAAGAACGCACTTTGATAGGAATGTGAGTGAGAATCGAACTGTTTCATGCTCTCGATCGCGGATACCAACTGTTAAAAGTATGCGAAATTTGTTATTTCCCTACCACAGACCAATATCGAAAGGACGACGACTCCAATAAAGGAATTTCCTTTCCAGCTACGTCAACGAATTCCAAAAACTGAAACAAGAAGTTTGCGGCTATCCTTTTTGGTGTAGGGCTCCAGAAGACAGGTACACAGTCAAAGAACAGTACCGAACTCAAGAAGGCATCACTTTGGAACATGTGGAAAAGAACGAAGGAAGACGATTGTTCACAAAAGTCATGTTGAATCGTTTGTGGGGAAAATTGGTGCAACGTTCAATATTATCTAAGACGGAATACTTGGCAGATCCAAGTCGCTACTTTCAACTGGTGGACGACAAAGAAAGACTATAAAACACGTGGAAATCATCCGTGAAGATGTGATCTTGGTGAAGTACGGAGAAGTGACCAAGTTTGCACCCCCTTCCCCTACGAGTTTAGAAGTATCATTATTGCAGCGCATGTGACAGCCAATGCTCGTTCAAAATTGTATAACACCTTGAAACTTTTAGGAGATCGAGTCCTCTACTTTGACACCGACAGTTGTATGTACATCCATCGCTCTCATAGCAATCACCCATACATAGAAGGGGACCGTTTAGGATCATGGACTGACAAACACCCAGAAGACACTTTTGTAAGATTTGATATCAGTGACCCCATAAATTACGGATACCAATATAGAGACTGACAGTGACAAGTGCATACTAAATTCAGAATCAAAGGACTGACATTAAACTATCGTTCGAGTCAAGTAGTCAACTTTGAGGTGTTAAAAGAAGCTTTGCAGTCCGTGCAAGATCAAGACTTTCGCGTGAAAACATTGGATCCACACAAAATTGTACGTTTACAAAACCAAGAAATTGTCAGTCGACCTTTAGAAAAAGTCTGTAAAATTGTCTACTAGGAACGAGTGCTATTCCAGACCAAAACACTTTACGGACACGCTGAGCTCCAGTATAAAAAGGGGAAACTTCCAAGACAAACATTTCATTGCAAACTCCAACGACGCCGACGTATATGATGAATAATTCAACACAGCAACGGAGTGAGGGACCACTATGGACTCCAAGTTCAAAAGTTTGACGTCAACACACTTTGACCGATAATGACGAATTCGACAAAGCAACAGATTGAGGGACCTACTACGGATTCCAAGTTGAATAACGACTCGAGTTCGATGCTGTGCATTGCGACCAAAGTGATGATGTACTCTACTATATTAGCAATCCAGCTCGACCTTGCCACTCCTCTACAATTGAAAGCGTTGCCGTTCATGTGACTTGCCGCTCTACTAGCGAAAGGGATGCATGCAGCACGACCTTTCTGCCTTACTGGTAAAATTGATGCCGTGCATGTACTGACCTATGGATCTCATCCATGCAATCGCAAACCACTCTGAATACTACTATCTCATCGAGATGTATAAATCAAAGAAGAATACACATTTCCTGTGGCTTTACCTGGCTATTGTAACTTTGAAAGTAGATTCCAGACGTACAAAGGAAAATGGCTTAAATGTCTGGAAGGACCTACTCCAAAATTTTAGCCAGAGCCGGATTTGTCTACTTGGAAAAACGAGAGAACAATTACAGTGTTTCAGCTGTAGTGTGATACTTCACGAATTGGAGTATAAAGACTCAGATTACCTGGAGCATGCCAGATGGTATCCGCGCTGTCACTATCTTCCTTCGATCGGTCCAAAATATCATTCTCATGTCGTATAATTTAGAAGACATAATTCGTAGTTTACCTCCTGAGCTACGAGAACGCATTTACAGAGAGATCGTACAGGTACAAGTGAAACGCAAAGAACAATTGCATCCTTTACGGCATAGACGTTTTAACCATTGGTATCTGAATGCTCTAAGAGGATTGATTGTTTTGAATGTGTTCAAATGGTCAGACATTGATCAACTACCCATAACTCAGAAGAATTTCGATGCCACGGCTTCTACTTACAATGTGGCAGTGGTACACAGAATTCCAGAGGAAAATACCTTAGAGGATTACAAAAAAAATTTAAATAAGTGTCACTTCAAGAAGAAACTTCTTCACAGCGTGTGGTGTGTGAGTTAGTGACTGATCTGGTTTGATATAATTAGCCACCAAAAACCGTTTGTCAAAAGTATTAATATTTCCTATAAAAAGGCATTCCTATACAGGACCAATATAAACGCCTACCATGCAACGACTTTTGTCCTCGTTGATGCAGCAAATTCCGTAGAAGGAAGTCAACGACAGTGTTCAGGAGTTAGAGGATTACAAAACACTTTTACAAGAACGGTTTCAACATACGATTCCACTGAATTGTTTGGATGACATGTGGTGTGTTTGTCAGTGATTACTTTTCCTTTTCTCCGATTTCTTTTATCAGCAGATTGGTTGTGGACCAGTTATGAACAGTACATGCAGCAAAGACATGACAACAAAAACTGTATCTGTGCACGAAAGACAAATTGTATTAAAGTGTGAGAATAGCGATGAAGACAAGTTGTGTACCTCCGTGTAAAGAAGACATTCGCCGTACTTTATCTACGCTTCATACTCACCAAGAAGTGTGTATAGATAGTTGGTTATACCAACAAATTGACTACTGAAAAGATGTACGTGACTGGAGAAGTCTTGGCTTTGACACTTGGGCACAAGAAGTGGCTCATTATGCCAAAGACAGTATGTGTCACTGATCCAAGAAAAGAAGTTAACTTTGAGTCAGTGAAAGAAGAAAAACCAGAAGTGAAAATGGAATTAGAACAATTTTAGAAACAGTAGTAGAAGAACATGAAACAGAGAAAGAAATACTACAAGTCCACAAAAGTAGTATCAGTAGTAATGTACCGACGAATAAGAAGGAAGAAACGACATTCCCGGATAAATTAGAGACAATGATTTTCACAGATTAGAAGAACATCAGAGCAGGTACGTATATTCCATATGACACAAATAGATCGAGAATGTTGTACACTTACTTGTTTATATGCAGCACGAGTAATTTTAATCTCTGACACATTGGTGTACGGAATCATCTATGCCTTATGTGTTTTCGTGTTTTAATTCTTGTACACTGACTTTGAAATGTAAATATGTTTTTGTGGATATTGTTGTTACACTTTTTGAAAAACATTAAACATGTTTAAAATGTATAAAATGTCTTCTGTCTTTGATGGTAATCTCCGATTTCTCAATATTAGGGTTATGGCTGCATCCTCCTCTTTTTTTAAAAAGTGATTGACGAAAAGTTAGACCATCAAAGCTGGGAGGCATTGTATCTTCGCCATCCTTTTAACATGTTGATTGCTGGACCCAGTGGTTTAGGCAAAGCCGAATTTTTCAAACGTTTGATCGAACACAAATTGTTTAATCGTCCTCCACAAGGTATCGTGTGGTGTTACAAAGAGTGGCAATGGGCTTACACATTAGTCCAAGAAAGTCAACGAGAATCCATTTCGTTTGTTGCAGGCATTCCTCTCGAAGACGTTGGGATCGTGTCTGACTTTAGTCAAACAAATCTTGTCATCTTCGATGACATGTTAGGGGAAGACAAAGAAGAAATGTAACTTTGCTGTACACGAAAAAGACATCATTGTAATGCCAGTATTATTTCCAATACCAAAACATTATTTCAACAAAGTAAAGCACATCGCACCATCAGTCTCAGTGCATATTATGTGGTATTGTTTAAATGTCCAAGGGATAAATCTCAAATGCAAGTGTTAGTCAAAGAGTTAGTAACACCTTGGTTGAATTATGCGTATGACGATGCGACTCAAACATCGCATGCGTATTTACTCATCGATTTCAAACATCACACTCCGGATTATTTGAGATTTCGTACTAATTTGTTCCACAGTTGGTGTTAAGAAGGAGGTCCTGTTAATTACACATCACCTTTGGCATCTGTCTGAAAAAAAACCAAAAAAAAAACAAAAACAAAAACATCCTTCACTTCTTTTCTTTCTGACAGTATTCAACAAGACATCCGTTCAATCTCATCCTCCTGTCAAATTGATTCGTGCATTGTATGCCATCAGTCGCGAAAACAATGCACAAGTACGGGTACATTTGTTGGAATCGAATTTCAAAGAATTTTTCAGATGGTTTACTTTGACAAGCGCATCAATTACTAGAAAGAATCATTCACATACCATATGAAACAAAACGTTTTTATTTTTAGAAATATAAAGTAGCGTTGTCACGACTGGTGGATCCAAGAATCGATACTCAAACCAAAAAACAAATCATTTTGAAACCAGGTGGAAGTGGACCATTAGGAGGTGTCATTATTCCGTCACTTTTAAAATAGGATCCTAATGATGAATCTAATAAGAAAAAAGCCGAATTCCCCCAAAGACTGCAGACCAAAAAGAAGTGCAGCCAGTTCACACTCTCACAAGAAAAAGAAAAGCCTCAAGAAAAACATCTTCTGCCAGAAAGAGAGGACGCTGCCAGGACGTGCAAGTACTCCAGAAAACCACGCCGTTCGGTGACGGTGACTCCTGCCACTTCTACTTCTTCTGAGTTCATGATGATGCCTGCCAAACCTGATTTAAGACCAGTGTTTCCTAATTTTTATGAAAAAATGGAAACCCATTTCTAAAGAAACTTCTACTTCTCCGGCGACGACGACGATGTCTTATACTGCTTTAGCGAATGCTGATGGAGCTAAAAAAAGTGGTCTCTCCAAAGATAAAAGTACAATACAGAGAAGGTGTATTACAAAGTTTACTGGATTTATTCAGTCAAAAAACTGTCACGATTTAGACCGTTGAAAACACCTCATTGTCGAGTGGTGTACATATTATAGTTAATACGTCCTGCCGACAATCAGTGGAGACGAATTTCAGTATAAAAAGAAATGTGAGATAAGATTCATTTTTGGTGCTTTTGCTCCTGAAACAAAGATGTCACCAAAAAGTGCACACCACCAAGACACAACCTTCCTCCAAAAAGGGAAAAGAAAGGGACTCCCTCCTTGTTTAGCTAAACATTGGGATGTTTTGTCAGTACTAACTAAATCCAATTCTCCGATGCGAAAACAAGTCATTAAAAAAGTACCCAAAGAAATCATCGATACCGTGTGTGAATGTTGTTTAAACGTTTTGAAAGGAACTGTACCTTTGTCCATAATACAGAAACAACGATTAGGAAAACGTTCTTCGCCAAATGGTGAAAAAGAAAATACCCATCAGTCAAAAGAAAAAAAATGCTCGTTTAACAAAGAAGATTTCTATCCATGCTGATAATAGGACCGTTGTTAAAAGTTGCTGTTCCTTTGTTAGGATCGACTTTTAGGAGGAGTCATGAGATGAGGAACAAAAAGAAAGAAAGAAGAAAAAAATACACCCTTTTCTGGAAAGACATCACACATGTACCTTTGAATCTTATGGAAGGACGAAAATTCACTTTAGTTCCATACAAATGATGGATCGAACTCCATCGTTGATGCAAACAACGGACACCGGATTTACCTCCTAATCCTAATCACACTGCGATGTCACAGTTACAACAAGACTTACAATCATTGATTGATCAAACAGATTTGTCAGAAACAGAACAATCGCGACGGTACGGACAATAATTGCAACGTCTTCAACTATTTCACCACAAAGCTTTAGACGAAATAGCTAAACCTACTCTGACAGATTTCAAGACTGTCGTGAAAAGAGAAGAAAAAGCCACAAGAACAGCCACAGGGAAGAAGAGGACACAAGAGAAGCTTTCAAACTCCGTCTGCTCAGATACCTAGTAAGATTGCAGCCTCCTTGTTGACACCGTACCCTACTCACAAACGAGAAGAAATGAAAGCTTGGGTCAAAAAGACAATGCCAACATCATCTTCAGCAGAAAAAAAAAGAAAGAAGGGAAGACAGAAGTGAAAAAAGAAATCAAGAAAAATTCACCACCCAACAACCGCAGTCTCAAAGAATACCATACGAACATCAACCTAAGAGCAGCATCGAACAGTAGGTGACTTATTGAGGAGGAGGAGCAGCAGCAGCAGCACAAAAAAAAAAAGAAAAAAAAAAGAAAACCCCATCATGGACACACTTTTAAGATTTACTACAATCCTGCACATTGTGCTGGCTACAAAGGAGTTCAAAAATTGTATCGTGCTGCTAAATTCAAACTAAAAAATTGATGTTTGCAAGATGTGCGACAATGGTTTCAGGAACAATCGACGTACACGTTACATAAACCCATTCGACCAAAATTGTCCAGAAGTCAAACCAAAGTAGCAGGCATCGATCATTAATGGCAAGCAGATTTAGCCAATGTCTCTCATTTTAGTGGCGTACACTCGTGGTTACAAATATTTGTTTTGTGTTATTGAAGTGTTTTCAAAATCAGCTTGGGTATTTTCTTTGATGTCTAAAACAAGTTCAGAGTTAGTGTTAGTGCGAACTTTAAAACTTTTGAAACAACGTGTTCCTCACCCTCTACGATGGCAAACAAAGTCCCCGAATTTCTGAACCAAGCTTTTTAAAAAAATTGAAAAGAGACATATTCATTTTTCACTACTAAAAATCCTGAAATAAAAGCAAGCGTTGTGAAACGTTTTCAATGAACTTTGAGAGAACTTATGTGGAAATAGTGTACACGTCAACACACTTTCAAATGCATCGACGCGTTACAACATCTCGTCAAAGCTTACAATCAGTAGTAGCATCAGATGTGCACCAGAAGAGGTTACCCCTGAAAACGAAGTGATGGTGTTTGATCGATTGTTTGGAACGTCACCTGCCACCAAAAAGAAAGAAGTGTTAAAGACTGGAGATTGGGTTTGCATTGGAAAAACTTAACGCACTTTCTGACACATAGTACAGTTGAGATTAAAAAGTACTGGGAGGCTGAATGTTATAAGCGTATAAAGTTATAAGTGTAATTTTAGCCATAAATCTAGCAGTAGTGCTGGTGTTGCTATCCTGTTTATAAATAATTTTGAATTCACTATTCACAGAAACAGATGTGATTGCTAGGGTGGATATATCCTCTGAATTTACCAGTTAATGGAGAGCGATTTATGCCAATTAATATATACGGTCATAATGCTGATTTAAAAAAAAAAAAAAAAAAAAAAAAAAAAAATGGAAAGAGGATGTGATAAACTTTGACAATTCCTCTGTTATTAATTATTTGTGGTGACTAGAATGTTGTTCAGGACATGGAGCTTGACTCTGATAATATTTTGCTTGATAAACACTCTATGGCCCGAGCAACAGTCCATGACACCAAAAATCAACTTGACTGACTGGATCCATGGAAAACAGTAAATTCTGAGAGTAGAGTATTTACTTGGCGACAGATAAACAGTGAAACAGAGTATGCTGAACTTTTGTAATCACTGTCAAAGACGGCACAGGATGAAATTCTACCCATCGGGATTCTTGCATCGTCATCCTCATTGGTGGTATAGCAACAGATCGAGCCCTCACTTTGAACATTTTCTGAACGTGTTTATGCGATCTGGAGGGGTTCAACGCCTCTTTCTGCCTCGTCCTTGCTGTGGCGTAGAAGAAGAAGTAATGCCTTGTCAGTTCAGTTATTGTGGTCATGCACTTTTTGATCTGTTATTGTACCTCCTAAAGACGCTGCCTTTGGCACGATATCTCTCTCACAGATGTAATATATGTTTGCTAATTCACACATGTGATAGAAAAGACAGGTCAGGTTAGGACAGATCAGGAGATTTCCAAAATGTGTTCAAGAATTTTGACCTCAAAAGAGGGAGGAATTTCATCGATCTGATTTTTAGCATGCGAATAGACAACAATTACAACTATTGAACAAATTTACATTTTTTAAATATTAAAATATGCACATCATCTAATCAAATCAGTCATTTTACAGTAACTTGTTGCCATTCATACTCTTCTTATATGTACCACAAGCATTTTAAGCATTTCTTAGATCATTGCTGGATTATATAGGTGGCAATCCTCATCATTGTTGATCTTAACACTTAGCAGATGATGTACTGTTACGAGATCCAGGTTTCCAGTAGAGTCAGCCTGAATTTTCCTCAGAATGGAAAATGCCCTATGTAGTGTCTGCATTGGATTGTCGCAATGTCAGTACAACTCTACTGGTCCCACCAAGAAGTTTAAATCGTTTCCAGCCTGTGGGTAGATTCAGATTGCTGACTGCCTGCGAGAATTGCTCAAAATTGGTAATGTCTGGGTCTAATTCTGATATTGTTTTAATGTCAGTAAGATTCTTCACATGAAGCACAAACACATTCATTATACTCTCACACCCTTTGTGACTTTAAGCCTAACGTGCAGACACCTTTGATGTTATCATTATCATCACTATCACCACTCTTTAATAATGACAATCAAATCCGGAAAACGATTATCACTTACTAGTATTATAAACTGAGACAAAGACCCCATTCATTCCAGGCAATACGGATTACAATGGCAGTGAGTGACATGTACTTTAGTCTGGTTTACATTCACGTTTACAAAGGATTAAATCAAGGTCAGTACTGTTTATATAAGTTTTTGCAATGCGGTCGTTCACAGTAGTGTCGAACGCATATTTTGTCTAAAAATCGTGGTCGCTGGTCGCGTTCTGGAGATGGTCACTCACGAGAGATTATATTCGCCTATAAAGTTGGCAAATAGTATCTAGTACGTCTAACTTTATCCACATTTCATGCGGATTTCAGTGATGTCATATTTGTTGTCATGGTTAATATGCTTTTATGAGATCCTGATTCTGCATGACGCGTGGAGTCATTCTTGCCACCATAACAGACTTTAAAATCAGCTTTACAGGAAGAGCAGAATGCATATTCATTTCCCTTTGAACGTGACTGCAACTAGTGAAATTCCCGTTTCCAACCATCATCGGATTTTGTGATATTTCGGCTGCTTGCATTTTGGTGTTTTGACATTGGCACACTTAGACATCTCGACAAACTTTAAACACCTAAGTCAAACCGACCCAGTTGTATGCAACTTGAGCTCTTGAGTAATCCAACCATAATCAGTTATCATCTTTTATACTGCCCAAATTACTTTTGATCATACATATTATAGACTCTAATCCATCTTGACAACTTTAAGCACCGAAGCAGAACATACCTTGCAGAGAGATTCGAATTAATGTTTATTATTTTATGCTGAGTGGGCTCTTTAGTGACCAAATCATAATCAATTAGTGTTTTTAATCCTTTCCGATTTACTTCTGCTCACACATAGTATAATCAGCTTCGACAAGCTTCAAATAATGAAGCCAGCTGACCATGCTGACAGGATCAATGGGTAAAATTAGTAACTACATTGTCTTGCAATGCTTAAGTTCAGTCGCATGATCACATGGAGTATTACCGTAAATATACTACACTGGAACCATAAAGTGAAAAAATGGAACAATTTAAAATTGTCGCTAATAATTTTGCGTACGCTGGAGATTTCAGTGAGTGACGGGAGACACCCCTAAACTCGGGAGAAAAACCATCCCGTGCGAGAGGTTCACGTGTATGCTTATTTAGAATGTTTTCATTCTTCGTCTCTGAACACCGTAGGTTTTGCATTTTTTCGCTCTTAGTTCTTTATACACTAGTTTTGCCATCTTCCCCAATTCATTGTAAAATACTAGTATACTTTTGTTCCTCTGTATATTATTGGCTCACATTCTTTGACTACTTCTTTGATGTGCAAACAAAATCCTGGAAGGTGTTTGGTTGTTTTAATTGTTCTTGACATTCAATGTGCACCTTCACAGAGGCTCCACCGTCCGTATACCAACAGCAAACCTCTGGTACACATTTATGTGCCTTGACCATGAACATGATTAAACTGGGTGGGGTTGGATGTAGCAAAGGCACATAACAAGAGCATGTGATTGAAATGTTTATTTATAATAGAAGTAACGAATGCATAATTTCAGACACCCTAGACGATCAGCTTTCAATCAATCTTACACAAATTAAACTAACTGATTGAAAAACCTAGCCTACACATGCACACCAAGATCATCAACACATATCACAAATTTTATATCCTTCAATGGGTAGGTCAGCAAATGTGACTAATGTATGGATTTATCAACAAATATGACCAATGTATGGATTTATCTACAAATATGATCAATGCATGGATTTATCAACAAATGTAATTATTGTATGAATATATCAAATGATATGATTAATGTCTGTGATTAATGTATTGTTCGTCAACAAGTATGATATTGCATTAGATTGTCATACATATAATGACTCTGACTTTTAATTGAAAAGTACATACTGTACATCGACAATTATGTTGATATTATTTCCCCAACAACAACACTGATTGCTCCCAATCCACTGCTTGTAATGAATGTTTGAGGAATTACCTCATGCAGTCCACTCCTCCTGGTCTACTAAAGGACCTCTTGGTAACCTACTTACCTGGCAGACTTGTTGGTCCAGAAACTTTGGCCCCTCAGAATGAGTTGACCAGTATGACCCATCAAACCAATGTCACTGAAGTTACCATTAACTAAATAACCCCATGGAGTTAAATGACTCCCTGGAACAGCTAACAATACAACAACTGAGCTAAATCATGACCCGAAGGTTTAATATTAATGATTAGCTTACCAATTTAGCAGATCTGACTTACACTCCATGTGCATTGTCATCAAAATTTTACACATTCAAATATGTCAGTCCTTATCTTTTAGACTCAGGATTACCAACATTTATAGACTTATATTTCCCAGTTAACATGCTTCATCGGCATTATTCCCAAGGTTGAATCAGTCATTTTCTTCTTGAGTCTGTTGTTCATATACCGATATGTAAAGATGTCTTCTGGTGGCAATGGTGGCTCTAAGCGGCCTTTAGAATCTAAAATGCCATCAGTCAATGTATAAAACTTACATATCGTCACATTTATCATTGTTGCCTAGGATCTAAGCAATGGTTTCTTATCACCAAGTATTGAGAGGCCTTATCTAATCTATGCAGTAAAGTGACAAATTTCTGTCTTGACAGTTTTTCAATTTTGATAAAAGCTTATTATAAGAAAAATTAGGATTACATGATTTACTGCATTTAAAATCACATCACTTTATATTTTTAGTATTAGTGTATGTTTCAGTGATGGATACTCTTTAGTATTGGAAAACAGTTTTGATCTTCTCGGGTATCAGAAGGTAGGACTGGAGAAGTATCTAATGTACTGTTTGGCATTCACCAACGATAGGGAGGCATAACTTACTTGTTACAGTTAGGCGCTGTTTTACATTAGAAGATATTTTAAAAAAATAAGTCTGTTAGAATAAATGTAAATAAACGTAAAAGACACTTTTAAAAATTCTTTCTTTTAATATATAATGTTCACTGACTACAGAAATATTTTAATGAATAAATACAGAAAGAGCAAAAGTCACACGTTGCATAAAAGTGTGTCACTCCAGTTTAAAAGTTAAATGGAATTACCGATTATGGAAAAGGACAGGAAGCTATAAATACCAGCACATATCTATATAAATAATTGGATCACTGGTGTACCTTACTCATGTGACACCTGGTTGCTAACCTAAGTGAGATAACTTTTCACTGTTAATTTTGGTTGAGGCATATTCTTATAGAAATAGTAATTAGTTTTGAAAACTTAATATATCTTATTTAGAACATTTTTATTTTAGAAATCTACATGGCTTGGACTTCTGTATCATATTGCAAAAATTCATATACAATGTATATATATATAAAAAACTTTTTACTCAATGATATATTTTTTTTCTTCCTGGGAAGGTAGCTAATTAAATAGAGAAATTGTAAAAAAATAAAAAAAAATAAGGAAATTTCAAATAAAAGTTCCCTCTTATTTATCATGGATTTGTAATTTGTAACTACCAGAGGAAATAATTAAAGCATAACCAGACGGTTTCAGAGTAATGATTAACATACCAGATTGTCAGATCTGACCTGAATTTATTGTGTGCTATTACACAGGCAAAATGTATCAATCTTTGACTTCTACACCCAAGAATGTCAACAATTATTGACTTATATTTTTCATTGTCTAATTCAGTAAATCACTTGCACTGACAACCAGAAATAAAAGACTTTACAAATTGTACATATTATTTAAGTGAATTATTTTTCATATAAAAATAACAGTATTTTTCTCCTTAAGAATTAGGATTTTATTATTAATTTATGTTTTGAACAGTTTTGTCCATGTGAATGCATTTCTTTACTTGGCACAAGAGAATTCAGGCCGATATACATTGCTGTATAATGCATTTCTTTACTTGACATAAGAAAATTCAGGCTGATATCAATTGATGCATAATGAATTTCATGACTTAGATTTGTTGTATTTGAGTTCTGTAACATTTTTGTCCACGTGAATGCATTTCTTTACTTGACACAAGAGAATTCAGGCTGATATCCATTGATGTATAATGCATTTCTGTACTTGACACAAGAGAATTCAGTCTGATATCATTTATGTATAATGCATTTCTTTACTTGAAACATGAGAATTCAGTCTGATATCATTTATGTATAATGCATTTCTTTACTTGAAACATGAGAATTCAGTCTGATATCATTTATGTAAAAATGCATTTCTTTACTTGAAACATGAGAATTCAGTCTGATATCCATTGATTTATGATGCATTTTATGATTTAGATTTACTTTATTTGGGTTCTGTAACATTTTGGACATCATTGGAAAGGGAGTTAACACTTCCTGTCCAGTCGAAAATTGCATGTGAGAAAAATAATATACAAATGATGGCAGATATAGTAACCAGTGATTATTATATACCCGGTATTCATCACCTGATATCCTATGTAAATGTATTATCAGGGGCAACCATTCAAGTTTTGACCCTCTTGCCTGGCAAAGATGATGCATGGTAAAATCGTCTCAAACTTGAATTTGTGTTCTTTATTCTATGTAAAAATGGGCTAGCTACTTTAAATTTCACTTGTCCAAAACTACGTTGAAGTTATATGAGCTAGTTGGGCTTGTGAATTGGTGTTCCGCAATAATGTTACATGAATCATTATTTTTTTATATTGGTCATTGGTATGCACTTAGTTTCTTACCATGTAACATAGTATAACAGTCAATCTATCATGATGCGGTAATATGTACAATTACATCACATTATATGATGCTTAAAATTTAAAACTAATATATTTTAAAAAGCAATCTGATTAAAATCAAGATCAACTAATCAATAAATAGATCTGACAGGCACCGATACGAGGTCATGTTTTTGTTGACCTTTGATTCACCAATCAAATTACAGCTTACATACTGGTGAAAGTGAAAATGTCATTAGAAACATTATCTTTGCTAACAGTACCTCTGCTTAAAACAAAATGCTTTATATTATAGGTTACTAAAATAAGAGGACAGAGATTTCCAAAAGTTACCAGAACATAAATTTGTATTGATATCTGTCATATCCATTTATTGATCAGTAGATCTTAATATTATTCAGATTGTTACACAAATTAGAGGTATATGATACCCTTTAAGAAATTCCAGTGAACTTTTCTTTGTGGTTACTTTCAGGTAAATGTCACCTGCATGTAGAAAGAGAACAGTAATAAAAAAGTCCTGAATGCAAGAAATTCCAGTTTGTATTTTTACAGTGCACTTTGCAAATTTAAAATGATCACAATTGTAGTTTATAATTACTGCAGATATTTTATTTTGCTTAACAAGTTCAAAGAATATATTCAAAGTTATCTCTGGTAAAGTTCTTTGTTACTAACTTGTACAGAAATCCTCCTTCTGTGAAATCTAAGTCCAAAATATCTGCCTTCTGCAAATTTCAAAGTCCAGTTCACCCTCATTCAAAACGCAAATTTCCACCTTGAACAAATTTCAAAGGACAAAATGACGTCTCAGATTATGACTCTCAGTGTTTTCCTTCATAGCAAGGCAGAAAAATATAGAATTGCGCCTCAGATGAGAGGTGTAAGTCCGACTGAAATCTTACTGAAATCACATGTCCTGCTAAACTCCACCTGGAATATTTCCATTTCAGGCGGAAACCAAGTGTTTTCCGTCTCAATGACGGGTGGTTACTGCCTCTCCATTTCACGTGGGAAGTCTCTGTGTCATTGATCCCCTTCCTTTAAACTTGACTTACATATTTCACCTGTATGAAAAGGACAGTCATCTATAAAGGATAAATTATGTCTTTTAAAGACAGGTTTTACTGTTTGATATGGTCTTGTGCTAATGCCTGTACTTACATATGAAATATCAATGTGAGAAGATTGTAAACTTATAATTTGTTGTATATTCATTATTATAAATTGGAGTACTTTTCAAGCTAATGTGCATCATTCACTGATTTAATTTCTAGAAGTTGACGTGCCAACAGAATAATTCAGAAATGTGTATGCTATAATAATTCATGAAGATAAGTAAATGAAAGCAAATGCTTTGGATTATTTATACAGCACAAGGGGGTGAGGATTGGAATGTAGAAGGAATTTGTGATTATTATGATAGTTCATTTTGCTTTTCTATATAAATCCCTTTTTTTAGGTGTCATAAAGATTTCTGTTTTTTTATTTGCCATATTCATGAATACTGATTAAAGTACAAGAGTATAAATGTATATACAAGATAGATATATCGATGGAGAGATATAATCTGGTTGCTCATTGGTATAACTTGTCTGCCTGGGAGGGTAACTAACTAAATAGAGAAATTGTTTAACAAAATGAGAAAATTTCACATCAAATTTCCTCTTATTTATCAATGATCTGTAATTCTTAAATACCTGAGGAATAATTAAATCATAACCAGATGGTTTAATAGTAATAATTAACTTGGTAAATTGTCAGATCTGACCCGAATTCCATGTATGCTATTACACGGGCCAAATATATCAATCTTTGTCTTCTATACCTCAGAATATCAACACTCCCTATTGTCAGCCAGTTAAATAATCTGTGAAATAGTGGTTGCTGATCTCTGACTGTCAGACGGTTCATTTGCCTCTATGACAACCAGCTATATAAACAGCCATACTTTAAGCAAGCACTAAGCAGGAATGTTTATTGTTTACACAGGTTACAGGCATAGATCGTAGTGGTCAAGGTATATATATATATATATATATATATATATATATATATATATATATATATATATATATATATATATATATATATATATCTGTTTTGTTTCTTTCTAAGATTACTGCAAATAATGTTTTTTGAAACACAACCATGTTGGGGATTTGGGAGCCAAAATCTTGCTATTTGTAACACAGCCGTGTTGGGGGATTTGGGAGTCAAAAATCTCTGACTACCAGACGTTTCAATTGCCTTGATCTATGACAATCAGCTATATACATAGCCCAGAGAATACTTTAAACAAGCACTAAGCAGGACTGTTTACTGTTTATACAGGTTACAGGCATATATTGTAGTGGTCAAGAAAGCTCACTCTCTCTGTTTATTGTTTTTTTTATTATTTCTAAGATTACTGGAAATCATGTTGTTTGAAACTCAACCATGTTGAGGGGTTTGGGAGCCATAATCTTGTTATTTGAAACACAACCATGTTGGTGTGCGGGCAGTTTTGGAGTAAGAAATCTTGTTTTCTGCATAACATGTCATGTTGTGGTAGGTATGCAGGTCCCATATATGTTGGAGCAGTCCTAAGCAAATAAGAATTAAATGTAATATGTGGTGTTAATCATATACCAATGCATGTAACTTTAAAACTATTTTTGTCTTATCATCTAATTAAATGTAATATGTGGTGTTAATCATATACCAATGCATGTAACTTTAAAACTATTTTTTATCATATCATCTAATTAAAAGTTATCTTTCTTCATAATTTTAATAAATTTGCTGAAGTGCCCTCCTACATGATAAAATGATATATTGTATTAATGGTTATTATGAAAAACATATTATTTATTATGGTTAGAACAGTAAATTATTATAATTAAATAGCTTAAAAAAAGAAAGTAATGGTATAGTTATCTTTCTTCATAATATTTTAGTAATCATTTTGATGACATTATCTATGATCATTATTATGTTTTACAGCACACAGTTCTGGACCAATTCTTTAAGATGCTACAAGAGGGTAGGGATAGTGAAGACACTACTCCAGAGCTCTACTCAGTTTTACTTAGGATGGGTGCACTCTTCGGACTGTGGAGGCTGGAAAAACACCTGTCAACACTGCATCAAGGTACTCACAACATCTGCCTTTCGTTTAGAAAAAGTAAAGACTTTAGGATAAATCACAATGAAATTAACTTTCCAAACTTTCCTTTTTAGAATTTCTTGTATAGTTTATAGTTTGTTAAGAAATAAATCTGCAAAAATCTGGACTTTTAATATTGTAAATTATATTTTTGTCATTGAATGGAAATAACTTTTTGTGTATTTGGCATATTTTAACAAACCTCCAGTTTAAATTCTGTACGATAATTCTATTACCAAATTTCAAAACTGCAGTCCTTAACCTTGCACATAATTTTCTACTGAATCATCTATTCTGTTGACATATTTCGATCTTAACATTATTCTGATTATTATACAAAATTGAGGCATGTGATACCCCAAAAAGTTTGTAGTAAACTTTCCTTAGTGGCCACTTTCAAATAAAGGTCACCTGCGTATAAAGGACAGTCAATGTGTCATTGATTCCCTTTCTTTAAAATTGACTCATATATTTCACCTGTATGAAAAGGACAGCTGTCTATATATAAAGGACAAATTATGTCACTTAAAAACATGTTTTATTCCATAGTGTTTTTACTGTTTTTATATCATGGTCCTGTGTTATTGCCTTTAATTACAGATGAAATATATACGTGAGAAGATTGTAAACTTATAATTTGTTGTATATTCATTGTTATGAATTGGTGTACTTTTCAAGCTACTGTGCATCTTTCACTGATTTAATTTCTAGAATCTGAGGTGCTAACAGAATAATTCAGAATTGTGTCTGCTATAATATTTAAATAAAATAAGTAAATGAAAACAAATGTATAGGATTTTTCATACATCACAAGGGGGTTGGGATCTCGATGTAAAAGAAAAGAAAACTGGAATAAGTACAGGAATTTGTAATTGCTTATTATGATAGCTCATTTTGTTTTTCTGTGTAAAGTCCCTTTAATACGTGTAATAAAGATATATTTCAGTTATCTGGTTTATGAATACTGATAAAATTACAAGAGTAAAAATGTATATACAAGATAGATAGATAGATAGATAGATAGATAGAATCTTTTTGCTCAGTGGTATAATTTTTCTGCCTGGGAAGGTAATTAGTTAAAGAGAGAAATTGTTAAAGAATGAATTTCCATCTTATTTATCATTGATCTGTAATTCTTAACTACCAGACGAAACAATTAAATCATAACTAGACAGTTTAACAATAATACTCTAACTTGCCAACTTGTCTGATCTGACTTGAATTCCATGTGTATTGTTATCAAGCTATTACACAGGCCATGTGTATTATTATCAAGCTATTACACAGGCCATGTGTATTGTTATCAAGCTATTACACAGGCCAAAGATGTCTGTCTTTGACATCTATACCCAAGAATATCAACATTTATTGACTTATATTTCTTAGTGTTTAACTCAGTAATCACTTGTACTGACAATTAGAATTAAAAGACTTGCTTTATTTGGGTACTGTAACTCAGTAATCACTTGCACTGACAATTAGAATTAAAAGACTTGCTTTATTTGGGTACTGTAACTCAGTAATCACTTGCACTGACAATTAGAATTAAAAGACTTGCTTTATTTGGGTACTGTAACTCAGTAATCACTTGCACTGACAATTAGAATTAAAAGACTTGCTTTATTTGGGTACTGTAACTCAGTAATCACTTGCACTGACAATTAGAATTAAAAGACTTACTTTATTTGGGTACTATAACATATTAAATATGATTGGAAGGGGATTTAACTCCTTCTATCCAGTCAAACATTTCTCTGTGAGAAAAATTAAAGGATACCAGAACATGAACTTTCATTGATGCCTGTCATACCGATAAGTAAATCTTGATTTTAAACAGATTGTGATAAAAAAAAAATAGAGGTGTATAATACCCTTAAACAGAGTCAAGTCAAATTTGCCTCAGTGGAAACTTTCATATAAAGGTCACCCGCATTTAAAAGACAACTTCTGTGCCACTGATCCACTTTTTTTCAAGTCGATTAACACATTTTACCTGTATGTAAAGGACACCTGTCTACAAAGGACAAAATTATGTGATCCCTTAAGTGTTCTTAAATAAAGGTTTAATTCTATTGTGTTTGGACTGTATGATATCATGGTCTTGTGCTACTACTTTTAATTACATATGTTGTGGATTCATAATAAAGAGTGTGTGTACTTTTAAAATTAATGTACATCTTTCACTGATTTAATTTCTAGAAGCTCTGATTCACCAACAATTAATTTTTGGGTGGGGTAGGGCAGGGTTGTTGTAAGAGGTGGGCAGTATGGAGATTGCCTGGGGTGCAATTTCAGGTAATTTGCGGTATTTTGTTTTTCAAGAAGGAGACCTGGGCGTTGTTTCATCCACTGCAAACTTGCGATGGCCCTGTGGTAGGAGCTGGAATTTTCAATAAAAAAAAAAAAAACAAAAAAAAAAACAACAACAAAGAAACAAACAAACAAAAAAAAAACAATTGCGGCGGGGTGTGTTCATATTGAGGATAAACATTTTTGTATCTCATAATAACAGAAAAAAGGAAGATAAGATGAGTAATTTTACGAAAGGGAAGTAGATAGAGCTCTATAGATAGTGTATAAGACATTTCCTGTACAAAGCGCAGTTTTAAACCTGCTTTGTGTAGTATGGTGTGTTGTGGTGTGGTGTGGTATGACATGTTACGGTATGATATAATGATATAATATGGTATGTTATGAATATGTTATCGTATGGCATGGTATGGGTTGTTTTCAATATAGCACATGCCCTATTAATGTTCTTAAATTCAGTAAGTTACATTATGATATGTTGCTAGTATTGAAAAATTGTTCAAGTTCAGTTGTAAAAATGTTACTAAATATGTGTTTTTAGTTTTACCTGTTGAAATTTCTTTTCACTACTGACCCTGATCTTTCTTCATCGACATTCTGGTGTTTGCCTTGTCTCTGGTGAATACAAAAAACTTGGTAAAACTGCAGAATTTCTTTTTTTTTTTGTTTTAGACAAATACAGTGATTCCTGACATACTGTATTGTCCATAATGTTTCATAGTCTTTAATAGGCTTATTTAAAGATAGGTTCCATGCACACCATAAGGTAGGACAGGAGATGTCCTATCGTATCACACATAAGTCGAACCTACAGTTTCACAGTCACCAACAATGACGAGGTGTAACTTCATTGTTACAGGTGATTATGTTAGATAATACTTTTACATTAGGATACATTTATTTCCATTCAAGACTGTGAGCATCAACATAAATAAACCTAAAAGACAGGATCAAAACATTATTTATTTTAATACGCGATAATCACTTACCAAAGAAAGATTTTAATGAATAAATACAGAAAGGGTACATGTACATATGAAGCATATTCTCATAGAAATCTTAATTATTTTTCAGCAATCAATATTTTTTATGTATAACTATTTTCTTTTGTGATAAAATTGGGAATTGTGAGTTTTATAGAAAATTATAATTAATAGTTTGCCGATAATAATTTGAACTCAGAAAAAAAGTTTATGATAAATAAGAGACAATAGCAATAGTATTGGTCAGAGGTAAAGATATATCAGACCCACTTGGGTGTTCTTCTTTATCTTGCTCAGCCCCTATACTGGCCTGTCGTCTTGGGAAAGTCATGTTATGAAAGTACCTTTAGCAAAATTCCAAAACATCAATAAATACTTTATGCAGATTACATTAAATACTACAGGGCAGTTTACTCTAGCCAACATATCTGAATTTTCCAAATTAAAGCAAGATGTTTTGGAGATTTCTCCTCTCGCTACATGCATTTTTTTTACACACCTGGGATTCCTCCTTTCTTTACATGCATATTATTTATACACAACTGGCATTCCTCCTCTCATTACGTGTATATTATTTGTACACACCTGGGATTTTCAGCATAATGGGTCATAGCATTACTATACTTAAAAGATGATTTTATTTTTAGACACATTCACAGTTTTTTAAGGTACGGTGGAACTAGATGTTTTCCTTGAAAAGCCACGTCTGCCATGTACAAAATAATAAGTATCTGTTATGCTAGGGATACGATGTCTTAGGACCCATCTCTTTCCTATTTACAGTGGTGTTTTGGCTCAGACATGTCTGTCATAAATTTGCATGCTATTGGCAATTTCGTGTCTGAACCTGTTGCATTTATGTTATCTATAGAGATGCATTAATAACGTGGTGTCACAAACAACAGTTTTACAGCCAGTGTACTGAGTTAGAATGGTAATCTTATTTAATGCAACTGGGATTTGATTGTCATAAACAAATTAATTATTCGTCTTTTGGGGGTGGGGGTAAATAAGAGGTGGCAAAACAACTTTCTCTGATTATTTGTTCATAAATAATATAGAATTTAACTTCTGTTAGCGACAGCAAACATTGTTAGAATTTAAATATAAAAGCATTCAGCTGCTGTGGTATTGTATTATACAAAGGTTCCTAGTTGCTTTAAAATCGGCTGGCGTATCATGTTGCTGATGTAACATGGTTCCTTGTGAGATTCTTAGACTATTCACTGGGAATACATCTGGAGTATATGTTTCCCAGTTCTCATTATCATTGGTGAAATTGAATATGTGTGTGGAGTAGGTTTGATCCAATGAATTTATACGAATTTTATTGGTTTTATAGTCCCGTCTTTTGCTGGGCTGTATAAGTTCTCAAATGAGATGTGCAGATTGAATATATCGATTGTTTTGTTTTCTGAAGCATCAGTATTATCTGGAAGAGAAAGGAAAGAAAGCTCTCTGTTGTCCATAATACTGGTGCGTTTGTCCATAGTAATGTCCAGACTAACTAGGACTTAAACTTTAAGCTTACAAATGTTTGCTCATCACTGGTGGATAAATCAATCAGGCTTTGATGGAATTTCTCTTGATGTTTATTAGATCTTCCTTACAGTTGTGCATCTTGTTGCAATAGCGGCATGACACCTTAATTTTAACTGGATGATATTCAAGGGTAGATCCAATGAGAGGTGGTGTTTATAATGAATTCCACAGAATTGATAGACCATTTTTTTTCTTGGTGTAGACTTATTTGTGCAATGCCATTGTTATGTGACATCACAGTATTGGATGTCCACCTCGCAAGGTGAGGTTGATTATGGGACTAGTGTGACTCGTCCAAAAGAGTTGAAAAATTCCAGCAAAAGAGAATGGGTCCTAAACATCCAAATTGTCATGAGAGGAAAATAATAAGTAAGATATAATGCCTGGACTCCCATTTAAAAAGAGATGTTGATCCCGATTGGACTCGTCATGGGGCCGAGTAGAAGCAGATTCGTACCGTGAGAATAATCTGAATGCATTTTCTACACTTAGCAAGAGCCGAAGTTCAACATCGCTTCACATTTGGCATCCGTCAATTATGAATAGTCTTTGTCTAATGTGCCTACTTGTTGTCATTCTAGAACATGTCGCAAAAGAAACGATTTCATTTTTTTTTTTTTTTTTTGCAGAGATACCCAATGTAGGCTTGATACTGAAATGGATAAATAGTATTAATATATTATGTTGGAGTTTCACAACCAGCTTCGATTTCTTAATGGCGGCACTTTACAATGACACTTCTTTTAGGTAATTAAGGCGTCATTTTGCTGTAGAGAAAGTTTCTCTTTCAACGAGCTATCCCACATCTTTATGAGTCAGATATTTGAGAAGTTAAGAGACCGAGAATGTCCAATTGTTTTCTGGTTTTTCATATGGCCAGGCAGTGTTACAGTTGACACAGCTCACCGGTATTTTCACGACTGAAGCGTTACTGATACATTTTCATGCCAAAGGGAAGATGCAAGCAAATATTCCTCTAAGTATGCAATTACTTTTAACAAGAAAAATGTTTCCAACTTAGATTCCAAAAGAGTATTTTAAGCGTCTCAGCCGATTCCCACCAACTTTCAAACAATGCATGCTGTTATGATCGATTTATAAAGCATATAATGTCGCGACAACTTCTGATTGGTCGAAATCTAGGTGGAATAATGACCTAGAAATGTTCCAATTTTTTTGACCATTAAACAATCTTCCTTTTTATGCGTCGTTGTGTAACTCTCCATAACGGAGGCTTAACCAAAATGTATCATTTAGTACGAGATTTGGCGGAAATTGAGACGGTTGGATGTCTTCATTCAAATACAAGTTAATGACATTTCTATTGTGAAAAGTAATTACATGTACATACTTAAACAAACATCTGTTGGTATCGTTACTTTGCCGTGACAATGCATAAATAAAGCTACATAGTCTTACAAAAATGGGTGATCTAGAGCAAGCGTAACAATGACCAGATTAAAACCAAACAATTTGGACATTCTCTGTTTCTTGACTGCTTCTATATACAACCCATAAAGATATGTGAGAGCTCCTTGAAAATTAAAATGATGTCACACAGATTACTGAAAGGTTTCACTGTAAACGCGAATACCACTAAGAAATCAAGAGCTAAGTGTGCAATTACAATTTCTGGAGCTACAAACTTCGTCTCTTATTATATGTTTATATAAGGACCCGTGTATTAGAGCATAATATTTTAATGATTTTGACCCATTTTTGTACCAAGCTTGCAACAGGTAAAAACGTAAGCAATGTAGTGGACAACTGTACTGTGTTAACTATAATGAGGACAGGGACGAGGAACTTTTATACAACTCACTCGTCCCAGGGACGAGTACTTAGAAAACGTTTTCCTGAATCCTGCGGTGTATTCAAAAATACTCTCTCGCTCTCTTTACATTTAATGTTGCTGCTGGATGGATCAGACAAAATAATTTGTATTAATTGAAGGTGAACACAATCTATGTGGTTTGGTAGGTTGAAATGTTTATATATTGGGGTATCCTTCTTTTTTGTGAAGGTCCTAATATAAGGCTTTCTTTTCCTTTCACCAGAAAATCCTTTTTGGTTTCACATGCATCTTGTTTACTGCTTGTGTGGCAGGTGAGTAAATAAACAGTGTTATGTGTGGTACATAATGACCTTTTAGCTTGGAAGTATATTTTAGGTTTGTACAAAGATTTTGGATTTATCCATTTAAACGCAGTTAGAACAGTTGACGGTATTGCAGTGCGGTACTTTATTTGCACTGCTAGAGGTAGTGAGGTAACTTATGTAACTTGAAATTCTTGGACAGGATTGTTCTGGTCTCTTTGTAATAATGGATTATATGACTAGGAAGTAGCACACGCATAACATCTTGTCGTTCATTAACTGAGTCAAGTTTTCTTTTTTTGCTGTTAGTAACAATATCTTCTGATGACTATTGTTGTAAAAGAGCTCGATAGAAATGCTGATGTTCTCTCTTGTAGGTTTGGGGTAGTATATTGGCATCCTGTAGAGGGTCGCTTTCACTTCCTGTTAAGTAAAACTAGAAGAAGAGGATGCCTGAAGGAAGGTGGAGGTATTCATCCCATTTCCTGGGGTTGTTAAGTCACCCCCGGTCCCTGACTGGTTTCGTTATCCTTGCAAATCATCAGAAGGAAAAGTTATGGCTGATGCATTGGTTCAACAGATCACCGTGTTTTGTCAGTGTAGGATTTATATAACCCATAGCTGCTGGTGCAGCAGATGCAGCTGACTTTTGGTCATGTGACATCAGCGCCGCTATGTTTTGGTAGGCAGTGGTGTAACAAACAATAGTTGGTGCACTCAGTTCAATGATAATATCATCTAATGCGACTGGAATTCAACTGTCATAAAACACAACAAATTGTTCGTTTTTGAGGGGTGGGGAAAATGACCCCCTAATTATTTATACTAGATCGTTAATCTACAGGGAGCCCAATTAGTCGCTACTAAAGTGCATCATCACTTCTAGTGAGCTCTTGTACAACAACAATCCCATTGATCAATAATCTAAAGAGTCAACTATGCCCCACTAGTTCCTATATAGAGTCTATCAAACATGATTTGCATGTATAATGTACCATTTGCAGTACACTTGTTTGCACATTAAGATCCATGGGTACTTGATATAATCAATTTGCTGAACTATTCAGATTTCAGGATAATAAAAAGAACAACTTTCTTGAGAGGCAAACAAATAATTAATAAAAATTATCACCATTGTTAGGAGATGTATTTCCTTATGCTAAAAGCTTCAGGGGAAACAACTCTTTCTCTTGCATTAAAATTATTTTAGAGTTTATCTCTCTTGAAGGCCATACGTAGATATAAATGACAAAACTTATCATACTGTAAAATTTAAGTGCATTGACTGGGACAATTAAATGTACCCAAAATTTAATAGCATTTTATAGCAATATAGAATAAGTTTTTGGGCGAATTGGTTGTATCACTGAATGCACTAAAATGTTACATTATAGCTAATGAACTAGTCATAAAAATGAATGTATTGGATTGTATGTTTTTATGTAACCACTGCTTCCAGCAAGCAAGTGAATCTTGATTTGATCCTGTTAATCCGTCAATATGTTACATCCATCCATAAATCTGTCCACCCATCAAGACTTGTTAGCATGATAGCACAAGAACCACTAAACGTAGATGAATAGAATATGGATCGCATATTGGTATGCATATGAAGATGACCTGATTAAATTTTCAGGCCATTACAATAATTATTCAAGTCATTTAGATATATTTTTGATCTTTTAAATTCAAACTTAAAGTTTTTTCATAAATAAATGTCAGCACGATGAAGCTATACCCACTTTAGGTAGGTAAATGAAATTTTATTGGCAATTTGTCTGGCTATGCAAATGACCTGATTAGATATGCAAGCCATTACAGCAATGAATCTTTTTTTCAAAACATACTTGTAGCATTTTGGAATTAGATTTTTTGACACAAGCCCTGTTAGCACAATTCAACAAAAGCCATTTGAGTTTGACAAATGCCATTGTCTAGGCATGTTTGATTTTTGGGTTATTTCAGCAATTTTCTTCGTGCACTTTTGTGAATTGTACTGTTGTTATAAAAAATCTTGTTACTGGCATGATTAAGCACCAATTCGGACAGACAAGTGACATCTGGTATGGATGTTTGTATTTATCTGTTGATGGGCTGGTTTGATTTTAATGAATTATAGCAATATTTAAATTTCTAAATGTTTTCACTTTTGCACTTTTTCGCCAGCATATCTGCAATTGAGGCATATGTGCTTTACAAGAACAGATCTAGTTTCACACTAAGGTTATAACATCTGCATACCTACCTATCTGAACTAAATGTGTATCCACCCACCCCTCAGCAGTGTGGATAGCAATACTCTAATTGCATTATTGTCAAGAATGTGACAACAAAAACGTTTATAGGGAAATATTCATGAAACATATCTTTACTAACATTGCATATTTGTATCATTCAGTATGTATTATATTTTATATTTAAGCAATATATACCATGTACATATTTTTTCAGTACTTTGGGTGTTTTGCATTGACAGAACTAAGACAGAGTAGCAATACCAAGACAATGAGAACCAAGGCAACCTATGACCCTCAGACACATGTATGGTTATTGCAAAACATTGATTTGAATGACTAATTTTAGGGTCTTCCTCACAATTAGTGATTTACATTTTAGTGAATTGGGTACATGAAACTGTACTTTTTGCTCGGGTGTCTGGTTTGTATATAAACAAGGTTAACCTAAGGGTTAATGTGTACATTTGAGTTTGGTTTGCTTTTGTGGATGTCCATAAACAAAAGCACAAATCAACTGAGTATATTTATTCATTATTCATTTATTTCCATATATGACTGAGTTATTGCCCTTTTTGTACTATTGCTTAATGCAGTATTTGACACAATCTCGTTAGCATTACTAGTCACACAGGTTTTGATGGATTGCCATGAAATTTGGTAAATGCCACTAAGTCATCACGGGAAGATGCACATATCATCAAATGACTGTGTCCCCTTAATTTGTATAAGTGTTACTGCCTTTTTGGCTTGCAGCTGACAGAACCTTAGTCTAATCAACAAATCATATTGTTGTTGCAATTTTTTTTATAGAGGTATTGCCCTGGCAGCTGAATGCATTGTATGACAGATTTTTAATGAAACTAGTCTCTAAGATTTCGGTGGATCTCTATCACACTTTGTACATGTTATGTTCATCATTTGAAGATATGTATATCGACAGTTCACTTTGATCTTGCAATTTGTGTTAGAATTATTGCTCTTGCATCTGAATTCAGTGTAGGACACAATCTTGCGAATACAACTAATTTGCATTTTTAGCTCTACTGGTCATAGACCAGAAGAGCTTATGGAATGTTTTGTTGTCTGTCATCCATCGTCCATTTGTTCATTAGCACAAATTTGGTACCATTACTCCACCTAAACTACTAGAGGGATTACCATGAAACTTGATACACACATTCATACTAAAGTCTAGGCGGTCATGAATCAAAATGGCCACCACAGCAGACATTTTAAAAATCTTGCTATCATTACTTCTCCTGAAAGGATGGTTATATCAACATAAGGTTTTCAATAAAGACTTCTTATGATGTCTACTTCGTCCTAAAAAAAAGGTGCCAATCTGACATCCAATATGGCTGCCGCAGCCACCCCAGAAGTCGTGTCATCACCACTCATGAATGGATGGTTATATCAACATAGCGTTTCACAGTCATCTTGAAAATAGTGTTATTGCTACTTTTCCTAAATGTAAAGTCATATTGGCATGGGCATACATGTGATAGAACTAGGATTTAAAACCAGTAGATTTACAAATTTTGATCAGTAGATTGGCCTCTAAACCAGTAGATTTTTTATCGGCATAAATTCTACGTTTCAAGGGGATGGAAAACAAAACAAGTGCTTTCTTGTGCCATAATATGTATTCTCTTCGTATTATAATAAAATAGTAAGTTTGAAAATGAATTAGATTCGGATTCTGATGGCAAATGCTGCAATAAGAATTAATTATTATGAATCAATATACAGTCGAATAATGAAAAAGGAAGAGGTGTTTATCTGATAGTTCACTGCAAATATTTTTCTTTTATAAAATCCAATAGCGTTTTTAGTTTCCTTCACAAGATCACTGTCTGGTGACCACTGATGACATTCATTGTGATTATTAAGCTTCACACTTAACAGGCTCTCAATAGTTCTCCGGTCCAGAGTTACCTTTGACTTACTTTGTATTTTCCGAAGAATAGAGAATGTCCTGTCTGTATCAGCATTAGAATGTTGTAATGACAGGACAACCACTCTCAGCCTGCAAAGATGTTCTAATTTCAGTTTGCTGGGTTTGTAAAGTTACTGACTACCCTCGAATACTCCTCCAAGCTATGTTCATCCCGAGGAGGAAGTTCCTAACTTGGACTTGGGATGTACTCCTGAGCCTCATCCTCAAGGTCTTCTTTCTCTTTATGACCCAGATTCAAACATCTGTTGCAAGTTTCACCACTGTAAATAAAAACAATAAAAATTGATTTAGACCTGAAATAAAAATGAAAAAAAAAAAAAAAATACATGATATATTTATGCTTTTATGAATAATGTATCCAGACTTTAAAATTAATTATCTTAAACTATCCAATATATTTTAAACTGATCTATTTTATCTAGGACTTGAACTAAATTTATGTACATGAAAACTTTAAATAGTTTATGAAATACAAAAGATGCATACCTTTGAAACACACAATGCAAACTTTGGACTTTTGCTACTCACCTGCACGCATAAACTCTGATATCCAAGCATTGCTTAACTTGTAATATTTCTTTGCAGGTGGTTTCTTAGCATTGGTAGAAAGCACAAATAGCATTGAACAAAAACTGTAAGAGATGTTCTCCTAACTCATCTGGAACAATACAATTAAACAGGACAACAATCAAAATACTTACTCTCGTGTGTATACCGAAATCACTTTTTATGGTCAGTCTCTTCATATTATCTCCCCGCCGCTAAGTCTTGGCCTGGGTCGGCCGATTTTCATCAAAGGCTCAGACCACCTTTCATCCCTTTATTACTTATAGCACCTCAAAAAACATTCAGCATTTGGCCTTAAACTCCTAAAATTCCATCAATAACGTATTCAGTTAGCAGCTTGCTGTGTACACATGTCAGCTGTTCTTTAACAATTCTAATCCTATTGCTCTGCCACACATCATTGCACCTGTCATTGTACCGATGGAATATTTCCGGTCCCCAGTAGGCTGGTTCTCGCTGGTTTCTCTAATGTGTTGACAGAACCGTGTTTGGGTATTTTTATTTCAACAATTATTAAATTCTTTTAATTTTCAAAAGCGGTAGATTTTAACTACTAAACGGTATGTGCAGTAGACGGTCTTTAAAACGGTATTTTTGGACTACCGCCGGTAGAAGCATATGTATGCAAGGGGTTTTCGTCTGAAGACTTCTTATGATGTCTAGTTGGTCATAAATGAAAATGGCACAACCAAGAAATCCAGTATGGCCACCACGGCTGCCATATTGAAAATCTTGTTATTGCTACTCCTCCTAAATGGTCATATTAACATGGAGTTTTCACTACAAGACTCCTTAATGATGTCTAGTTGATCCTGACGTCTTATCATATCTATAGCATGGGCCCGTTTCATTCTGAGTCGTACATCACCTTCGGTCTTCGAAAGTATTTACCTGGGCCAGTTACTATCTAGCTGAGGATTATTGAATCTCTTAATACCTTACAAAATTTCGAACCAAACCTTGTTCATGTCATGTGCAATGACATGAATGATGAATTCAGAGATGTCATTGATGACAGACACTATACTGGACGAATTACTGTGTTCTAATTCGACTGAATGAAAAGTAAAGCTGTCTAAGTGTTGTGTGTCACAGCTGTGTATAATCCAGGTCCAAATGCAAACAACATAGACCCTGATCTGCCGTCGTATAATGCGCCAGCAGATCAGTGTCTATGCTGTTTGTTCGACTGATTAGTCCTTACAAACTGCATAGACCCAGATCTGCCGGCGCATTATGCGACGGCAGATCTGGGTCTATGCAGTTTGCGGTTGGTATCAAATTATACACGAGTATATACGGTATTCATGACACATTTGGCTTTTTCAGTATACTTAACTTCCGTCCATTGTATTCTGGGAATGATGCACGATACCATGTATCACTTCCGTCGCAACATATGGCATAATGTTACTGGGTGCTCGCAACAACCATAGTGGTGTACAGATTGAGGACCTGGATTTGTGTGAATGTCACCATTCAGTAAAAGAAATAAGGCTTACAGTGTTCAGAACTTTTTCCCTCCCTTGCTGGACAAATAGAACCAACGTACATGCTTTACTTCATGTGTTCAAAAACCAGTTGTGACCCCCCAAAATTCAATATCGAGTTGCGCTGTCAGAATCATTTGCAAACAGTGTATGTTAATTTCACAAATGATTGTCAATGGGATGGTCGTTTCCGTCATTCTACAGCATAGGGCCTCGTATAATGTATAACCCATACAAACATTTGGTAGGAAAACGTAATGGGCACCACCATTTGGTTGCTAATTCTCGCAAACAGACCGCTCTAGGCCTATAAATTGGTGTAATTGCTCTTTTGCAGAACTTTACTCCTTAATTGCTATCATCATATATTGTCTCGGTTGTGTGTCACTCGAAAAAATATTAATATTTATTTCCTTCATCTGTCCGTGCCAGGGAGTGGGCGCTACTTTTCAGGGTCTGTCACTCTGAGACAACCCTGGCAAATTCCTGTTGTTTTGGTTCTCAAGATACTGGAGGAATTTACAAAGATAACAACATCAAGACCTGGAATTCACGAACATTTCAAGATAATTCCGAACATCTTTCACTCACCTGTTTCAAATAATTCAGGTATATCGAAACTCGACAAGGTTGCTTAAGGGCTATTAGTATTGCCAACAGGTTTCATAGGGTAGGATTGTATTGTACAGCAAAATATCACGTAGAAACATAATACTGGAAAATGCTACATTTTGTAATCACAAAACTGTCAATGGAATGTACACGTACAACTTACTTTGAGGAAAAAATATCTGTGAGACCCAAAGTAGGTAATTTGATTGTGCATACTACGTGCAGTAGATAACGACATGGAGATATAATTTGAGCGATTGCATTGTAATAATCGTGCTGCATAAAAACAATCAAGATGCAACGAGTGTTAAAACTTGCATAGACATGGATATACCATGTGGAAACATAGCGATGTAATTTACTGGAGGCTGCACCTTGGTCTTCCTCGTTCTCAATACAGTCCAATGAATTAGAATTATATTACACACATATCTCTAATCCGATCGCTATAAAAGATAACATGTGTATGTCCCATAACACAAAATTCATCACATATATTCTGTATGTCCCATAAAACAAAATTCATCACATATATTCTGTGTATTTCCCATAAAACATAATTCATCACATATATTCTGTGTATGTCCCATAACACAAAATTCATCACATATATTCTGTGTATGCCTCATAACACAAAATTCATAACATATATTCTGTGTATGTCCCATAACACAAAATTCATCACATATATTCCGTGTATGTCCCATAACACAAAATTCATCACATATATTCCGCGTATGTACCATAACACAAAGTTCATCACATATATTCCGTGTATGTCCCATAACACAAAATTCATCACATATATTCTGTGTAGTTTTTGAGGATGGGTTTATACATACTATTACTTTTTTCACCAAAGAAACATAAAGGGAAAATATAAAATCATACTCTTATATTTTGTACATTTTGCCTTGAACCCATTACAGGGACAGCCAAAAAACTGGTTAGAGAATTATACCCAGGACTCATGAAATTTACCGTATGGACAATTACATTACTGATTGTGATCCAGAAGCTTTCACCTCATATTATGAGAACAATTATACAGTCAGACATGCACACAGATATATAGATAGATATATACTAGTAGATAGATATATACTAGTAGATATATAGATAGATAGATAAATAGATAGATAGATAGATAGATAGACTTACTGCATGTACAGAAAGACATATGAACAGAAAATATGACAATATTCGAAACTGTTAAGCTTAAGGATCATCATAATATTTGACACTTATATTATTCTTATTGCTATTACTACAACAAACGTACAATAGCCGTACGGGTGTATAATTGTGTTTCTCTAGAATGCTGTTTATGGCCAGTACAGGTCTCCATACTTTCACTAAGAACTACTTTCCAGGTTTTTATGACTGACTAATAGAAAGAGTGTGTGGAAAAAAAAAAACAAAAAAAAAAACGGCTTATGTTCAATTTCTTGCAGATTTATATAAACAAAATCCCCTGCTCCCTGCCACTAAATGAATGATTGATAAATATCACTTATATTTTCCTTTCAGTCCAAAGAAATTGCATATTTATCTAAAGTGCATGCAAGTATGGACGAAAAAGTACTATTCTTACACTAACTCACTACTAAGTGTTACAGGATACTTTTTTGAACTAAATATGACATCACTATTAATAAAATGTGTAGTCATTTCTTCACAATCAGAGGAGATTCACCTACCCACCTTTTTTGAATTATGTATCACCAACAGCAGTTAAATGTGACGAACTCTAAGTCGGTGCAGCCATTGAAACAGGTTGTTTATATTTTGAAGGAAGTAAAGTTAGGCTTTAGTGACCATATTAATTAAACTGATGACCCCGATATAAAAAACCCATGTAAATTCTCCTGTACATTTTGATGAATATTCAACAATGCATATCTCAGTTACGATAAACCTAACAGCAACACACTAAACATGAGTATATAGACCATAGTTGTCACAAACCATCTAGTTTTGAAAACATGCAGTCGGGAAGTCCGAGAAGGACCTCTAGTGTGCCCCTGAGTCCACTGTAAATTGAATGAACATATCGGCATGTTTAAAAAAAAATTCTATCTACCATGAGGCGCTGCAAAGATCTACAAACATTATCTTCTTGAATATCCCAAGAATTAACGAATGTGTAGATGAAAATTGCATTAAAACATTGTCTGACGTTCATCTTGGTAAACATGGTCTAGATTCGGATGTAATTTGTGTGCAAAGTTTGCCTGGCATAGTAAACCGATTCTTTAGGGGACGGGGGCAAGGTAGCGATAACTATGCTTAATTAGATGTAAACCACAGAGCCAGCTGAGATTGTAACAGTCAGAAAACCTGTAGAGTGAGATGAAATCTCTGAGAAAAAGTTTCCCCATTTGAAAATGGCATTCAAATATCCCGCCACGCTTGTGGTGCAAGCATATATCAACACTCGATTCGGTGTATTTCGTGACTAGAATTCCGATGCAATTGACGCTTCAATCTCCGACTCTGCCTTTGGATCCGACATAATAGATCATGCAGATTCCACACCCAGATTCCACACCCAGATTCCACACCCAGACCAAGGAGCTGCATAAAGCTTCACTAACCACGATAATTATAATTTCCGAGGTTTTCCTCGCTGGTTATCCTGGTTATTTAAAACAGACCTTGTATATCTTAAGTATTGTTAAAATAACTTTTAATTCCCTTTATTTTTGGTGTACGATTGATGCGTGAAATTCGGGTTATAGAATATACAGCTAGGCCTGGCTTCAGATGTGCACCTTTCAAAAGACTGCTAGATCCGCTGGAACATTTTACCTTCCTGGATTTCAAATCGGAAGAAAAAAAAAAAAAAAAAAAAAAAAAAAAAAAAAAAAAAAAAAAAAAGAGCAGATTACTTTTTTTTTTTAAAAAAATACTTTTTTTTATATATTTTATAATTCATTCATTGCACTTTCAGAAGCTGGTGTTTTCTAATGCCAAAGTTAGTGTACGTGCGACTAGTTCAGGCACATGGGAGCAGCCATTTAATCAGCCATCTGTTATCTGCTTTAGATAGTACATAGTTTCCGTAATTACAACATATAAAGATATTTGAGTCACCATACATGAAAGTAGCATAGAGGTATGACAACAGTCTCTCTATTGTGCATGTTGCCAATGCAAACAACTTCACCTTATACCAGTCCCTGTCTCAGAAGTAGATACTAACTGTAGAACGATACCTTGAGCATTTTGAAGTTATATTTGCTGATATATGCATATCATATAAACATGTACACATAATGAATGATTTCAATGCCCGAACAGGTTGACATTATGAATTTGAACTCAGTATATGACTATTTCGTTCCATATCTTAATGATGGAGTTCTATATTTTTACAACAAATGTTCATTTCTACAACAGTACGATGTTGTTAAGGATGACGATTTTCCATTTGATGTATGGAAATGTAACAATTTTGGTATTTAAAACGTAAGATGTGGCCATGACACAGACCTTGGTTCACTGACCTTTAAAAAGACTTTACTGACCGATTGATTACTCTATTTTATCATCTGAAGGTTTTAAGTTTATCCATGATTTCTCAACAACTTTCTTGACTCAATGTTTACAGACGGACATTCATTCATATATGCAAAATCGCTTGTGCTTTAACAAAAATAATACAAAATCTGCAAATCGGAAACAAAAGAGACAAAAATATAATAGGAAAGAGAGATTTTTAAAAAAGACGTAAGTTATTTTATAAATAACAAAAATATTGAGTTTGTCAGTAAAACACGAAATGAAATACAGTATGATAAAGTAAGAGCAATAATGAAATCTCTGTTCCAAGACGCCGATTGTCATATGTTTAACAAACTATGTTAAACCTGGCACATCAACGGAACAACGCGTTGAATGTAACATCGTGTCTCACCATATTGAATGAATCACGTGACTTGAACATTGCCGTGTGCAATGTCGTGTAACAGTTACCAAGTGCGCGGGCCAAACTTGGCGGAGCTAAATGTGTAACTAAAATTAGATTCAGAAATAAATAAAAAAAGCTAGTCGTAATTGGTACATTATACATGAGTGTAATTTCTATCAGGCTTAAAAAACAAACACAACAAAAACAAAACAAAACAAAACAACAACAACAACAACAACAACAAACAGTTGAGCCCTCCCAGCTACATGTGAGATTAAGTTAATTTATATTTAGATCATGTTTTGTAATTTTTATGATTTGTTTAATAAGGTTTTGCACATCAGTGAAAATGTATCTCTTGTAACAGGAAAACTCTTACCCGTGTCTAGTTCTGGCAGAATTATCTCTCTTAGGGCTGTGTAGTGCATGCTTCTTTATGTCCCCGTCAAACTGACAATCTAAAATTGATCTGTATGACAATTTGTGACTCTTGCTGAAGTTGGGTATTTCACCAAAATTTATCATTGTGGGCTATGGAAAAATAAATCATACCTAAATGCCTATAGGGAAGAGCAGCCTCGCAATGTATCCATAGAAACGTGTACATGTAGGCGCTATTTACAAACCTGAATAGTGTGATTTAGTTTTTGACAATGACATTGAGCATATTTTTTTTCTTCAATGAATGAAAAAAAACTTCAGAAAATAAAACATGTTTGATTTGTATGGGGCTGGTTGATAAATATTACTATGGCAGACAGTGAGTTGTATGGCCTGATGGCCCCGCATCAACGGATTCGGCACATGGATTGTCATACATGCAGCAAAATAAGTTATTTAAAATGATGTCTCCACATGTGACTGATTGTGGTCACCTATTTGACATTTTCACATATATGTCGGAATAAATCATATTTAAATAGTAACAATATAGTTATAGGAAACCATTACATAAACCAGGATAGAGAAAACTATAGGGCCCAAGGAAGGTGCTCCAGTTGTTGTAGACCACCTTGTATCAATTAGGATATGCTGAGTTAAGTAATTTTAGTTATTTATTATTCATTGAGTCTTCCTTCCCACTCTTCTGTTTAATTTTATGCAATAATTGCCCCTTTTTGTTTACTCTTTCTTCTCTTGAAATTCTTCAAACAGTTTCCAAAGATAAGTTCTTGTGCATGCTCTTGTGTATAAGGAGCAGGAATACTGTCAGATGAGAGCAATTTGTCTTTAATCCAGCATTTCCATGGACACGTGAACGTTGATTTATAACCCTTTATTGGCTTGTATCACATTCCGTCCAACTGTCTGTTTATTTGTTTGTTTTGTTGTTGTTGTTTTTTTAAATTTGGGAAGACCAAACATTTCTCTGGGCGGTAACCACAGTGGTCACATATTGACCATCCCCTCTATACAAGCTCATACTATTTCTCAAACTTTGGGTTCCATCACGGGAATCCAGAACAGCATAGTTTCATATCGGCAAGTTCACGAAAGGCTGCATTACACATAACGGCATTATGGTGAACACGAACTATCCGATATGTGGCAATTTTCTCACCTATGAGAACAAAATTAAATCATGCTCTCAGCCTGTTTGATATACAGAAGCCTGAATTTTAGGCTTTTGCTTCATCAATGATTTGTATTTTGATAATTTAATTGCATTCAAGTTAATCCACTTGCCAGAAAATACAGTCTATCTGAGGCAAAAGTATCATTGACAAAACAGGAAATAAAGATTATTTTAATTCAATATTTAGTAGAAAAGGGAATTTTTGAAAATAGTGCTTTAAGTTTGAAGAGAAAGCCTGTATCTGGTTCTGACAGGAAATTAAGGGAATTAGAGTTAAAGAACCAGATGGATTTAGAGTTAGCAAAGCTTCAGATTCAGAGAGAGAGAGAGAAAAAGAAGAGAGGCAGATGGAGAGAGAGAAAGAAGAGAGGCAGATACAGATGGAGAGAGAGAAAGAAGAGAGGCAGATACAAATGCAGAAAGAAGAGAGGCAGATGGAGAGGGAGAGAGAGAAAGAGGAGAGACAGATGCAGATGCAAAGAGAAGAAAGGGAAATGCAATTTAAGTTAAGAGAATTAGAACTGGCAAACAGAGCACACTCCACTCCTTTAAACACAAGTTCAGGTTTTGATGTTACTAGATATATTAGGTTAGTACCCCCTTTTCAGGAAAAAGAAGTAGATAAATACTTTCTTCATTTCGAGAAAATAGCTGAAAACTTGAAATGGCCCAGAGAGCATTGGACTTTGTTATTACAAAGTGTACTAATTGGCAAAGCTCGTGAAGTCTACATTTCACTGTCAGTACAACAAAGCACTGATTATGATGTGGTTAAGGAGTACATCTTGAAAGCTTATGAGTTGGTACCAGAGGCATATCGAGAAAGGTTTAGGAATTGTAGAAAAGAAACTGGACAAACTCATGTCGAATTTGCAAGGGATAAAGAACAACTATTTGATAGGTGGTGCTCAGCCAAGAAAGTTGATCAAGCTTATGATAACCTCAGACAGCTCGTATTAATTGAAGAGTTCAAGAGGTGCATCCATAGTGATGTTAAAACCTATCTTGACGAGCAGAATGTGGAAACTTTGGAAAATGCTGCTCGTATGGCTGATGATTATTCCTTGACTCACAAAATTTCATTTGGCAATAAGTCGTCCTCTCAGCAGTTTTCTGGTAAAAAACCATTTCAATCTCATTCGAGTACTTCCAAATTTCACAACAGCACAACTGTTAGGAATCAAACATCTGATAAGACTGATCAGAAATCCTTATCTCTTCCTACGTGCACTTATTGTAAAACGAAAGGGCACGTTATTTCTGATTGCTTCAAGTTGAAAAATAAGCAACAGAGAAAAGACAGAGCTTTTCCAAATGCTCTTATTTCTACGAGGTCAAGGTCACGGTCTTGTATTGAAAGCAATACATTTGTTGGGTCAAACAAACCCCAGTCTGATTCTATTTTGGAGGCTTATGAACCATTCATGTCAGAAGGTTCTATATCACTTATTGGTGATTCTGCCAAACCTATCCCAATTAAAATATTAAGGGACACTGGAGCTTCTCAGAGTCTTTTATTATCAGGTACTTTGCCTTTGTCTGAGGAGTCTTCTTCAAGTGAAAGTGTTCTTGTTCAGGGAGTAGAGTGCGGCTTTGTAAATGTTCCTCTTCATTGTGTAAATTTGGCATCAGACTTAGTTTCTGGACCTGTGACTGTTGGGGCAGTGACTTCTTTACCCATAGAGGGTGTTCATTTATTACTAGGCAATGACCTAGCTGGAGATAAGATTGTGGTTAATCCACTTGTAACTGACAAGCCTTGTTTGGATCAGAAAGTTGATCCTGTCGAAACTGAAATCCCTGATTTGTACCCTGCTTGTGCAGTTACTAGAGCTATGGCAAAAAGAGCTCTTGAGAGTGATGTTGATCAGGATATTATTCCTTTAGCTGACACATGTATTGGTCAGTCTTTTGATGAGGTCACTTTTTCCTCAGGTATTGATCAATCAAATGGTATTGATCACAGTGATCCTCTTTTGGCAACTCATTCTCTTTGTTCTAATCAGGATGACAAACGACAATCCCTTGTCGTTGAACAGGAGCAAGATCCCGAGATATCTTGTTTGTTTCAGAGGGCTATTAGTGAAACTGAAGCCACACAAGTTCCAGTGTGTTACTTTGTGAAAAATGGGGTCCTTATGAGGAAGTGGAGACCACCTGATGTACCCGCTGGTGACGAGTGGTCAGTGAGCTATCAAATTGTTGTTCCAAAGTCATATCGACAGGAAATTCTTAATTTAGCCCATGAAACTCCTTTGGCTGGTCATTTAGGAGTCCGTAAGACTTATCACAAGATCTTGAATAATTTTTATTGGCCGAAACTCAAAAGTGATGTTTCTAAATACTGCAGATCTTGTCACACTTGTCAAATGGTAGGAAAACCCAATCAGAAGATACCTAAGGCTCATCTGCAACCTATTCCTGCATTTGATGAACCATTTAGTAGAATAATGGTAGACTGTGTTGGTCCTTTACCTAAAACCAAGTCAGGCAACCAATACTTGTTGACCATCATGTGTACATCTACAAGATTTCCAGAGGCAATTCCTCTGAGAAATATAAAAACTAAAACTATTGTGAAAGCTTTGGTGAAGTTTTTTACACTTGTTGGCCTTCCCAAATCTGTCCAGTCGGATCAAGGGTCAAATTTTATGTCTGGAATTTTCCAACAAGTTATGCATGAATTAGGCATCCAACAGTTTAAATCTTCTGCCTATCACCCTGAAAGTCAAGGTGCTTTGGAAAGATTTCATCAAACTTTGAAGAATATGATTCGATCATATTGCTTTGATACAGAAAAGGATTGGGATGAGGGTGTTCATTTGTTGTTGTTTGCTGTTAGGGAATCAGTTCAAGAGTCGTTGGGTTTTAGTCCCTTTGAACTAGTTTTTGGTCATACTGTCCGTAGACCATTGAAATTATTGAAAGAGAAACTTCTTTCAAATGAAGATTCAAAGATTAATCTTCTTGATTATGTCTCTGATTTCAAATACAAGTTGTCAAAGGCCTGTGAAGTAGCAAGAACTAATCTTCACACTACCCAGTCAAAAATGAAATTAAGGTATGACAGAAATTCACAGGAAAGGAGTTTTAAACCTGGTGACAAAGTTCTGGCTCTCTTTCCCATACCTCAGAATCCTCTTCAGGCTAAATTTTTTGGTCCTTATACCGTTGAAAAGAAAGTAAATGACTTAAATTATATCATTAACACTCCTGGGAGACGGAAACAGAAACAACTTTGTCATATAAATATGTTAAAGGAATATTTTGACAGAGATAGCTCAGCTAATTATTCTGTTAATTTAGTTGTACCTGTCCCACACAGTGAAGATATCAACGATGGAATACAATCAGACTATAGTGACTCTGGTATAACCAATCTTCGGAATTCAGAAATATTGAACAACCTAGACCAGAAACTTTCACATCTACAACAACAGGAAAGAAATGAACTAAAACAGCTATTACATGACTATGAGCACTTGTTTCCTGATGTTCCAACACGAACAAGTAAAATTTATCATGACGTTGACATTGTAGATTCTGCGCCTGTGAAACAGCATCCTTACAGGATGAATCCTCTCAAACAGAACTATCTGAAGAAAGAAATTCAGTATTTACTGGAGAATGATTTCATAGAACCAAGTAAAAGTAACTGGAGTTCACCATGTATTCTTGTTCCCAAGCCAGATAATACATTCCGTATGTGTACTGACTATAGAAAAGTCAACAGTGTCACCAAAACTGATTCATTTCCAATCCCAAGAATGGACGATTGCATTGATAAAATTGGAAATGCGGAATATGTCACCAAGTTTGACCTTTTAAAAGGATTCTGGCAAATTCCACTGACGGAAAGGGCAAAAGAAATTTCAACATTTGTAACTCCAGATGGACTTTATCAATATAAAGTCATGCCGTTTGGAATGAAAAATTCGCCTGCAACGTTTCAACGTCTGATGAACATGATAACATTTGGTCTTGATAATTGTGACGCTTATATCGATGACGTCATTATCTACAACAACACATGGGAAGATCATTTGGAAACCATTCGAAAATTCTTTGATCGACTCAGCGATGTGAATCTGACAATTAATTTGAGCAAAAGTGAGTTTTGCCATGCTTGTGTCACATTTTTAGGACATATTGTGGGACAAGGTCAAGTTAAACCTATAGAAGCTAAGGTCAAAGCTATCTCTGAATTTCAAGTTCCAATTTGTAACTAGCAACTGATGCGATTTCTAGGTATGGCTGGATATTATCGGAAATTTTGTTCCAATTTTTCCAAAATTGCTGAACCTTTGACAAGTTTATTGAGTAAGAAAACCAAATTTTTTTGGTCTGACAAGTGTCAGGAATCTTTTGACAAGTTAAAGGCCATGCTTAAGAATGCATCAGTTCTTTCTGCACCAAATTTTAGCCAATCATTTAAATTATCTGTTGATGCAAGTGATGTAGGGGTTGGTGGAGTATTGATTCAGGAAGACAAAAGTGGTGTGGATCACCCTGTGTGTTATTTTTCTAAAAAACTAAACAAGCACCAGAAAAATTATTCCACAATTGAGAAGGAATGTTTGGCTTTGATATTGGCTTTACAGCATTTTGAAGTGTATGTTACCTCAGCTCTTTCTCCAGTTATTGTGTACAGTGATCACAATCCCCTTACTTTCATCAACAAAATGAAAGATAAAAATCGGAGATTGTTGAGATGGAGTTTGATATTGCAGGAATATAACATTGACATCAAACACATCAGGGGAAAAGACAATGTGATTGCAGATGCACTCTCACGTGCCTAGAAATGCAATATTGCTTGATGTAATTAAGTCTAGTATCATAAAACATGTTCTTATGTAATTTTGGTTATTATAGTATTAGATGTATATTCAAAAGAAAGCTTTATTACATAAATCTTTCTTTTTCTTTATGAGGGGAGGTGTTATGTATGATGTTTATATAATATTATAAATACTTTAGGAAGTTATAAATGTTTACACACTTTAATATTTGCTTAAATCTTAATGTTATCAGGAAAAACACGTTTAACTAGTGTCCTTGAATTAGGTTGTTTTGATCAATATGTTTTCTCAATTTGAAGGTCAAGGTTGAATTTTGTTTACAAGTAAAAATTCCATTAAGATGACTCATATTCTAGAACATTCTGTCATGTGACCAATCTTTATATATGCCATGTTTGGTGGACATTTATTCAGTTTTGACATTACCATCAGTCTTGTAAAGAGCTATTACAGTTGTGAAAATTCATTCCAAATTCTAACAGAGGAATTATTTTAAATATTCATTGGATTATAACAGTGCTCATAAACTTTTGGATTTTGGATTTTTAATTGATGATTTTGCAATTTAAGTGAACTTATTCAGATATTTTGGAATACTTCATTTTGACATCAGCACATCAAAGATTACTAGTACATCAGGACTTTGGAGACCATTAGCACATCATAACATTCAAGGACACAGCCGTGAATTCGGAACATTCTATATTTAGGACTTGTGATTAGAACAATCATTCTTATTGGATTATTAGGATTTCAAAACACATTACTGTAAGCGACTTTTTGATTTTTCATTTTAATTATCTAGTAATAAATTGCTTGTTGATTTTTACTTGATTTGTTGGTTTCACTTTCTTTCTGTTACATTTTTCTTAGACCATAGAGTCGTAACACACAAGGCTATAAATTTCGTGGCAAAACGACACATGGACAAAACTGTGCGCTTATATAACACAATTTAGATGGAATGTCCTGCGATCTTTTCTCTTAAATGTCTTGAAACAGTGCAGAATGTAAAAATAATTTTGTGTAATACGTTGTAGGATAGAGTGTTGAATTCCTTTCTTACAGTGGTTGAGCACAAGATCGACGATGTTAGAGGGTAGCACGTAGGTAGACGTTACAATGTACCAATGACGTCACAATAAATGGCATCTGAGTCGCCATACTTAGTCTGGTTCTTTTTCCGTTGTTCTTGATTGGATTTTAACCTGTGATTTGGGTTGAATTATTATGATACTCAGTCAAGATGCTAGTGTACTAATGCGCGGAGACGATGGACAAAAGTGTCAATGATCCAGGGGTTTAAATAGTCTTATGGTAGGGATACAATCTGAAAGAGTTTGAGTTGTTGCGAATGTCCAAACTTTGAACACAGTAATCCTCCTTATTTCATTTTATTGTATTTTTGCGCTTGCGGCAAGTTTCTTGAAGTGGCGATGGAATTCTGCTGCTGCGTCAAGCAACATTGCTGTCCATAATTTACTGTTTTCACCTTTGTTACATTGAGCATGTTCGAATATTTAATGCATACGATAAATAAATGTTAAAAAACTGATAACAATAAAACTAATATAACTGAGTACTCTACACTAGGAATCATATACCTCAGAAAAACAAAAACAAAAACAAAAACAAAAACATATAATAACCATAATATATATACTACTTTCAGGTTTGCGATACCACCCCACACCTCAAATCTGTGCATTTTGTTTTTAAATTTGCGATTGTGATTATTTGATATAAACTATTCTGGCATGGGGACCATAAAACTTTCATCTTAACCATGCGAGTGATTTTCCATTTTCAGCCAACCTACTTTTCCAAATTAAAATGGTTTGTGATTGGTTGACACAAAATCTCTAGATCAGCTTCAAGCTTAAAAGTTGCATGAACTCTGGATCCAAAACAAACTTACATGGACTAAGCATAAGTCGACGGAGATAAATCTACAATATGATTTTATTATGTTTTATAAATATTATTTATATAAAAGATAGTATGATCCAATATGAGAGAGAGAGAGAAAATTGTATTATTTTATTCTAAGTTGCAAATAAGACACACAATTATTAATTATTTGTAGATGTAAGACTCGAAACCCTTTACCAACTCTTTTTGGTCGCTACTTTACTTGGAGAATATTTTTAGTTATCAGTAATTATCCGATATTCCATCCATTTTCTGCTTCAGTTCTCTTTCCAAATTTCGAAAGCTCTTTTCCCAAAGACAAAAAGAGACCGACGAAAGCAATAAACGGGTCAACAACATATGCTGTAATGGCGGCATAATGGAGTCGATTGCTACTGCGTGTCTTAATGCATCCCCAGCTGTACGAAATATCTTTGGTGATATCATCTACATATGACTCCAAGGACTACTTATATGTGACTGTATAAGCTTCATAAGGATTCATACCAAGTATGAAGAATAAGTTTGGAAAAGATAATCCAATGAAATTTTTTAACCATAATCTTTACTAACTGTTGACGATGACGCCGCCTCCATCGCTGCAGGAAAAAGTGACTGCTCTGTTTTGTTTCCCACTAACGTGGACGTAGGAGAGATCCATTTACACATAATATAACGTTCAGTTCCAAATAATTTTGTATTGCCTACGTCAGATGGGATTATAGATTATGGCCTTTCATTAATGTTCCAATTTTTCGACAGAGTCTTGTCCAAAATGTAAAAATAGTAAGCATTTTGCACGGCTCATTATCTTAATTAGAACATGACGACGCTGGTTAGCAGTTCTCACCCTAAACTTGTTGTCAGAGACGTTTAAAAGAGGAAGCTCATCGAATAAGTCCAGTATTTGTCCTTAAAACCTACTAATAAAAATGGAAAATTAAATCAACAGAAGAATCTTCCCTTCATATTTGTACTCAATATGTTCATAAAAGAAATAACTGTATTACGCCGCAGACCGAGAAAATGGTATGGTCGTCGAGCATAAATTATACTGACACCAGATAGTTGTTGGTATCACGAGATGAAATATATCAGGTATTTACGCAGGAAAAGAAAATATTTTTTTTATTGTTTGACAAAGTTGCTCTAGAATCGAAGCTTAGAAGATTAAACTCGCTCTTCAGTACTCCAACCTTTTATGAACTCACCGCATTTTCAAATGTAGCAATAGGTTGTTTTTAAAAATATTAACAATTTACGAGAACGGTAGGATGGTGATGACCTTGACCAATTGCTATATATTACATTTTGACATTTTGTAAACTATTTAACCCTATCCGATCACAAAGCAAGTCTGACTGAACGATGCAGCTCACCATGCTTTTAACATTGTTGATCATGTAGTACAGAGGATATAACTTTCTTCACATCTCACATTGCTGCTAATGTTGTACTAATCTCCTTTTGGTAGTTTTATGTCAAATCCTATAATGCTAGAAGTAATCGAAGGGAATTTACAATCTTTTGTCCATAATAGTCTCCATGGCTATATGTGAAAAATTAGTAATAAACATCCTTATTAGACTTGAGAGATTTACAAGCAACATGCAAACGAAAAGGATTGGTATAATGCTATTTACATTGGGATAAGAAAAAATGAAAGAAAGATAGAAAGAAAAAAGACAGAGAGACGTTATAAATATGTGCATATAGCATATACACTAATTCCTAATAGTTATACTACGTTTCCAAGACAAAGACTTCGATCTCACCAAATATCCTTCAGCATATGCGATTGTTTAGTGACATTCGATATCATGTTATGTGGAATGTGTTCTTTGATAATAATGCTTTTGTTCCATTTTTTTCTTTTTATTAATAGTTCATTTAAATAATAATAATAATAATAATAATAATAATATTATTATTATTATTATTATTATTATTATTATTATTATTATTGGCTATTGCAAGTTATTGTGGTTGTGATAATAGATGCAGTAATTATTGTATCGGTTGTGGGGTAATTTTGTTTGTCAGATGAAAAGTAAAAGTAGGTATATATTCATCGTCAGGATTATCTCTTAGAAAACTGTAATGTTTGAAAGACTTCAATACAATGTCACAGACAAATGATTGTCTTCATTCATTGTACTGTGTAGCATCTCTTAGAAAACTGTAATGTTTGAAACATAATGCAGTGTCACAGACAAATGATTGTCTTCATTCATTGTACCGTGTAACATCTCTTAGAAAACTGTAATGTTTGAAACACCTCAATGCAATGTCACAGACAAATGATTGTCTTCATTCATTGTACCGTGTAACATCTCTTAGAAAACTGTAATGTTTGAAACATCTCAATGCAATGTCACAGACAAATGATTGTCTTCATTCATTGTACTATTTTATCTCTTAGAAAAGTGTAATGTTTGAAACATCTCAATGCAATGTCACAGACAAATGATTGTCTTCATTCATTGTACTATGTAACATCTCTTAGAAACCTGTAATGTTTGAAACACCTCAATGCAATGTCACAGACAAATGATTGTCTTCATTCATTGTACTATTTTATCTCTTAGAAAACTGTAATGTTTGAAACATCTCAATGCAATGTCACAGACAAATGATTGTCTTCATTCATTGTACTATGTAACATCTCTTAGAAAACTGTAATGTTTGAAACGCCTCAATGCAATGTCACAGACAAATGATTGTCTTCATTCATTGTACTATGTAACATATCTTGGCAATTACTCTTCCAACAAATGAAAGCAATAACCAGTCTGTCTTCGGTTTTTTAATGTTGTAATACATGATCTTGACCGTAAGAAGACATTAGTACTACGATATAGATTGTATTGGCACTATTCCAAACAAGTTGTTCTCGTGTTTAAGCCCATAACGAACAATGCTCCTTTCTTTGCGTGTTTTATGGTTGTGAAATGAGCAATATTGTGGAAACTATCTGCTGTTTCAATCAAACGGTATTGACAAATCATCTATAAACACAGTTAAGACTGCAATTAATTGAAAAAAACTCAAATGAATACCGATCCTAAGACATCACGGATATTCACAGAAAGGAAACATGCCAAAATAAGCTTAAAGTGTAACCAGTATTGCGCCTTAATTGCAGTGCAATAATGACAGAAATATAAGAATTTCAAGGTGCTAACGCTGTGGAATTAAATAAATAACTTTCTTATTCTTCAAGTCTTAAGGTGAATCTTTACTGTAAGAAAAACAAGGATATAATCATAGAGATCAGTTGTGTCCATTTTAGAAGAAAAATTCAAAGACGTTTACCACTGTCATCTTGAAAAACAGCAGACTCTATTTATTTCCAGAAACAAATTATTTAAATTTAGACACGTCTAAAAATGTTCAAAAAGATTAATTTAGGCACTCTTCAGGCCAAGTAGCCATTAATTTACCATGATAATTAAAACCAATGAAGGCTATTTGATAATGAATTATGGATATGCGGGCCATTATATCATTAAGAAAGCAAATCTGGTTTGAAGATATATAAAAAAAATATATACAAAATAAAATAAAAATCAATATTGAAATTAGATATTCGTTCTTTTAAGCCACGGAGAAATGTTTTTTAGGTATGAACTGTTGGACATCTGATTAAATAACTTTCTTTGATTCAAAAATTTCTCTTGACTACAGAATATCATCTCTTTGCTTCTGAAAGCCGTTTTATTTTTCTGTTATGGTTATGGTTATAATAATATGATGCTTATAATTGATTAGGTTTTAAAACGAATTTATCAAATGCACGTTGATTTTTAGCAAGATTTGTCTGTTATAATTTTATGAAAAACATAGTGACATACTACTCTCTGCCTCGTTAAACATGTTGGGATGTTGGCATATAAATGATCGATTTACATGATAATTTGGATTGCAATTCAGAGAGGCGTCATGTTTCACCCTCGATAAATTATAAACCACACATGAGAGCGCTAAGAATTAAGCTAAAGATAAGATAGAACGAGTTTTAAATAAGAGGAGTTTTCCTCACCTTTAATGTGAAGTTGTTGTCATGAAATTATTTTATTTCACTGGTACTGACAAACTTTGTGCTATAGGCACCGTATTCAGATCATTTGGGAAAAGTCATAAATCATAATAATGAACCCCACAAAAAGTTCCTGTGTAAATACAAATTACTGCATTGGGTAAGAGGAGGATATTTTAATCTGTTTCTTTTTTACTTAAACTCACCATATCACTAATCTATGCAATTTTCCATCGAAAGCACAAAGGGTGGGCGATATAAATTGCAACATAAAGATTGGGAATTTGAAGAAACGGGAGGCAAATCAATTGGAAAATTATTTGCAACACGTAAATAGTTGGTCCTTGGATGATTTGAAATAAAATGTAATCTTTTATACCAGCGATAGTATAGCAACATAAAACATAAAAAAAAAATAATAATAAAGAAATGAAACATTAATTTAAATTCCGAAATAAAGTGTTTAACTTCTATTTCAAAGGAAGAAGTGAACAAGTCTGTATTTTGATGTTTTTAGTCAAATGACTATTAACATAATTTGCTTTTATGGAGATGGTAACATCAAAGCTAGTTTTTTTTTACCTCTAGTGAGGAATCAATAACTTAGGGCGTCAAATACATATTTCCCGACATATTTATCCTCGTGCAGTCTCTATTTGTCAAAGATAACTGCTAATTGATTCAAAACATACTAAAAGAACCGGGGGGGGGGGGGCATGTAGCCTTAGAGGCATATTTTTCTGCGTCGTGATCAAAATATATCCTATTCTCTTTAATTTGCAGATGTTTTTCTGAGAGCTGTTTTAATGATTTTTTTATATCATGGCACGCGAATATTTCCTTTCAAAGATTATAATAATACCTGGAGTTCTTTTTTCTGTCTTTTTTTGTTTTTTTTGATAACTCTATAATAGGCTCTTTGATACATTTTTGTGACTTTTCATAACAACAATCAGGTGATACTTGAATTATTCAAACTGATAAACATTTAAGAGAAACAGTGATTTTGTCTTCACTACCATCCACTTATGTTTGTAGATGTTAAACATTTAAGAGAAACAGTGATTTTGTCTTCACTACCATCCACTTATGTTTGTAGATGTTAAACATTTAAGAGAAATAGTGATTTTGTCTTCACTACCATCCACTTATGTTTGTAGATGTTAAACATTTAAGAGAAACAGTGATTTTGTCTTCACTACCATCCACTTATGTTTGTAGATGTTAAACATTTAAGAGAAACAGTGATTTTGTCTTCACTACCATCCACTTATGTTTGTAGATGTTAAACATTTAAGAGAAACAGTGATTTTGTCTTCACTACCATCCACTTATGTTTGTAGATGATAAACATTTAAGAGAAACAGTGATTTTGTCTTCACTACCATCCACTTATGTTTGTAGATGTTATTGCGGTCAGGTGAAACTGTTCTAGAGCATGCCTACCCGTATTTTGTTTGGAATCTATTACCACCACAACACATCGACTACTACCAATACTACTATTACCACCACAACACATCGACTACTACCAATACTACTATTACCACCACAACACATCGACTACTACCAATACTACTATTACCACCACAACACATCGACTACTACCAATACTACTATTACCACCACAACACATCGACTACTACCAATACTACTGTTACCACCACAACACATCGACTACTACCAATACTATTATTACCACCACAACACATCGACTACTACCAATACTACTATTACCACCACAACACATCGACTACTACCAATACTACTATTACCACCACAACACATCGACTACTACCAATACTACTATTACCACCACAACACATCGACTACTACCAATACTACTATTACCACCACAACACATCGACTACTACCAATACTACTATTACCACCACAACACATCGACTACTACCAATACTACTATTACCACCACAACACATCGACTACTACCAATACTACTATTACCACCACAACACATCGACTACTACCAATACTACTATTACCACCACAACACATCGACTACTACCAATACTACTATTACCACCACAACACATCGACTACTACCAATACTACTATTACCACCACAACACATCGACTACTACCAATACTACTATTACCACCACAACACATCGACTACTACCAATACTACTATTACCACCACAACACATCGACTACTACCAATACTACTATTACCACCACAACACATCGACTACTACCAATACTACTATTACCACCACAACACATCGACTACTACCAATACTACTATTACCACCACAACACATCGACTACTACCAATACTACTATTACCACCACAACACATCGACTACTACCAATACTACTATTACCACCACAACACATCGACTACTACCAATACTACTATTACCACCACAACACATCGACTACTACCAATACTACTATTACCACCACAACACATCGACTACTACCAATACTACTATTACCACCACAACACATCGACTACTACCAATACTACTATTACCACCACAACACATCGACTACTACCAATACTACTATTACCACCACAACACATCGACTACTACCAATACTACTATTACCACCACAACACATCGACTACTACCAATACTACTATTACCACCACAACACATCGACTACTACCAATACTACTATTACCACCACAACACATCGACTACTACCAATACTACTATTACCACCACAACACATCGACTACTACCAATACTACTATTACCACCACAACACATCGACTACTACCAATACTACTATTACCACCACAACACATCGACTACTACCAATACTACTATTACCACTACTGCTGCTGCTACTACTGATGCTGCTGCTAATATTGCTGCTACTATTACGACGACGACGACGACAGCGACGACGGCATACTACTACTACTACAACTTTAAATACTGCATGCAAGACAAATTACTAAATAGGAATGTTAGAGCTAAAGTATTGAGGCTAAAATATGCTTACATAGAATTATATGTGTGGAGGCTAAAACCATGCTTATAAAGAATTTACATGGGTTGAGGCTAAAACCATGCTTATAAAGAATTTATATGGGTTGAGGTGAAAACCATGCTTACATAGAATTAAATGTCTGGAGGCTAAAACCATGCTTACATAACATTATGTGTTGAGGCTAAAACCATGCTTATATAACATTATGTGTTGAGGCTAAAACCATGCTTACATAACATTATGTGTTGAGGCTAAAACCATGCTTATATAACATTATGTGTTGAGGCTAAAACCATGCTTACATAACATTATGTGTTGAGGCTAAAACCATGTTTACATAACATTATGTGTTGAGGCTAAAACCATGCTTACATAGCATTATATGTGTTGAGGCTAAAACTATGCTTATAAAGAATTTATATGGGTTGAGGCTAAAACCATACTTACATAGAATTATATGTGTGGAGGCTAAAACCATGCTTATATAGCATTATATGTGTTGAGGCTAAAACGATGCATGTATAGCAATTATATGTGTTGATATGCTTATACAGCATTATATTTGCTGAGGCTAAAACCATGTTTATATAGCGTTATATGTGTTGAGGTTAAAACGATGCTTACATAGCATTATATGTGTTGAGGCTAAAACCATGCTTACATAGCATTATTTGTTGAGGCTAAAACCATGCTTACATAGCATTATATGTGTTGAGGCTAAAACCATGCTTACATAGCATTATATGTGTTGAGCCTAAAACCATGCTTACATAGCATTATATGTGTTGAGGCTAAAACCATGCTTACATAGCATTATTTGTTGATGCTAAAACCATGCTTACATAGCATTATTTGTTGAAGCTAAAACCATGCTTACATAGCATTATATGTGTTGAGGCTAAAACCATGCTTATATAGCATTATATGTGTTGAGGCTAAAACGATGCATGTATAGCATTATATGTGTTGAAGCTAACACCAAGCTTACATAGTATTATATATGTTGAAGCTAAAACCTTGCTTATACAGCATTATATGTGTGGAGGCTAAAACCATGTTTATATAGCATTATATGTGTTGAGGCTAAAACCATGCTTACATAGCATTATGTGTTGAGGCTAAAACCATGCTCACATAACATTATATGTGTTGAGGCTAGAACCATGCTCACATAACATTATATGTGTTGAGGCTAAAAACCATACTTACATAGCATTATATGTGTTGAGGCTAAAACCATACTTACATAGCATTATATGTGTTGAGGCTAAAACCATGCATGTATAACATTATATGTGACTTGAATATTATCTGTTTTCTTACTGATTTTGTATGACCTTTATCCATCGTTTCTTGTTAAAGATATCTGTCAAAGGGTAGTTATTTCTAGTCAAAGGTAGTCATTTCTAAGATAGAAGGTACGATAAAATATAGACCTTATTTCTTTGTACTTTACGAATACACTTAAGTATTTCTGTCCCATTGTAGTCTTTGTATTCCAGATTGGACTGATTATTATCGTTATTCAGCCTGTTAGACTGTGCAGTCTAACATAAGATCTTTCTTGTTCCAACGATTTTCTATTCACAAACAATTGTGTGTGTGTGTGAGTGTGTGTGTGTGTGTGTGTGTGTGTGTGTGTGTGTGCGTGCGTGTGTTACTTATAGGTAATATATGACTAGATATTTCACTTTCGTGTCGTCTGCTGCGCCTGGAAAGCCCCTTTTTTCATATCCAGTTGAATCAGTGGCTGAAAAGAATGAACAAAATTATCTTTTTTTTAAAGATTTGAAGAAATAAAGAAATAAAAGGGGAAGTCAATATTTAAAAGAAATAAATAAGTTGAGTAGGTGTGTTGAGAAAAAAGTGGCTAGGTACATATCTATGTCTGTCTGTCTGTATGTATGCTATAATTCTTTCTAAGTGGTTATGTTAAAACAACACAGGATGGTGATGTACAGAACAACATGGGGTAATAATAAAGGCGGTAGCATGGCAACTTACCATGACATGATTTAATTATCCCTCACAGCGGTAGCATGGCAACTTACCATGACATGATTTAATTATCCCTCGCAGGCGGTAGCATGGCAACTTACCATGACATGATTTAATTACCCCTCACAGGCGGTAGCATGACAACTTACCATGACATGATTTAATTATCCCTCACAGGCGGTAGCATGGCAACTTACCATGACATGATTTAATTATCCCTCACTGGCGGTAGCAAGGCAACTTGCCATGACATGATTTAATTATCCCTCACTTAGGACATTATTTACGGAAAAGCCTTTACCAGATATTTGAAACAAATAAAAATCAGAAAACTGGTTAATCTACTAAATCAAAGCATTTACATGTATATGCAATGTAAACTCTGTAATTGTTAACTAACTATAAATATCATATGATGATATATTCAGATGATATTTCCATGAAATAAGTTCAAGGAATTTACATATTGAAATCAAACATTGAAATATATTGGAATGTTACTACGATATGACAATAATTGATGGGTGTACAAGTTTACACAGATAAATCTCCAGGATTAATATTTCAACAATTATGTTAAGTTAGATATCTCCATGGCTACACATATGGACACATTATTTATCAAAACAAAAGAGTGGAAGCCTGCCTCATAAAACAATTATTGGACTTTAATTTTCAATATGCTTCCATGCTTTCAGATCTTTTTATGTCCCTCTTTAAGTTGTATTTGTTTTTCAAAATTTAACACATGTCGTTGACCAGAATCTCTAACGAGCGATTTAATATCATTTTCCTTAAATGTAGTCTAGTATTTACATAAATAATGTTTTCGTGCGTATGTCTCTGAGTATATTGTTACGGAATAGCGCTGGCCGATAACTTGGTGACCAATCAATGACTCACTGTGCTCTTTGTGGCCGATAAACTCTCCATAGAATAAAGTCCCAGTTAAACTTAGACCTAAACTCCAAGGCGATTCTAGCTATAGGAACGGGACTAGGGATGAAACGCAGACTCCAAAATTAAGTTTCATCTAGTTTATAAACAGTCATAAAGTCATATGGCAGTACAGATTAAAACTCAAATAACAGGTGCATTACTTCTATATGTCACAGTGGTAGTGTGCTTTGGACAAACATACTTAATTTAAATAACAGTTTATTATGATAGAAATTGATATACACATTTATAAATATTTAAACTTTTAATGTTCAGATTTTATATTAATTTATTATTTAGGGATAGACTTAGAAACATGGGCTAATATTTAATTATATTCTTATGGGTTAACTTCAAACAAAGCCTTGAAAAACACTCAGTAGCTTTACAATATAACAAATAACTTATGAAAAGAGCCTTGAGAAACACTCAGTGGCTTCATAGTCAAACTTGTGCATTATTATTAATATTATTATTATTATTCCATAATTTCCTATTTCTATTGAACTGTAATAAGTATTATTATTTTAATAAGGTCTGTAAGAAACACTTGACTTGACCTCACAAGATCATGAAAAATACTTTCTACATATAATTTAACTGATGGGACCAATATTTAAGCTAAAATTGTTGATTTTAAAAATATAAAAATGAAAGAATAAATATTCTGAAAGGTTTAGATTATACAGATGCAGATTTCAGAACTTACTTTTAGACCTGTCCAAAATTAACTATAAGAAACGTTATTTTTCCGGGCAAGTATTTATAAAGACATCGTGAAATAACTGTAAATTCCTGATTCGCGGAAAATAATAAACAAAAGAGTTACCTTTTCTTTGCACACTGCCTTATATGGACTTCGCAGTAAATTAGTTAAACGACTTTCTCACGCACTGTCTGAACACACAGAACACTTAACGTGACCCTCGGAAACCCGACCAGGTCCTAGCACAGACGCTGACTAGCCCTTTTATACTTCGCGCGGATTTCCGCAGAATTCTGCGCCTGGCAGGGAAAATTCAGCCGTTCGCTGGGTAGCAACCGCAGGAAAAATTCTGCAAGCGCGTGCTCGCAGGGGCAACCGTACATTGCTACTGACAACAAGAAAACCACACGTTAATTAATAATTTTGATTAAAATTATATATTACTTAGTGTATTAGCTAAGTTCGCATACAGCAAATATAGGTCCAAATGGTCACAATTTACAATATAGAAAGAAAAAAAAACATGTTTAGTTTTACAAATGGATGATACCGTAAGCGACCATTATTAAGCGAGATAAATACGGATGTGTTCCAAATGTGACAAACCTGGAAACGAGGCTGATACCGAGGATGGATATACACATTGATCCATGGTGTAACATCATGACTTTAAACAGTTCAAAGGATGATTTATAATCAAATTATATGCAAACATGAAATATAAACAGGAATCATACCAACTATCGTTTGGCATTGGATAACTCTAGGTATTAATGAAGAAATTTAATGTTGACAACACCCACCAACCCTGCTCTACCACTGAGAGCTTTACGATTAATAAACGTAATTAAAACAAATATTCGAGGCTAGATTTCCTGCCCATTACAATATATTAGATTTGCTTGCCCAATTTTTCTTAACGTATGTATGAATAAATTTGCCACCAGTTCTAATTTGCCCGAGTTCTTTTCCTAAAATCAAGATAAAAAAAAACCATTTTAAAAAACCTAAAAGAAATGAAAATAATGAATCAATAAACGAAACAACGATTGAATCACTCTATATACACCAATTTAACATGTGAAGGTAACAAAAGTTAGAATAATTTTGCTTTTACTAGAAATGTGAAAGTCCCCTATCTTCATTATATGATCAGGTAAGGTTTTTCTTTATCATGATTCGAAATATAACGTGATATGCAGGAAGGTTATCTTCTTTAAATGAAAATGATATCTAATGTTTGATCTTCAAAGTGACCAACCGTTATATCAATCTAAGTTCTCAAATAAAATTGTCGCGTGGTGCTGTTGCTACTGTGCTTCTGTCGTGTTTGAAGACCTGAGAGTTATAAGTAGTAAGGAAAATGAACAGGCTGGGCCACATAATTTTTGAGTTTTTCATCTTGTGAATATAAATATATAAGTAACTAACTAACGAACTAACTAAATAAATAACAGTTAAAGAATGAAAAATCAAAATTAGAAAGCACTGAGATACTCATGTTTTATGTATCACAATCTTGTGTAGGAATACAACAAAACTAATAATCAAAGGTAAACAATTACTGGCCCAGTCACACTTTGAAGACAATTAATGACAGAGCCGGACAAGTAAAATCAGATTCAACCAGACTAAACTAGAAAGATGTATCTGTTTTTCGCCATTTCGTATAGATACTACAAAATTAAAATTCAAAATTGAGAATTGCTACATAAGTCAGATATGATGACATTTTTTTACACATTAAAAAGAAACATTTTTAAAACAGAAAGACTATGAAGATATTTGATGACCACTAATTTTGAATTATTTGATTTTTGTTCAGAAAACATGAATAGTGGCACAAAACTTCTTTATGTTGAAGTCAGTAGTTTTGAGAGGTTACGGAAATATCTAACGAGTTTAACGGGAGAGCAATACAACTCATTATCAACAGATAATATGTACAAGTATGGACGGGATTAAAGTGTGTTCAAAGTTATCTGTGATGAAGAAATACATTCCAGATAATAAAAGTATTAAATTTAATAATTTAAAATATATACGCCGATGTTTTAGAAAAGATGCAGATTTACAGATTACATGTAATGATGATACTATGGAAACAAGAAGCATCAGCCCTAATAATAAGCTAATGAAAACAGTGCAGTATGAGGAAGGAATACATTATGTACTTGATGTGGGTAAATGCACAAATTTTATTCGGTTAGATTCACAGAACTACTTGAAAGTCTTGTAACCTTTACAGGGTCAATCTTTGCGTACAACGATTCAACAGAAACTGTGACATAGATGCTTTCAAAGAGATATAGAGAATATCCATCAATATTTGGAAGAAGACTATAACACTTTACAATCTAAACTGCAAGAGATGGGATTGGAATTCCTTGGTCAACTAGAACTATTAGTTTTTTAAACTAAAAACAAAATTCTATAATTATAGCACAAAAAGGAATACAATATTGCCTTGAACAGCAGGATAATTGCTAACACTACTACTCTGTAACAGTTGCAGAAGAAGAACGATTTAACCAAAATAACTATTAAAAAAGAAAGTAAAATGATAACAACAAAAGGAAACTAAATGTTAGTAAAATTATTATAAAATGTATGAAAATAATTTACAATTAATCTATTACAGATTTGAGCGATCAGATCAAAAGGACAAAATACGTCACATTAACAGGATTCTACAAGCTACATGCCAAGTTTGAACAATGTAAAACAAATACGAAAGACTATGTATATATCGAATTGTTAATAACATCGGTGTAGTACAGGGTAGTGTTGACGAATTAGACACCGATGAAACAAATGAGATACGATTTCAATGAGCTGAAACAAACATTTACAACAGACATATATATATATATATATATATATATATATATATATATATATATATATATATATTCAAAACTGAAGTAGATTAAAGACTCTCGATTACGTCTTACAAGGGATACAGATAAAACTGAAACATTCATAACTCAACTGAACAGGGAAATGAGTGCAAATAATATTGTGTTATTGGTAAAATTAGCACACAGAAAAAGTAAATCGATAAATACCCTAAAGAGTTTAATAAGTGTGAATGTAAGAGATGAAATTTGAATTGCTAAGATAAACTAGCTAGAGAGAAACAATTAGTGCAAGGGTTGTTAGACTTTGTTTTAAATATAAAATCTGAAACTACACCTAGACATTAGTTAACAGATATGGCATTAATTATGCTGTATCATATTTTGCTGAAAACAAGTTCCACACAATAAATGCTTACCTGCAATATGTCATTCAAATCAGAAAATCAAAGTTATATACAATTTCTATCAACTTGAATATAGACTATATAAGGTCTTTCGTAGAGAATAATTTTTTTTCACATGGTGTTACGACTAGGAGTAATGTAACAAAAGAAAGAATTACTCAAACAAGCTTTCAAGATTTACAAACACAAATTTAATTTCTTAAAATATAAAAATATTTTCTAAACAAACAAAATGAAAGAATGAAAAATAACTTACAGTGTAGAATTTCCTTAAATAGTCCTAAATTGTTCTATTGTTCACTGATCCGGAAGTTATGCAAATATTCCGAATTAAGAATGTTCCAAATGATAACACCAATGTGCTCATGTACCAACAAGAATCAGCTATATCCAAATATTATTAATTCCAAGAAATTCCTTGTGAATGTAGAATATAACAAAGGTTCTAGAAATGTTTTCGAATAATTCCAACGGAGATGAATAATTCTTAAATCTTTAAATGTCAGTACTTATCCCCAAAAATGTACTGTGGAAATATTTCTGAAGTAGATAATCACACAAAATGAACCAATCTCGTTATTGACCTCTCAGGCTGAATGAACTATGAAGAATAACAGAACGCAGCAATAACATCTTATTATACAGCTTCTGTACTGCGTCTTTAAAACAAACAAAACCCATTTCTTATTACGTCTCAAAGAAACATCTTAGTATTACAATCTTATAACTTCTGGTCAACAAAATGAATCATTCTTTGAATTGCGAAATCCAGGTCAGAACATTTTAGCACGCGCTAGTCACGTGATATGTGTCGTGCTTCAACCGACAATACTATTGATTTTTCCCAGGACAGAAGAACTGGATCATGTAAACATGTTGATGTACATATGTACTTTACAAAAAAAAAAACAAAAAAAAAACAACAAAATTAAACGTTAGCTACCAAAGTATAATACAAAGGTCATAAACCAAATAAAACTATATTATAATTTTAAAAAATGATACATAATTCCTTAACACATGGGGTTAGCGATAAACATAAATCGTGGTGTTTACTGATTATTATATATGTTCAGAGCATAAAAGAAACATATACATTTTATTTAGAAGAGACAGTGGCGTAGCAACCGCTCAGGTAATGGGGTGGGGATGGGGGCGGCAGACCCAATAGGGGCCTAGAATTCCCATCAAACAACTTTTTTTTATTAGGAAGGGGCACAAGAATTAAGTTTTGTGTGTGTGTGTGTGTGGGGGGGGGGGGTTGATAGAGAGAATTTCTTGCTACGCCACTAGAGAAGAGAACAATGTTTTAATAATTGGATTAAAAGCCCCAACAGGAATCGTTCAGCTAGGAGATACAATAAAAACTTTCAGTATCAAAATTTTTGATAATCTTAGAATACAACACAATAAACGATTGAAAAACAGACCTTGAATATTTTGTTGTTCCTTTGGAATACATCGCGAAGGCAGACGCTGTTTCGAGCACAATAAATGCATACTGCAGTAGCCATGATTGGGATAGCAATAGCTAATGGTCTTACTATTTATCAGAAAGCAAAGGAAAACTAGAAAATGTAAAACTAGAAAATCGGACCTACGGTTTTGAACTCCTTCCGCCACGACGGCCTAAACTTGATAATTTCTACAAGCCTTCTGATGGACAGGTAAAGTAGGAGCACATATTCATTGCAGTTGTGATTGGTGTTATTTCGTTTATTACTTCCAATTTGGTAAAAGAAATGTCTTCAATGTTTATGAGTTAGTAAATAACATATGTCAACTTGCAGTAAATACCGAACGCCTCACAAGCAGGAAAAGGAGTTAAAATCTTCGATCCAGCTGATCATTCACATCATTGTATCATATGCACTCCGAGCAACATTAAACTCGAACAAACGTTACACGTTTTATACCAAAACTAAATCCAAATAAATTCATTGTATCAAGTAGTTTTATTATTTCGTTTGATGTAAAGATAAAATGGCATGCACAATCAGTTAGATTCAGGCACATAAATGAAATTGCTTTCTTTTATGACTACATCACTATGGAGAGAATTATTACATATCGGGCAACACTACTTTTACGAAATTCACACATGATTATCTGAAGCTGAGTGTAAAGGGTATTTTGATACCGAATGAAAAGAGTGGAGAAAGTGATTCTGAAAAGTTGTAAACGTCATCAATTAAAACCAATCTCAGTAGTTATCGAAGGTGTAAAAAACATTGTATATTCCAAGGGTTTCCAACTGATTGTTACATTTTTTTTATACTGATAGCACTTGCATCTGGTTTTATTGGAGAAGGTCACGTGATAATAGATTACATAGTAGCTATTGCAAATTTTCTAATGTTCAACTAAGTATTACTTACAAATCAACAGAAAAGAAAATGTAGATGCCCACAAAGTCTGTATTTATTTCATTTTAGATCTCAAGGTAGACATTCAAACAATCAACTAAAATCAATTATGTTTTAGGTAAAATTAAACGTACCTTATTACATGTACCTTAATGAATGGAAAAGCCTTTACTTATGTGAACCTCAGAGAATGGTAATTTGTGGAGTTATAAATTGAGGAAAAACTACCTTTGCATTACATCTGATAGAGATTGAATGCGAGACATTTACAATTACATTGTCATTATCCAATATTTCTTATTAACTAAACTTGTAATATAACTTGGTTTCTCAAAGATAAGAATATGATCCTGATAGATCCTAAAATAAATTGGATACCTGCTTACAGTTACTGGTTGATATGTGCCAAGGTTCAGATGCTTTACCTATCATTGATGACTGTTGCTAGTGGCGGATCCAGAAACATAGTTGCGTGAGGGGGGGGGGGGAGGTGTAAGCAGGTTTGCAAAGGGGTCTGTGGGATGGATTCCATCTAACTGTAAAGAAAAGTTACTGTAGGAAACGTACTGGTTATTGCGCGCTCTTTTTTTGTGGAAGGGGGGGGGGGTGCAGTTCCGCCCCTCCACCTTTCGGATCAAGCCCTGGTTGCCATCCCGACGATGAAAAACAAAAATTAAAGCAACTAACCTAACCAAACCAGCATTTAGTGGTAGACATTTTGAAATATGCGGGAAAAGTACAAATTTTTAATCAAATTCTTCAGAGAGAATACATCGTTTCGGTTGTCGTCTAAGGCAAGGAGAAGACGGCATAAGAAACTGCGTTTGAGTAGAACTATGCTATTCTTTGTGAAACAAAAGTAAAAGCTGTGGACACTTTGAGAGAACAAAAACAACAAACTTGTAATAAGACTTTTAATGAGAACCTTTTCGGTAACAAAGTACTGGCATTATCTTATGGTAGTGTATTTATGCTGTCCACCAAAACATCATGTATAGACAATGGAAACTTGTACATTTCGACTTTTATTTTTTTTTTTATTACATTTGTCCATTTCTTTAGAAACTTTCTTTCCGCTCTTTTAGTCCCGAATGAATAAAATATTCACAGTAACCAAACTCTCTAATTGTAATACTTTTCAACTCGTCCATAAAATGTCCATGAACTTTCTTATTGATTTGTGATATACCAAATATGTTATTCTTTGGATTGTCACTAGTTTCATGTAATTGTTTCATCCTTCTGCCACTGCAAAAGTTTTCTGTCTCAATGTAGATACACACTATATCTGTAACATTTAATAACGGTTTCATTCTATCTCCGACTTTGTTTTTCATCCCGTTGTGTTACAATTATTAAATCAATTACATGGGTAGCTGTTACATTGTAAATCCTCCTTAAATCGGTCGTGTTAACTTGATTTTCTTGTTTTTTTTTAAAAAAAAATAAAAACAAAATAAAACCAATTATAAGTCAGCCTCAATAATTGTTCTACTGAAAGATCTTTCTCATATTTCAAAAAATTATTTTTATTTGTGCACGTTTCTGTTGTTGTGGTTTTCCTTAAACATTCCATTTCTTTACCAAGGGACAGTTTTATTCATTTGTTGCTTTTTGTCTAAAATGTCTACTCATTTTAATGTGGGATTGAAGCATGGATGTTTTTCAGGCCACAATTTGTACATCGTTTTCAGTTTTAAACCTAACAGTATGTAAATCTTAAAGTTTCTGTAAGGAATAACACATTTGTCATTGCTTTTCATGTACATAATAGTTTGTTTTGTTCAATTACATGTCATGTAAAACTGGTAGAAATTTAAGGTGCATCGCAGTTTGAAATTACGTGTAATCTGAAACAATGTGAATTTAGCACCGATATGATGGCATACAACACTTGACTCAAACCTTCTAGCCCAATGTCTTTCTGAGGTGAATTACCTCCATTTCAGAGGGCGCCGAAGAGATCGGTCCATGATAATTGTCGGATCTGATTTCATTGTTTAGACGAGACATTCACTCTGAATCAGTAGTGTGTTAAATCGCTTTATTGTTTTCGAGGAAATAAATGTAGGAAATGTTTTTCAGCTGTTTTAGTCTCTCTCTCTCTCTCTCTCTCTCTCTCTCTCTCTCTCTCTCTCTCTCTCTCTCTCTCTCTCTCTCTCTCTCTCTCTCTCTCTCTCATGGACAGAGTGGAGATAACTATTGAATCAAAAGTCTCCTTTCTCCAAATTTAATTTAAGAAGGATTCGCAAGATTGTATCTTCTTTTTATAAAATAAAATAAAAATAAAATAATTTTGGTCCTCATGTGCAATATAAATTATGCTTTAAAATAAAGAATTGCGCAAGGCTATATTGCCCGACAATGTTTCTTCACTTATAAATTGATTGTCCTTAAGATCTCTGCCACCCCCACGCCAGCCCCCTCACTGTTCTAATTTGAAACATGAACATTGACATAGAAATATAATAAACAATCATTGGATGAAGCAGTAATAAATTATCTCTATAACACAAATTTAGTTTTCTAAATTTGCAGATTTGAGTGCTTGACTCATTTCGTCCGTAAAAGTCTTCTGTGAAACGTTAAACTCAATGTTGTCTGAATCAGTTATTCAAAACCTGAAATGGATCTTAAAGTAAACGTTTATGTAAGCAAAAAATAAGAAAAGAAAAGAAAATATCGTGGTTAGGTTTACACTCTTACAAAAAGTATGTTCGCTAACTTGTTTTTGATTCTCTGTACTTATGCAAAGTTAATTTAAATGCAATTTTGCCTTTAATATCGAGCAACACAATCGTCAATACAAATTATTTAGCTTTCCTTTCTGATACTTTTTTCCTCCCTGAAACTTGTGTATTTCTCTTTATTTTTTCAGCTATCAACTCCACCCAATATTAGCGAACTGAAGTTTGATGCCATCTTAACTCATAGCTTCTTTAAAATCTCCAGTGCTGTCATGACTGTAGTAGACGGTCATAGAAATGACTTATTACTGTTTTTACCTGTGTTGCCATTTAGTAGTTTTATGGGAAGTTATTCATCTCGATTTCTTAATACACTAACACTCTTGAACGAATGCATGTACGAGAGGAAGCAGATGTGCTCAATTTTTAAAGACGGTAGTTTCTTTAATTAATTTCACCGTCCAGATTTAATGGCACTTGGTTCATTTAAAAGCGTAGTTTTTCTAAAACGTCTTTAAAGAACATACAAGCATATTTGGAGATTCTTTTAAACAAAGGAATTACAATGAAATATATTGCTTTAGTGTTTTTCACTTTTTAAACTTTCACAAGCAATTTTGTTTCTTTTATAGATTGTTGAATAAAATCTAGAAACAATAACTTGGGCTGACAACGCCTGATTCGGCAATATCTGCACTACTATAAAGGGAAGTAACTCTTAAAAGGATAAACAACACACTAAGATATTTATCTCCCTTGGCCATTATTGTATGTAAAAAGTCAAATAAGTCGTCTCTAATTGGCTTCATTATTTTGCTAGTATAGAATTTTTTTATTTACGAAAAATAAAATTGGTATGTGGCTGAGGACAAATTTTTAATTTGTGAAATAATATGCTCCAGTGTGGTTGGTCTAGTAATTTTTAATTTTGATTTTTAATCCTGAAGTAACCTTACGCGAGGCAGTAGTACACAAAAATATAACTGTATGGTTTAATCTGTTTGAATCTGGTTTGCCTGGTCCGGCTCTGTCACTAATTAACTTCATAGTCTGAGTGAGCCATTCATTTTTTAATTTTTGAGTGTGTTTTTTTTTTTTTATCCCAACACAAGATGGTGATACATACAAATATGAGCGTTTCAGTGATTTTTGATTATAAATTATGAAACTGCATTCTTGCCTTGCTGGCCTCGGAATTTTAATTTTTAATTATTATTTTAATTTTTTTATGTTCTTGTATCACTTGCACGCGATGCACAAATACACAAATATGAGCGCTCCAGCTGTCTCGTGTTTCTTACTACTGTTATATCTAAAGTTCTAAACTTCTTTCGAGTTATATTTCAGCCTTGCACATCCTTAGCAAACTATCAAATATGATAGTGGAAATGTTAGCATTTTGAAAGGTCCGCATGCTGTTTAAATCGACGACGATTTCAATTTGGAATTGTTATTTCAATACATTTACACAGAGAGAGAGAGAGAGAGAGAGAGAGAGAGAGAGAGAGAGAGAGAGAGAGAGATATACACCAAACTGGATTATACAGGAAAATGCTTGATAACATTAACATAATTTTTAAATACGAATAAATAATATTATCATACAGGTTAAAGAATTTTAATTCGTTCTCTACTGGGATTCGAACCCAGATCCGCGGGATAGGGCACCCATCGCCTTGCCTGTAAGCACCGAACCCTATACTATCTCGACCATGCACACATCGCCAAAAAATGATGCTACAAAGTCGGTAGTATAGGCATTCGTACGTAGCAGACATACCCGCATGTCGACCCAGTATTTAATTCTCATCGAAGCAGAGTATGAATTAAAAATCTAGAACCTGTATGATAATATTATTTATTGGTATTTAAAAATTCTGTTCATGTCATCAAGGATTCTCCTGTAGAATCCGTGGATAGCACTTTCCTCTCTGTTTCGTGTATTCTCTATAACAACTTATATATACCATGATTTCTGTAGTAGAAATCCAGATGGATTGTTTACTTACATACGCACTCAGTTAGGACGATTGTGTTTTCTATCGAGTATAGTACATGTTTTGAGGTAGTACAAGATTTAGGTTGGGAGATCGTATGGTAGAGATACTGGCTTAGTGGGTGCACGTGCTCTACACTCAGAGAAATCCTCATCCTCAAGTGAAATAGGTAGCTATGTACAGCTTCATGTGCCACGCTAAACTTTTGGGCTGTTTGTTCGGAGACCACATGGAATTTTCTTTTTCTCTTTATAATTTTCCATTTTATTTCTTCATTATTATTCATTACGAGAGAGGCCTAATTATGTCATGCCTGTATCTCAATTTACGTTTTGGAGCTTTAATAATTTATTAAAAATTACCTACTTAATCATCTCACTTTCGGACTAAGGGACTACCAAACGAACTGATTATTTTCACAAAAGCACAGTTAACTTACTAATTAATAACTTCACAAAAACTCACTTCCTAAGTTAACCACTGACTGGTCCAATTATTTGCATCACAATCGATGTACATACTATACCATTTTTAAATAGATATCAGTTTTAAGGAATCTATTTAGACTTTAATCTTGGTTAATCTCGGTTAAACTTCCTCTTATTTAGTACTGTAGTTATTACCTTATTCGGTGCAGTATGCAACCCTTTCTAGTTCTTGATCTTGATCTTGATTAGTTCCGTGCTGCATCATAATGTCATTTTTGCACCGCGCAGCGTCCAATTTTACAACAAGAACTTATTTTAGAAAAAAACGTGTCCGTACTAGTTTTGAAAAGTTTTAAATTTGATGTTCTTAGGATTCAGCAATTGTAATTAATATTTGTGTTAACGAGTTCCAGTCTTTGGTTATTTTGGGGAAAGAAGAAAAAACTGAAATTGTAATTATCAGTTCGAGCGTATGGTATCCTATTAGCATATTCATGCTGATTTCCACTGGGGTTTTTTTTTGTTGGTTTGATTAAATTGTGGCACGGTGTTTTTGCTTTGTTTTTTTTTTAGATCTTTGTAGAAAAATATGAATTTATTTTCCTGTCTACGTATTTTGTTTCTATGTTTCCAAGGCAACTTATTCAATATTGAGGTCATACTTCCTGGGGTAAAGTCATAATTGGATGTAAAAACCTGGCTGCTCTCTTTTGGAATATTTTTCTTTTCAAATTCATCTTCTAAAGCCTGGGAATTGAGTTACAAAACTGTACAAGCATATCCTAAATAGGTCTAACTTGACCTTGACCATTGAAAGCTAATTCTTTCACATTGTGTGGGCAAGATGACATATTAAGTCTTAATAGACCTAAATTACGATTTGCTTTGGGTGAATAATTCTTGAATTTTTAAAGTTCCAAGGTTTTAAGTCCTTACGTACTTACGTGCCATGAGGCTAATTTAGACTGTTTCTAGATATATATATATATATATATATATATATATATATATATATATATATATATATATACATACATACATATATATATATATATATATATATATATATATATATATATATATATATATATATATATATATATATATATATATATAAAGCAATTTGGTTCTTTGTACGGATAACACGCAAATACGCAGATCAACCTAACTTTGATTATTTCTGATAAATTATTTTTGTTCTGATCACAAAACAAAATAGACATTGTTACGACTCTAGGGGTAATGTAACAGAATAAAAGACACAAACAAGCTTTCAAGATTAAAATGCAAATCTTTAATTTCCTAAAATATTAAAAGAATTAAAATAGTTCAACAAACAATCAAAGTGAAAGAATTAAAATAACTTACAGTATAGAATATCCTAAAAAGTCCTAAAATGTTTTAAAGTTCACTTCCTGATGTTAATCCGAGTAATCCGGATGTGGTATTCCGAATGAAAATAACCTGTACTGTGCTGAAGTTGACAAGTTCTGATTTAATCCAAAATAATCCTTGCAAGTCTGGAATCTCACAAGTTTTAGAATAATGTCCGATAATTCCACGGAGCTGTATAGTAATTCAGATGAATTAATAATTAAATAAATTCCACACTGAACTGAATAATTTCAATAACCTCTCTTCGTTCAAGCAATTGTAAAGAATGATTTATCACTGGACGAGTTGCTATATATACATTACAAGTGCGCAGATATTGAATTGTAAAACCCTTTCTCCGTCTTTAATAATATGGTATTACAAAATAACACAACCCTCTAAGAACCAATCAGGAACTAGGTTACGCGTCATTTACCCAAAGGTCTAGCGTACTAAAAATCTTAAGGAGTAAACATAATGTTATTGTAGTATGGAATGTGACCTTTCAATGTTGATTTCAAAAGTACAAAGCTAGGTCGACTTCATTTTCCCGCGTAATTGATCATGTGACCACTTATTGATCGAGCAGCAGTCGTATCTATACTGATATGCTAACCACTATTCAGACTAAAAACAGAGATCATAAATTAGTAAATTAAATCATTATAAAAAGGCAAAAAGGTATAATTCCGTAACAACATATAGTTTACCCGTTTTGATACCGTGTTCATCTGATTATTTTATCCCTATTACTTAGCTCATTTAACTCATTTGTGTTCATCTTCCCTCTCAATCAATCATGTCAATAGTTCAGTTTTAATTTCTTCAGCTTTTTTTCTATTTGCATGTTCTTTTTTTGTAAATTGTTTCTTCCATGAATAAGAAAGAGCTTGATTGTAACTACATAATCGCAATACTGTGTGTGTACGTGCGTGCGTGCGTGCTTTTAATCAAAACACGGAAAGGTTTCCTAAGGAAAATATTTAGTTCTTTATTTCTATAAATAATAATAATAATAATAATAATAATAATAATAACAATAACAATAATAATCCTTGTGCTTGTTGCACTCCTACAGATCCACCACTCAGCTATCTGTAGGATAAGTTGAAGCATTAATTAATGAACAGAGCAGCTCATCAGGGTAGATTTCATATTTGTCACGGAAACCAACAGGCATCGGCAGATGGGTAGCGTTGCCTCACGCATAGTCACGCAAGTAATCGGGATAGAAGAGAGTGTTATCGTTCCATCAAGACTTTTTTGAAAAGAAATACTGGTGGTATGTGAGCAGTGGGGTTAAACTCAAGAAGAATTATATGGCAAATACTATAAACTGACTTATTCAAGAGCAGAGATAATGGCAGATCACCCACGTTGAGATTTTTTTTAATGCTTGGTTTATCTTTTCTCACCAATGTTTTAGTAGCTTAGAAAGAAATCCCCCCCCCCCCCGCCCACAAAATCTTAATTACGTGGCCTTCATTCTATAAAAAAAAGTTGTTTGGACGGACAGATAGATTGATCGATAAATAGATATTGACATACATATATACTTATACTAATTGCCAACATACATACATACATACATACATGCATACGTACGTAGAAAATTGTTATATTTGGTATATGTGGTTAACTTTCTATACAATCAAATGTTGCTTTCTCCACGATTTTGGACTTCAGATACCTTTGCGAGCTTTGTATACAGCAAGAATCTTAAACCGGGCCACGTGTTTATATACAGTAAGAATCTTAAACCGGGCCACGTGTTTATATACAGTAACGCTTGAATCAGCAAGAATCTTAAACTGGGCCACGTGTTTATATACAGTAACGCTTGAATCAGTAAGAATCTTAAACCGGGCCACGTGTTTATATACAGTAACGCTTGAATCAGTAAGAATCTTAAACCGGGCAGCGTGTTTATATAAAGTAACGCTTGAATCAGTAAGAATTTTAAACCGGGCCACGTGTTTGTATACAGGAACGCTTGAATCAGTCAGAATATTTAACCGGGCCACGTGTTTGTATACAGTAACGCATCAATCAGTAAGAATCTTAAACCGGGCCACGTGTTTATATACAGTAACGCTTGAATCTTAAACCGGGCCACGTGTTGATATACAGTAATGCTTGAATCAGTAAGAATCTTAAACCGGGCCACGTGTTTATTGATAGAGATATGTTACTTGAATAACATTCATCGAGCTGTTTGCAGCTTTTAGCAATAAGGCGAGACATAGACTGGTAACAAGATGACAAACCAGATAACATCCAAATCAGAGAAGATAGCAGGTATCCAATTTAGTGAAATGATTCTTTATATATTGTATGTGACATTTGTATTGTGTAGTATCCACTTAAAGTGGCATGTGGTCCAGCTAGTAAACACATTGGCTGGTAAGTGAATTAGTTTAAGAAGCATCTAGGGAATGAAATTTTCCTATGATTGTATGAACACAGGGGAATTAGGTCGCCATTCCTTCTGGAAGGTCGAAATATGGTCGTCATTTCTCTGGTAAGGTTGAAATATGGTCGTCATTTCTTTTGGTAAGGTCGAAATATGGTCGTCATTTCGTCTGGTAAGGTCGAAAAGTGTAGGAAAATAGGAGCATTAAATAAAGTAGCATACAAATGAAAAAAGAGCCTGTTGTGTGCTGATTCCGCCAATAACAGAAAAGCGCCTGCGATGAGACAAATTCGACGACTAATCTAGTCTTTATTATCTAATTGATTTTTTTGTTTTAAAGGTAATAAAACGTTTTTATTGTTTCTAATTATTATTATTATTATTATTATTATTATTATTATTATTATTATATAGCAGCATAATGAATATTATTTAAAACTAAGCTTTTATTGCAAAAGACAAGACAAATTGTAAATGAAAGCCACAACCTACTTTAAAATACATTATCCATGGAAACATAGTATTGGTTGCAAGGATGAGAAAATCTCACAAGCTTAATTCTACATCACAGGTCTTACGTAAGTAATGAGTATTCTATTAGCCGTTGACCGCAAACTTGCAAAAAGGGACTTAAGATGCCAAACTCGAAGTTAAAGTCACACTATCCAGCTTCGTATGATTGGCCATGTGGCAAATTTGGTATTGATGAGACATCCATACTTTATCTTTGCGCTTCTCCCTCGTTATTTACTGTGGTGTCAACAATGCCTGTTTTCATGTTGTATTCACAAGGGAACGATTCTAGTACAGAAAACATTTGTGCTAGCTAGATTAGAGTTCAAATTGAAGCCTACATTGTCTATGAGCGGATGCCCATTTTCTCACTCGCTCTGATTTTATGTGTTTACCAATATTTTCTGGTTTAAATTAAATCTGTTGCAAGTTTTCTTTTTGAATTTTCAAGATAAAATCCAACAAAATAAACAGTTTTATGAATATAAAGATTTTGGAAAAGTTGAGAGTAAATTAAGATAACATTTTGTTAAAGAGAAAATTCAGGAAATATTCCCAAAGTTGACTTTTTATACATTTAACTTGCCAAAAACAGTATATCACATCATACTTTTCCCTAATTGTTGATTGTTACTTTCCATTTCATTTCAAAATAATTTACTTCACTTGAGAAGAAATCTAGAAGAAAAGGACTACTTGAGGAAACTGTGTGAGCTTGTGATATATTTTATGACATATTATATAAACTGAATTATATATTTCATAAATATTATAAGATATATCATGAATTATATTAAATAAATAACGATTTATTGTTGAATAACTGGGAAATGTCATAAAATATTCTGTTAAACTGTAAATTAATTTGCAAATTTTTTTTACAGGTCAAACAAATTTTTACAATTTCTAATGAAATTAATATGATGCAATTTAGAATGTTATTGATCAAATTCACAAGATAATATATCAAATGCAAGTGAAAATAAAAAATGATTTGATTTTATTATTATTATTATTATTATTATTATTATCAATAGGACACACACACACACACACACACACACACACACACCTATACCATCATACATACAATAACAAAAACACCGAAAGGGAAACGATGTGGGGTTTTCAAGTTTTTATTTTTTCAATTTTGTTGCTTTTCAATATTTATTTTTAATTGTGTAAGTTTGCATTCCTTTTACTTTTAAAATGTTTAAATTTTATTTTCTTTAAAAGTTAACTTTTGTTATATTATTTAAATTTTGCTTATTTAAAAAGCATTTTTAACTTATTTTAAATTATTTGACATTTGATATTTTTAATTTGCAATTTTTATTTTCTTTTTTAAATTTGTATTTTTTTTACAATTTTTTTTTTTTTTAATTTTAATTTTTTTTTTCTTTTACAATTTTTGTGACAATAATGTTTTGCAAGTTTTATTTTTTTTCAATTTTGCATCTTGTTTAGAAACAAATTGATATCTAATAAGAATATGCAAGATGTTTCAGAAATTATTGCGTTGTGTCATGATCAGGTAACCACTCATTTTGATGATTTGTCTCAATTTAAAATGTGACATAATTATGAAATATAATAGATATAAAAAAACGTTTATCATATAATTTATAAGTTATAGAAAACGTATTACAGATTATAGAATATTCTATTTATCGACAAATTGTAGATATCTTTACAAAATGTATAATGTTATATCCCATAAAGGTGAAAAAGTTTACATTCAGATTTTCTTGCCATCATCTGAATATGTACATAATTATGCTCTCTCTCTCTCTTTCTCTCTCTCTCTCTCTCTCTCTCTCTCTCTCTCTCTCTCTCTCTCTGTATCTCCTTCACTGTGTTCCTTTGATGTATGCACACCTTGCACAGTTTGATGAAGTCTTTTCTTAAATTATTGTTAATTAAGGAAGATGATACCAAACAGTTATGGCCTTTCAGAACTTCTGTCATCATTTTCAGTGAAAATGATACCTAAATACTACAGGATTATCAGAAACTCTTCAATCTCATACGTCTATTATGGTGAAATAGTTAAGCTGGTGTAGTGTTTCATGCCCATATGTCTATTATGGTGAAATACTTTTGGTGGTGTAGTGTTTCATGCCCGTATGTCTATTATGGTGAAATACTTTAGGTGGTGTAGTGTTTCATGCCCATATGTATATTATGGTGAAATACTTTAGGTGGTGTAATGTTTCATGCCCATATGTATATTATGTGAAATACTTTAGGTGGTGTAATGTTTCATGCCCATATGTCTATTATGGTGAAATACTTTTGGTGGTGTAGTGTTTCATGCCCATATGTCTATTATGGTGAAATACTTTAGGTGGTGTAATGTTTCATGCCCATATGTCTGTTAGGGTGAAAAACGTTGGTGTTTCATGCCCATATGTCTATTATGGTGAAATACTTTGGTGTTTCATGCAAATATGTCTATTAGGGTGAAATACTTTTGGTGGTGTAGTGTTTCATGCCCATATATGTATATTATGGTGAAATACATTAGGTGGTGTAGTGTTTCATGCCCATATGTATATTATGGTGAAATGCTTTAGGTGGTGTAATGTTTCATGCCCATATGTCTATTATGGTGAAATACGTTAGGTGGTGTAATGTTTCATGCCCATATGTCTATTATGGTGAAATACTTTTGGTGGTGTAGTGTTTCATGCCCATATATGTATATTATGGTGAAATACTTTAGGTGGTGTAATGTTTCATGCCCATATGTCTATTATGGTGAAATACTTTAGGTGGTGTAATGTTTCATGCCCATATGTCTATTATGGTGAAATACTTTAGGTGGTGTAGTGTTTCATGCCGATATGTCTATTAGAGTGAAATACTTTAGGTGGTGTAATGTTTCATGCCCATATGTCTATTATGGTGAAATACTTTAGGTGGTGTAATGTTTCATGCCCATATGTATATTATGGTGAAATACTTTAGGTGGTGTAATGTTTCATGCCCATATGTCTATTATGGTGAAATACTTTAGGTGGTGTAGTGTTTCATGCCGATATGTCTATTAGAGTGAAATACTTTAGGTGGTGTAATGTTTCATGCCCATATGTCTATTATGGTGAAATACTTTAGGTGGTGTAATGTTTCATGCCCATATGTATATTATGGTGAAATACTTTAGGTGGTGTAATGTTTCATGCCCATATGTCTGTTAGGGTGAAAAACGTTGGTGTTTCATGCCCATATGTCTATTATGGTGAAATACTTTGGTGTTTCATGCAAATATGTCTATTATGGTGAAATACTTTAGGTAGTGTAGTGTTTCATGCCCATATATGTATATTATGGTGAAATACATTAGGTGGTGTAGTGTTTCATGCCCATATGTATATTATGGTGAAATACTTTAGGTGGTGTAATGTTTCATGCCCATATGTCTGTTAGGGTGAAAAACGTTGGTGTTTCATGCAAATATGTCTATTATGGTGAAATACTTTGGTGTTTCATGCAAATATGTCTATTATGGTGAAATACTTTTGGTGGTGTAGTGTTTCATGCCCATATATGTATATTATGGTGAAATACATTAGGTGGTGTAGTGTTTCATGCCCATATGTATATTATGGTGAAATACTTTAGGTGGTGTAATGTTTCATGCCCATATGTCTGTTAGGGTGAAAAACGTTGGTGTTTCATGCCCATATGTCTATTATGGTGAAATACTTTGGTGTTTCATGCAAATATGTCTATTATGGTGAAATACTTTTGGTGGTGTAGTGTTTCATGCCCATATATGTATATTATGGTGAAATACATTAGGTGGTGTAGTGTTTCATGCCCATATGTATATTATGGTGAAATACTTTAGGTGGTGTAATGTTTCATGCCCATATGTCTATTATGGTGAAATACTTTAGGTGGTGTAATGTTTCATGCCCATATGTCTATTATGGTGAAATACTTTAGGTGGTGTAATGTTTCATGCCATATGTTAATTATGGTGAAATACTTTAGGTGGTGTAATGTTTCATGCCCATATGTCTATTATGGTGAAATACTTTGGTGTTTCATGCCCATATGTCTATTATGGTGAAATACTTTAGGTAGTGTAGTGCTTCATGCCTATATATGTCTATTGTGGTGAAATGCTTAAGGTGGGTTAGTGTTTCATGCCCATATATCTTTTATGGTGAAATACTTAAGCTGGTGTAGTGTTTTATGCCCATATGTATATTATGGTGAAATACTTTAAATGGTGTAGTGTTTCATGCCTATATGTCTAATGTGGTGAAATGCTTCAGGTGGTGTAGTGTTTCATGCCTATATGTCTATTGTGGTGAAATGCTTCAGGTGGTGTAGTGTTTCATGCCCATTTGTCTATTATGGTATTATGGTGAAATACTTAAGCTGGTGTAGTGTTTCATGCCCATGTGTATATTATGGTGAAATGTTTAAGGTGGTGTAGTGCTTCATGCCCATACGTCTATTATGGTGAAATGTTTAAGGTGGTGTAGTGTTTTATGCCCATATGTCTATTATGGTGAAATACTTTAGTTGGTGTAGTGTTTCATGCCCATATGTCTAATATGGTGAAATACTTTAGGTGGTGTAGTGTTTCATGCCCGTATGTCTATTATGGTGAAATATTTTAGGTGGTGTAGTGTTTCATGTCGATATGTCTATTAGAGTGAAATACTTTAGGTGGTGTAGTGTTTCATGCCCATATGTCTATTATGGTGAAATACTTTAGGTGGTGTAGTGTTTCATGCCCATATGTATATTATGGTGAAATACTTTAGTTTGTGTAGTGTTTCATGCCCATATGTCTATTATAGTGAAATACTTTAGGTGGTGTAGTGTTTCATGCCCATATGTCTATTATGGTGAAATACTTTAGGTGGTGTAGTGTTTCATGCCCATATGTCTATTATAGTGAAATACTTTAGGTGGTGTAATGTTTCATGCCCATATGTCTATTAATGTGAAATACTTTAGGTAGTGTAGTGCTTCATGCCTATATATGTCTATTGTGGTGAAATGCTTAAGGTGGGTTAGTGTTTCATGCCCATATATCTTTTATGGTGAAATATTTAAGCTGGTGTAGTGTTTCATGCCCATATGTATATTATGGTGAAATACTTTAAATGGTGTAGTGTTTCATGCCTATATGTCTATTGTGGTGAAATGCTTCAGGTGGTGTAGTGTTTCATGCCCATTTGTCTATTATGGTATTATGGTGAAATACTTAAGGTGTGTAATGTTTCGTGCCCATGTGTCTATTATGGTGAAATACTTAAGCTGGTGTAGTGTTTCATGCAAATTATGTCTATTATTGTGAAATACGTTAGGTGGTGTAGTGTTTCATGCAAATATGACTTTTAACTTCGTAATGAAAGAAAATGCAGATGTAGAGAACGCCTATTCAATTGTAAAGGTATACAGGCATGTTAACGCCTATTCAATTGTAAAGGTATACAGGCATATTAACGTTAAGATTTTCTTTGAAATATAACAGCAACTAACATCTGATACAAAGAGACGAAACCTGTGCACGGTCGGTCGTTATTGATATATTCAAATAGAGAAATTAAGATCTGAAGAAATTGTATTTACCATGTATTGACTTCACATATGCTTTGCAAATTAAGGTTCCAAATTATAACAACGACTGCGGCTTCGAAAAAAAAGTTTTCATAAATATTTGATGACTCAAAAACCCTATGCACATTGAATAACATTTAAAGTGGATTTTTGTTCTGCTTATGGAAATAATACCTGCATAGTTAATGAGGACTGTAGGGAGTACATGTGGACGGCATTGAGTATAAGGAAAAATCCACTCTCTGGCCATCATGGATTGGGACAGTATGTTTTTTTTAAAATATGAATTTATGTTAAAAATATCCATAGGATAAATATTGAGGGTCACTATAGCCACAAGAGGAATTTAATATTGTGGACCAATCTTGGCGTTGGGCAATTTAACATTGTGGGATTGTATCGGAGGAAATGGGCATTTTCCATTAGGGGACACGTTGTGTCTCTGTGGTAATTTAACATTTGGGAACACTTTGTGGGTCAATCTGGGGATCTTTGGGAATTCAACATTAAACATAACACACATTCTTACTGACAAACACCCAAGCATACTGACAAACACACAGTCTTACTGACCACAACTCATACACTGACAAAATGGGGGATAGCTGAGGGTTACTAATACACTGTCTTACTGACCAGCACCTACACCTACTGACCAACACTCACACCAACTAACCAACACCAACACATACTGACCAACACAGAGTCTTACTGACCCTTTCAAAATCCAACATGACGGCCATGAAACCAAGTCTAAAAGTAACACTAAAATTCCTAAACTGTCAAGAAATTTAGTGTAGACGCAAAGAAAAACTCGAAATATTTTATGAATATGGCAGAGACTAAAAGTCGTACTAAAATTATCAAACTGACACGGAATTTAGCGGAAAAGAAAACAAATCCTGTTTATTATATTAGAATGACAAAGACTAAAAGTGATACTAAAATTCCGAAACTGAAACGGAAGTTCGCGCAGACTAAAAAATGTTATCCGCAATATTATCTAAAAAAATTTAGCCTAGATTTAAATTTGCTCTTAAATTTTGATACTAAAGCGTCATTTAGCGGAAATTCTGGACAAAAATTAAAATATTATACAAAAGTTTTAAAATAATTTCCAAAAAGGTGTTACAAATTGAAACAATTGCAAAATAAAATTTACAAAATAAATGTACATTTTATTTTACAAAATCATTTAAAGGTTGTTTACAAAAAGTTCGCAAATTCAACAATTGTAATAACATTTGGAAAATTTAACAAATTTAACAAATGAAACAAAGTTAAAAGAATTAACAAGTATTAAAATCGTACACATATAAAAATGTTGTACAAAAAGTAAAAAATTTATAAATTTTAAACAACTGTAAAAGAGTTTAAAGTAAAATATTATAAAATTATTAAAAAATGTACCAATTGTAAATAATTAAACATTAATAATACATATAGCAAATTTTAAAAAAGGGAGTATAAATGTTTTACATCCATTTACCTTGCCTATCGCTTGACGCAAATCATATAGATTCACTGGCTTTTTTATTTTGATCAAACAGTACTTTTATTTAGTAGAAGCAGTTTTTAAAAAGAAGAAAATAAAATTTTAAAATAAAATTGTAAAATGTCATAAAAAATTATAACATTTTACAAATTGGACAATTGTTAAAAACTTTACAAAATTTAATGGTAGAACAAAATTCACAAATTGTAAATAATAACAAGCTAATAAATAAAATTGTAAAAGAAGAATAAAAAAGTGTAAGAAATTTACAATTTTAAAATGTCAAAAAATTATAGAATTTTACAAATTGTAACATTTTTCAAACAAATTCCAAAATAAAAAAATTACAATTGTAAGACATTTTAACAAAATTGCAAAAAAAAAAAAGAAAATTGAACAAAAATGACAAAATGTAAAAAGATGTTACAAATTACAAAAAATTGCAAATATTTAAGAACAATTTAAAAATTGAACAAATATAAAAATATAACAATGGAAATGATCTAAAATATTTAAAAATTTCAAATTTACAAAATTAAAAAGTAAACAAAAATTGACTTTTTAAAAATAAAATTATGAAGTTTGAAAATCAAAAGAAATGCAAAATTACAGATAACATTAAAAAGTTACAAAATTTAAGAATAACAGCCCCACTCCGTCTCCCTTACTGGATCTTTGTAATCGTATGTGTCATGGTATATAGGTGTGTGTGTGTGTGTGTGTCTGTCTGTGTCTGTGTGTGTATGCCATATTGATACTAATAATATGCATATCAAGACATTTCTGATTTTCATATACGTTTAGTATATTCTCGTAAAACAGGAATCACAATGAATTTCAAAAATTTCACAAAAGTCCATTTGTTCTTGTTAGTGTCTTGCTTTGACTTTCTTCAAAGAAATGGGTTTTTCTGCTTCTTATTCGTGTAAAATCTCCTCTTTCTTATCCTTTATTTCTTAAATCACTTTCCTTTTGTGTGTAGGGCAGCTTGAAGGGCAATGTCCTGCTCTTAACACACAAAACATTAATTTTGACTTTTGTCTCACGACTTAGCTTCTCCGTTATTGGGATAAGTAGTTCATTTTTTTATGTTGTGGACAATCTGGGGCCCAATGCCTTTATCTTGACAGGCATAACTGGTATCTTCACTTTTATCTCAGGAGTAGTGTTGAGTTTCCCCATAGGTCTTGTTGGACGTTGTGTATAGTTCCGTCTAGTCTAAGCTTTGATACTACCATCTTACGTCATGTATCTATATAGTGTGTGAGAGAGAGAGAGAGAGAGAGAGAGAGAGAGAGAGAGAGAGAGAGAGAGAGAGAGAGAGAGAGAGTACACTCAAATAAAAGTTAGTATACCCACGAATGGTATCATGAAAGGATCACAAAAGCCTATATCGAAAAGTCAAAAGTGACGCCACGCTTACGATCTGAATTGACTGGCACAGATCGCTGAATATACATCGATCGATTGCTATCCATCACTATCGTCCAAGAGTGACAGAATGATTACCAAATCAAAAAAAAAAAAAAAAAAAAAAAAAAAAAAACAATACAGAAAAAAGAAATTGTATGTGGTTGTGTGTAAATGTGAATTTCTGAAAGGAAAAACACCCAAAATAGACATTCATACGTAGTCATGAACCAAGAAAGTTGGAGGTAATCATAAAAGACATACATACAAAGAGAGAGAGAGAGAGAGAGAGAGAGAGAGGGAGAGGGAGAGAGAGATAGGATGATAGACAGTGTAAGGGTAACAATTAAGTGTTTTAAAATAAACAAAGCCTCCAAAATAGCAATCAAAAACAAGCAATAGGGTTTCGGGAAGATTTTTAAGGCGGAATTTTACAAGACCTTCATGAAACATTAAAAATTATTTATTTATTTGCTCGCTTGTAAGTTTGTCATGAGATAATATCTTATGTGCATAAATACACATATATTTACAGTACACTGTTAGAACCATCAGGATATTTCTACATTGGGTATATGGAAAATGGACGGACAGAGAAAAAAACCGACGCTCTACTGAATGGAAATTTAACTAAACATTCAAGTTAGTGACGACGGCATATATAAACTTCTCTTTTCAAAATTTGGATTTTTTTAACTGTGGCAATCATTTTTGGATTTGGAAAAAAGAAAAAAAGATAACATATTTAATTTAATGTCAGATAAAGTGTGACATTTTTATTCGATTCTCTTATGCTTTTCACGGGTTTAGGCGAAAGCAAAAAACAAGTTTGTTGCACTTTTTCAAAAGCAAGATCACAAAGTGTGCTTCTGTGGCCAGTGATACATCATCTTCATATAACGTCAAAAGTAGAGTCCCTCAAGGCTCTATTTTTGGCCCTTTACTCTTTTCCCCATTGATTAAGGATTTAAAACTTCATATGAAAGCCTCTGAAACTAATGCTTTTTGCGGATGACACAAGCTAACATGCCATGAGTGATGCAATCGCTCACTTGAACAAAAGGGAGGGAATAGAGGTTTTTATACAGTGGTACGAAACCAACAAAATGCAGTTAAAGATAGAAGAAAAAAACTAACAGTATGACAATTGAACCAAGACAAAGAATAAAGAAATTAGAGGATTTCAATATATTTTTTCAGGCAACTAAATTGAATAACAGAAAAAAAAATTGCCAGCCATTTATCGTAGGAAACTCAAATAAAGTGCCTGTACTCCTTTAACGTCCAGAATAGCCTTATTGAACAGACTGTCTGCGAATGGACCATGTTTCATAACGAATATATATATATATATATATATATATATATATATATATATATATATATATATATATATATATATATATATATTGCCTTTGTTTGATTATGGTTGCACCATATGGGGGAATTGCAATGCTTCTAATCTTAATCAGATAATTAAACTTCAAAAACAAGCTGCTAGAATTAATACAAGAAAAGACTATTCATCCTCACATTTATTCATTAATTTACAGTTTTTACCTTTGAATTATAGAGTAAAGTACTTTATAGATATTGTGACATATAAATCGTTTCATAACATGGCTCCACAATATATTAATGATTCCAGCTTTCAATATCCATCCTCACAATACGTGGGCTATTTCGAACTCTATTCTATACTTGCCCAAATTCAAAACAACTCTGTACAAAGCATCTTTTACATATTCCGGTTTCACATCAAATTTCCATAGAACCCTCTACCTTCTCAGTCCAAGATGGCAGGAGAATGGATTTTTCACCAATATCCAATACCGTCTACAGCACCTCATTCCAGTCCCATTAACTACATGCATGAGTTAGCATTGCGAGTGTGTTATTAGACCCAATAAGGACATATCGACGGAGCTCAGTACATACTCATCGTCAGTTTATGTGATCAGATATTATTACATGATATTTTAGTGGCTTTATATTTTTTATCAATCTATCAGCATATCTTTCAATTTATCGCTCTAGTGTCTAGCTATCCATTCACATTTCATTAGACAGTCTGGCTATCTTACAATATATCGCTCTTGTGCCTAGCTATCCATCAACATTTCATTATGGTAGTCTGGCTATCTAAAGGATTATTCTATTCACTTTCTTTATAAATAATCCTATAGTTTAAGGATATTATATATATATATATATATATATATATATATATATATATTACAGAATTTGAACATTTTTACCTATTATCTTTTATCTTATAGTACTTTTATGCTTAGGCTAATTTGGAAGGGTTTATCTTCCTGAAGTATTTTTGTGCCATTTTTTTATATTTACGTATTTAAACTTTAGTTTTAATCTGCACCATATAGCCATTATTGTGTTGACGTACCTTTAAATCTTAATACATACATAAATACATACCATTACAAGTACCGACAATACAGATTACTTATTGTATTTTCATGTTCTTATGTTTTTGCTTTTATGGATTTATAGTCATCCTTCCTTCCACACGTGTTCATACATACCTTTTCATAAATCTATCAAAAAATAATTACATACATTTGCATACATACATACACACACACATACATACAAGCAAACTCACATACAAACAAACATGTATATACATATACATTCACATGTAATTATAGACATATAAACATATTAATCAATACATTAAACCTCACTGAAAGGGGCACTGCTGTAACAATATAGGTGGCTGCGATACAGATAACACTGCTGTAACAATATAGGTGGCTGGGATACAGATAACAGTTGTCACATACACTTATGCCTTGTTATGTTATAAGAAATCTGTTAAACACGTGGGTTTTTTATATTTTTTCGGGGGGGGGGGGATTGTGGGTTTTTACGCCATTTCTCATCACATGATAGACTATACACTATACATGGCGGCAAGTATATCTGGTGGAGGAAGAGCCGGGGAAGACACCGTGAAGAACAACCATGTGATAAGCTTTCTCACATACCCACGCGCAAATAAAATCAGTATCTGGTTAGAGCCCATATTTTTCAAATTCCCTAATTTGTTCATTTAGTTCGTTATTTATTCACTAACCTAATTGTACTACTGTTTTTATAGTTCTTGTTGGTGTTATTATTATTATTGTTATTGCTTTTAAGACAAAATCAATGAATTATCCGGGATATGGTCTACAGGTACACCACTTTATATAAAGAAAATAGATGGCGCTATTACTCATTCTTTGATTGGTTAATACAAACTAGGTTGTCATTTTATGATCGGAAATCAAACCAGTTAGGTGCAACATCTAAAATTTTCAAACATCACTTCTGCAGGCATAGAGTCATGTAAAATTTTGTAAATTGTTTATTGTTTGTCTCTGTTTTGTAATTGCCTTCGTCAAAGACTCAATGAGAGTCGAGGCCGCATAGGATACTTAAAACTAGTTTTGCACTGCTCGTTGTATTTTTGTTTTCTTTGTTTTGCATGACACTTGTTACAAAAATACAACATTCCATCCCGCTCGTGGAATGTAATATTTGACTCTTTGTATTAATAATTCTTTAATGAACTATTATGTGAAATATTGTATATGCTAATGTAGATATAAAACTGTAAAATAATTACAAGATCAAGTCGAATTCCTTGTCTATTGTGTATAAGATTATGTAGTGGTTTAAACTCATTTCAGAACACTACAGATAGCATGGAGTACGATCTAATGCATATCAAACTACAACGAATCTGGATCTGCACTCGAAACATTTAAAATCTGGTTGCCACGGGCTGTCAAATATATTATCTATCATCAAGGGTGAGACACGCGACTTCTAGAGAACGGTGTTGTATATCGCACGTTTACCCGCATTTCCGGGGGTTGTTGTTATCAGAGATATGTGCCTTGTGGATAAAGTGGCATAAAGAGGGACTCTGATTTAACACATCACAAAGATTAAACCCAACGGGAACCCAAGAGATTGTTCGCTTTTTGTAATCTAATTGAAATCCATTTAACTCTTCTTTGCACTTTATCCTACATGTAGCACGCTCTGTTCATCGTCGCTAAAAACGGCGTGGGGGTGTGGCGTGGTAAGAGTATGCTTTTGTGAATTTCCATGTTACCTTTTCAATGACTAATATAAAACATATTCATGCAGAGACAAAATGGAGATTGAGATTGTCGAGATGTAGGTCAACAAGGTCTGGGTCGACAAGAACAACAACAGCAGTAATAATAATAATAATAATAATAAAGGGATCCTAGTCAAATTAGGTAACACACACATATTTTCTGATTGCAATTATTCACTAATTTATTATAATTTTTATGATTCTTTTTAAAAAGGATCGTACAAAATAGATAGACCTAGCTGGAATCTCACAAAAAGTAATAAAACATGATGTATAATTTCATGAATATATACTCTAAAAAAAAGACTTTATATAGCTGTTACTTATTACTAAGTATCTATCAAATTGTATATAGATCCCAATTATCAAAATATCTGAATCAGTATGTAGGATCTCTTATACCACCCCACCGTCCTTTTTTAAAATTATATAATTAATTGACGGACCTTTTGCCTGATCTTGAAATAAAATAGTGAAAATTACAAGATTAAAACAAATTATTAAAAGGAGAGAACTTGAACTTATGCGTGTGTAAATGAATTTACCTGGAAAATACAGGTACATGTTAAAAATAGGAATCTTTTGACAAGTTAAAGGCCATGCTTAAGAATGCACCAGTTCTTTCTGCACCAAATTTTAGCCAATCATTTAAATTATCTGTTGATGCAAGTGATGTAGGGGTTGGTGGAGTATTGATTCAGGAAGACAAAAGTGGTGTGGATCACCCTGTGTGTTATTTTTCTAAAAAACTAAACAAGCACCAGAAAAATTATTCCACAATTGAGAAGGAATGTTTGGCTTTGATATTGGCTTTACAGCATTTTGAAGTGTATGTTACCTCAGCTCTTTCTCCAATTATTGTGTACAGTGATCACAATCCCCTTACTTTCATCAACAAAATGAAAGATAAAAATCGGAGATTGTTGAGATGGAGTTTGATATTGCAAGAATATAACATTGACATTAGACACATCAGGGGAAAAGACAATGTGAATGCAGATGCACTCTCACGTGCATAGAAATGTAATATTGCTTGATGTAATTAAGTCCAGTATCATAAAACATGTTCTTATGTAATTTTGGTTATTATAGTGTTAGATGTATATTCAAAAGAAAGCTTTATTATATAAATCTTTCTTTTTCTTTATGAGGGGAGGTGTTATGTATGATGTTTATATAATATTATAAATATTTTAGGAAATTATAAATGTTTCTTCACTTTAATATTTGCTTAAATCTTAATGTTTATCAGGAAAAACATGTTTAACTATTGTCCTTAAATTAGGTTGTTTTGATCAATATGTTTTCTCAATTTGAAGGTCAAGGTTGAATTTTTGTTTACAGTTAGAATTCCATTACGATGACTCATATTCTAGAACATTCTGTCATGTGACCAATCTTTATATATACCATGTTTGGTGGACATTTATTCAGTTTTGACATTACCATCAGTCTTGTAAAGAGCTATTACAGTTGTGAAAATTCATTCCAAATTCTAAGAGAGGAATTATTTTAAATATTCATTGGATTATAACAGTGCTCACAAACTTTTGGATTTTGGATTTTTAATTGATGATTTTGGAATTTAAGTGAACTTATTCAGATATTTTGGAATACTTCATTTTGACATCAGCACATCAAGATTACTAGTACATCAGGATTTTGGAGACCATTAGCACATTATAACATTCAAGGACACAGCCGTGAATTCGGAACATTCTATATTTAGGACTTGTGATTAGAACAATCATTCTTATTGGATTATTAGGATTTCAAAACACATTACTGTAAGTGACTTTTTGATTTTTCATTTTAATTATCTAGTAATAAATTGCTTGTTGATTTTTACTTGATTTCTTGGTTTCACTTTCTTTCTGTTACATTTTTTTTAGACCATAGAGTCGTAACAGTATCTCGTGTGTCTCACCACTGAAGATAGACTATAGACGTACTAGCCTGAGTCGCCTAGGGGGAGGGGATGGGGTGCAGTATCTGAATGATAAAGGGAACTATAGCTGGCATACAAATGCCTGTATCATACTTAAAAAACTTTACTTTCCACATTATAAGTTACTATAAGAAAGTCAAACAAACTTCTTTTCCACACGATAAATTACAATAAAAAACTTTCTATTCCACACGGTAAGTTATCATCAAAATCTTTTTATTCCACACTTTAATTTACTCTCAGAAACGTTCCCACACGGTAAGTTACTATGAAATGCTTTCTATTCCACATGATAATTCACTATCAAATGTTTTCTATTCCACACGATAATTTACTGTCAAATACTTTCTATTCCACGCGGCCAGTTACTCTCAAATACTTTCTATTCACACGATAAGTTACCATCAAAACGTTTCTATTTCACACAATAAGTTACCATTAAAATCTTTCTATTCCACAGGATAAGTTACTATCAACTACGAAAGCAAACAGATTACACATACAAGGAATAAAGTAACGTTTCCAAAATAATACTTGACGTGCTATAATAGTAAAATTGAGAAAAACTAAATTGGTACAAACAAAATAGAGTGCCCATACCTTTGAAGCACCACATCTTCGACAAATACATTTTTTTTATTAAAGACTAGAAGACTAGAGAAAGAAACTGGCAGATACTATTAGTTACATAGTTTGTTAGTGACGGTATAGGAGATTTATGAGGTCTGTGGATGAGTCGCATGCGCCGAGTCCAATACGAATTCGACACTGACTCAATAAATCTCGTATATGGTCATTAACCAACTATATAACGAATTTATCCCACCAAACATCCCTTGTATTTGACTGAAATAAGAGCGACAGGATCAGTGAACTAACGCGAAGAATCCCACCGTCTCTGCTAAACGGGGCTTGTCAAATTTTTCTTATGGGCAGGATATTCCCGCAAGGCATGAAGAGCATGATTATTTGATTTGATAGAATTGTCAGAGTTGATTTTTCATCCTTTTGTCCGCAATTTCTGTCGTTGAAATGTCTAGGAAGCATTTAGTTGCCATTGAAACGAATGGAAGGGAGACAAATCAATTTGTCAATATCTAATATTGCGGATGTACGATGGATACGAACCGACGCAGACGGTATACGGGATTTATTATGGTATCCACGTGACGTAGTTTATCCAATGGTATTCACAGAAATTTATTTGAGGTGGGGAAAAAAGAATAAAGCTAGGCATAGACGCCTTTGCAAACTTTGTAACACAGACATTGTGGATAAATTTCACTTTGTTTAATCGTCACCGTGATATTTTATATCAAACAATTACACAGGTTTTCAAAGGTTTTCGATCCCTTCAATCTTTAGAAAAATTTCCTCTTCATGATTGACTGTCCAGACTTTATGGCACCACTTGTAGGGCAGTTTCATTGTGAAATGTTCCTACACAGGGCTTTTATATAATCTACCCGTCAATGACATGTAATTTATATAATTGTTGTGTAACTATCGTCAGTATTTGTTGTGTAACTATCGTATTAAGTTCCCTCAAGTATTTCTGTTTTCTACTGCTTGTAAGGTATGTTGCTTGTTCACCTAATCTGTAATGTTCATTTATAGGCAATTAACGAGAGGAATTGAATTGGAAGCCGTGAAATCAGATTGCGACCGGCATGTATCACCCATCTGTACCTCTGCAGATGAATATTGTTTGAGATACCTTGGAGTCTGTAAGAAGAGAGGAAAAACTACTTGCCATATTCAGTTGTAGGAAGTAGTTTCTTCTCGAAACGTCAAAGTTGATTTCACATATACCTTTTAATGTTCTCGATAATAATAAATATATTGCGTAAATGATTTTAAAAACAAACAAACAACAAAACAAACAATAAATAAAAAAAAAATAATAAATCATTCTTCTGTGAAAAACTATGTTCTGGACACAGGATAATCTTAGATTCAGGTTTTATGAAAATCGTTTTTGTCCAGTAAATATACTCATACACACTAACAAACGGGTGGAACATTTTACTATTAATTTTGGCTCTAAAACTTTCAGTGTCTCATTTTTAATTTGCTTGTATTGCGCAACCTTTGACTGAATAGCGAAACATAAGATAAATTGATGTGTAATAATCAGCCTTCATAGTCACATAGATCTGTCGCTACTTCATGACTGAGATGTAACCTCAGCTATGCCAAAATGTTTATTGCGAATCATCAACCATGTCCTCAGTGTACCTCCGTGTTGCTGATTAAAAGATTACATCAATGTCTGCAGTCAGTGGCTTTTATTGAGGACTCCATGACAGTGGTGGCGCGAGGATTTGAGGCGCCCGGGGGCAATGTTGTTTAGTGGCCCCCTTCTTTGCCACAGATAACAGTTTTTATGTCAGTTGCCAACCTCCACCCCTCCCCCACATAAGCCCTGAAACAAGGTCTATTTACAAATTTGCTTAGTTACAAAAATATTTTGAAAAGTAGAATGTACCTACCTGAAGAGTATCTGTGACGACGATGCAAAAGTGCAAGAAGGAATAAATTATGGATATATTACTGATTTCCCGTTAAATGAAACAAAGTTGTATATATGGTCTAACGCAAGGACCTGTCCACTTACATGATATATATATATATATATATATATATATATATATATATATATATATATATATATATATATATATATAGAGAGAGAGAGAGAGAGAGAGAGAGAGAGAGAGAGAGAGAGACAGCCATGAATGTAATAACAGCTGATAGTACGTTTCGAAAAATATTATACGTCATCGCAATTAGGAACCGGTACTAATAATAATCAACTCCTTGGTTCATTTTCTGTGAAAGAATAATTATTTAATGCATACGAAATACGAAGTTACTTTCTACAAAAATGATGGCATCAGCTAAATATAGAAAAAGAATGACGGGTGCATTTGTGTTGAAAGGTAAGAAAGAAATAATCCCCCACATTCAAAAAATTTGACAGATGTTTGTTTATAAATAAAAAGCAATTGAGTAGGGGCTTGACCCTTTAAAATCTGACAGATTACGTGCTCTCTGGTTTTAAATTTGTAATGCGCATGGAGACTGATTATCTCTCGAAAAATGTTAAATAACAATGGCACGAATTTGTGACTGTTTTCGTGTTCTAAACACGCAATATCTAATCCTGACACTTTTGCATCAGCCTGTTAGTTAAGAAAGTTTATCCCTCAGCAACTCTCATAGGAAACTGTTATATTGTGTTATATCGTGTCGTCTTTACTGGCAATGGCTCATGACATTATTTTTTGTATTTATTCTTTACTATTAAAATTGTCGTCTGCTAACAAAGAGGTAATAATCGTTGGAATGGTTTCTTGTGGGCACATTATCTTAGTTTATGGTCATTTGCACCTCTTTTTTTCCCCCATGTTTTTATAAAACATTTTGTTTCCAACTACATGATGTTGATTTCACATAATTATAAAATACATCTATTCCAACTACATGATGTTGATTTCACATAATTATAAAATACATCTATCAGGAAACTTTCAAACTGTAGTATTAAACAGTAATGCCAATTATTTAAGGTAATTAGAAACATCTATCAAAAGAAGTTTTAAATTTGAATATCGGATTTTTGCATTGTGGGATATGCGTATTATTCTAATGTCTTGCCAACGCATTATTCGCAATAAGAGTTTCAAAAATAAAGGAAAACGCTTTCCCATAAACAAAATAAAAAGAGAGTGGGACCTGGACTTTCAAGTCTTACTTATTTTGAACAGGCAATATGAACAAATCAGATTATAATATTATTTCATACATTATGAACAAATCAGATTATAATATTATTTCATACAATATGAACAAATCAGATTATAATATTATTTCATGCATTTGTTGTGGTAATTTATTATTTCATACATTTGTTGTGGTAATTTATTATTTCATGCATTTGTTGTGGTAATTTATTATTTCATGCATTTGTTGTGGTAATTTATTATTTCATACATTTGTTGTGGTAATTTATTATTTCATACATTTGTTGTGGTAATTTATTATTTATCATAAACGTCTAACGGTAAAAAGGCAAACTCATTCTAAATTTCAACAGACTAAAAAAGACACAAGAATGAATAATTGAAGGTAAAAATAAAGTCGGTACAAAAGGGTAGACATTCGAGCTGATAACGTTAAAATGTAAAAAGAAAGAGACACTTTAACTTTCTTTTCTCGCCTGAAAACGTGGCAGAAAGAAAATGTTTTCTTAAAAATTTGAATGTTTGGTAGTCACATATTTTTTCTTTGTTTTGTTGTATGTCATTACAATACAGGTCCTCCCATACCGTCTCCAGCACCCCATTCTAGCCCCATTAACTACTTACATGAGTTAGCATTGCGAGTGTGTTATTAGACCCAATAAGGTCATATCGACGGAGCTCTGTACATACTCATCGTCAGTTTATGTGATCAGATATTATTACATGATATTTTTGTGGCTTTATATCTTTTATCAATCTATCAGCATATCTTTCAATTTATCGCCCTTGTGCCTAGCTATCCATCCACATTTCATTATGGCAGTCTGGCTACCTTACAATCTATCGCTCTAGTGCCTAGCTATTTATCCACATTTCATTATGGCAGTCTGGTTATCTAACAATCTATCGCTCTTGTGCCTAGCTATCCATCAACATTTCACTATGGTAGTCTGGCTATCTAAAGGATTATACTATTCACTTTCATTATAAATAACCCTATAGTTTAAGGATATATATATATATATATATATATATATATATATATATATATATATATATATATATATATATATATTACAGAATTTGAACATCTTTACCTATTATCTTTTATCTTATAGTACTTTTATGCTTAGGCTAATTTGGAAGGGTTTATCTTCCTGAAGTATTTTTGTGCCATTTTTTTATATTTACGTATTTAAACTTTAGTTTTAATCTGCACCATATAGCCATTATTGTGTTGACGTACCTTTAAATCTTAATACATACATAAATACATATCATTACAAGGACCGACAATACAGATTACTTATTGTATTTTCATGTTCTTATGTTTTTGCTTTTATGGATTTATAGTCATCCTTCCTTCCACACGTGTTCATACATACCTTTTCATAAATCTATCAAAAAATAGTATACATACACGCATACATACATACACACACACACGTACAAGCAAACTCACATACAAACAAACATGTACATTCATATACATTCACATGTAATTATAGAGATATAAACATATTAATTAATACATTAAACCTGACTGAAATGGGCACTGCTGTAACAATATAGGTGGCTGGGATACAGATAACACTGCTGTAACAATATAGGTGGCTGGGATACATATAACACTGCTGTAACAATATAGGTGGCTGTGATACATATAACACTTCTGTAACAATATAGGTGGCTGGGATACATATAACACTGCTGTAACGATATAGGTGGCTGGGATACAGATAACAGTTGTCACATACACTTAAGTCTAGCGGAAAATATGCCTTATTATGTAATAAGAAGACTGTTAAACACGTAGTGTTTTTATATTTTTTTTCGGGGGGGGGGGGGGGACGGGGTTGTGGGTTTAACGCCATTTATCATCACATGATAGACTGTACATGGCGGCAAGTATATCTGGCGGAGGAAGAGCCCAGGAAGACCCCGTGAAGAACAACCATGTGGTAAGCTTTCTCACATACCCACGCGCAAATAAAATCAGTATCTGGTTAGAGCCCATATTTTTCAAATTCCATAATTTGTTCATTTACTTAATTGTTTATTCACTTACCTATATGTACTACTGTTTTTATAGTTCTTGTTGGTGTTATTATTATTAATGTTATTGCTTTCAAGACAAAATCAATGAATTATCCGGGATATGGTCTACAGGTACACCACTTTATATAAAGAAAATAGATCGCGCTATAGCTCCTTCTTTGATTGGTTAATACAAACTAGGTTGTCATTTTATGATCGGAAGTCAAACCAGTTAGGTGTAACATCTAAAATTTTCAAACATCACTTCTGCAGGGATAGAGTCATGTAAAATTTTGTAAATTGTTTATTGTTTGTCTCTGTTTTGTAATTGCCTTCGACAAAGACTCAATGAGAGTCGATGCCGCATAGAATACTTAAAACTAGTTTTGCACTGCTCGTTATATTTTTTTTCTTTGTTTTTTCATGACACTTGTTACAAAAATACAACATTCCATCCCGCTCGTGGAATGAAATATTTGACTCTTTGTATTAATAATTCTTTTAATGAACTATTATGTGAAATATTGTATATGCTAATGTAGATATAAAACTGTAAAATAATTACAAGATCAAGTCGAATTCCTTGTCTATTGTGTATAAGATTATGTAGTGGTTTAAACTCATTTCAGAACACTACAGATAGCATGGAGTACGATCTAATGCATATCAAACTACAACGAATCTGGATCTGCACTCGAAACATTTAAAATCTGGTTGCCACGGGCTGTCAAATATATTATCTATCATCAAGGGTGAGACACGCGACTTCTAGAGAACGGTGTTGTATATCGCACGTTTACCCGCATTTCCGGGGGTTGTTGTTATCAGAGATATGTGCCTTGTGGATAAAGTGGCATAAAGAGGGACTCTGATTTAACACATCACAAAGATTAAACCCAACGGGAACCCAAGAGATTGTTCGCTTTTTGTAATCTAATTGAAATCCATTTAACTCTTCTTTGCACTTTATCCTACATGTAGCACGCTCTGTTCATCGTCGCTAAAAACGGCGTGGGGGTGTGGCGTGGTAAGAGTATGCTTTTGTGAATTTCCATGTTACCTTTTCAATGACTAATATAAAACATATTCATGCAGAGACAAAATGGAGATTGAGATTGTCGAGATGTAGGTCAACAAGGTCTGGGTCGACAAGAACAACAACAGCAGTAATAATAATAATAATAATAAAGGGATCCTAGTCAAATTAGGTAACACACACATATTTTCTGATTGCAATTATTCACTAATTTATTATAATTTTTATGATTCTTTTTAAAAAGGATCGTACAAAATAGATAGACCTAGCTGGAATCTCACAAAAAGTAATAAAACATGATGTATAATTTCATGAATATATACTCTAAAAAAAAGACTTTATATAGCTGTTACTTATTACTAAGTATCTATCAAATTGTATATAGATCCCAATTATCAAAATATCTGAATCAGTATGTAGGATCTCTTATACCACCCCACCGTCCTTTTTTAAAATTATATAATTAATTGACGGACCTTTTGCCTGATCTTGAAATAAAATAGTGAAAATTACAAGATTAAAACAAATTATTAAAAGGAGAGAACTTGAACTTATGCGTGTGTAAATGAATTTACCTGGAAAATACAGGTACATGTTCAAAATAGGACACCGGTCTCTGCATCTCGTGTGTCTCACCACTGAAGATAGACTATAGACGTACTAGCCTGAGTCGCCTCGGGGGAGGGGGTGGGGTGCAATATCTGAATGATAAAGGGAACTATAGCTGGCATACAAATGCCTGTATCATACTTGAAAAACTTTACTTTCCACATTATAAGTTACTATAAGAAAGTCAAACAAACCTCTTTTCCACACGATAAATTACAATAAAAAACTTTCTATTCCACACGGTAAGTTATCATCAAAATCTTTTTATTCCACACTTTAATTTACTCTCAGAAACGTTCCCACACGGTAAGTTACTATGAAATGCTTTCTATTCCACATGATAATTCACTATCAAATGTTTTCTATTCCACACGATAATTTACTGTCAAATACTTTCTATTCCACGCGGCCAGTTACTCTCAAATACTTTCTATTCACACGATAAGTTACCATCAAAACGTTTCTATTTCACACAATAAGTTACCATTAAAATCTTTCTATTCCACAGGATAAGTTACTATCAACTTCGAAAGCAAACGGATTACACATACAAGGAATAAAGTAACGTTTCCAAAATAGTAAAATTGAGAAAAACTAAATTGGTACAAACAAAATAGAGTGCCCATACCTTTGAAGCACCACATCTTCGACAAATACATTTTTTTTATTAAAGACTAGAAGACTAGAGAAAGAAACTGGCAGATACTATTAGTTACATAGTTTGTTAGTGACGGTATAGGAGATTTATGAAGTCTGTGGATGAGTCGCATGCGCCGAGTCCAATACGAATTTCACACTGACCCAATAAATCTCGTATATGGTCATTAACCAACTATATAACGAATTTATCCCACCGAACATCCCTTGTATTTGACTGAAATAAGAGCGACAGGATCAGTGAATTAATGCGAAGAATCCCACCGTCTCTGCTAAACGGGGCTTGTCAAATTTTTCTTATGGGCAGGATATTCCCGCAAGGCATGAAGAGCATGATTATTTGATTTGATAGAATTGTCAGAGTTGATTTTTCATCCTTTTGTCCGCAATTTCTGTCGTTGAAATGTCTAGGAAGCATTTAGTTGCCATTGAAACGAATGGAAGGGAGACAAATCAATTTGTCAATATCTAATATTGCGGATGTACGATGGATACGAACCGACGCAGACGGTATACGGGATTTATTATGGTATCCACGTGACGTAGTTTATCCAATGGTATTCACAGAAATTTATTTGAGGTGGGGAAAAAAGAATAAAGCTAGGCATAGACGCCTTTGCAAACTTTGTAACACAGACATTGCGGATAAATTTCACTTTGTTTAATCGTCACCGTGATATTTTATATCAAACAATTACACAAGTTTTCAAAGGTTTTCGATCCCTTCAATCTTTAGAAAAATTTCCTCTTCATGATTGACTGTCCAGACTTTATGGCACCACTTGTAGGGCAGTTTCATTGTGAAATGTTCCTACACAGGGCTTTTATATTCTCTACCCGTCAATGACATGTAATTTATATAATTGTTGTGTAACTATCGTATTAAGTTCCCTCAAGTATTTCTGTTTTCTACTGCTTGTAAGGTATGTTGCTTGTTCACCTAATCTGTAATGTTCATTTATAGGCAATTAACGAGAGGAATTGAATTGGAAGCCGTGAAATCAGATTACGACCGGCATGTATCACCCATCTGTACCTCTGCAGATGAATATTGTTTGAGATACCTTGGAGTCTGTAAGAAGAGAGGAAAAACTACTTGCCATATTCAGTTGTAGGAAGTAGTTTCTTCTCGAAACGTCAAAGTTGATTTCACATATACCTTTTAATGTTCTCGATAATAATAAATATATTGCGTAAATGATTTTAAAAACAAACAAACAACAAAACAAACAATAAATAAAAAAAAAATAATAAATCATTCTTCTGTGAAAAACTATGTTCTGGACACAGGATAATCTTAGATTTAGGTTTTATGAAAATCGTTTTTGTCCAGTAAATATACTCATACACACTAACAAACGGGTGGAACATTTTACTATTAATTTTGGCTCTAAAACTTTCAGTGTCTCATTTTTAATTTGCTTGTATTGCGCAACCTTTGACTGAATAGCGAAACATAAGATAAATTGATGTGTAATAATCAGCCTTCATAGTCACATAGATCTGTCGCTACTTCATGACTGAGATGTAACCTCAGCTATGCCAAAATGTTTATTGCGAATCATCAACCATGTCCTCAGTGTACCTCCGTGTTGCTGATTAAAAGATTACATCAATGTCTGCAGTCAGTGGCTTTTATTGAGGACTCCATGACAGTGGTGGCGCGAGGATTTGAGGCGCCCGGGGGCAATGTTGTTTAGTGGCCCCCTTCTTTGCCACAGATAACAGTTTTTATGTCAGTTGCCAACCTCCACCCCTCCCCCACATAAGCCCTGAAACAAGGTCTATTTACAAATTTGCTTAGTTACAAAAATATTTTGAAAAGTAGAATGTACCTACCTGAAGAGTGTCTGTGACGACGATGCAAAAGTGCAAGAAGGAATAAATTATGGATATATTACTGATTTCCCGTTAAATGAAACAAAGTTGTATATATGGTCTAACGCAAGGACCTGTTCACTTTCATCGTATGTATATATATATATATATATATATATATATATATATATAGAGAGAGAGAGAGAGAGAGAGAGAGACAGCCATGAATGTAATAACAGCTGATAGTACGTTTCGAAAAATATTATACGTCATCGCAATTAGGAACCGGTACTAATAATAATCAACTCCTTGGTTCATTTTCTGTGAAAGAATAATTATTTAATGCATACGAAATACGAAGTTACTTTCTACAAAAATGATGGCATCAGCTAAATATAGAAAAAGAATGACGGGTGCATTTGTGTTGAAACGTAAGAAAGAAATAATCCCCCACATTCAAAAAAATTTGACAGATGTTTGTTTATAAATAAAAAGCAATTGAGTAGGGGCTTGACCCTTTAAAATCTGACAGATTACGTGCTCTCTGGTTTTAAATTTGTAATGCGCATGGAGACTGATTATCTCTCGAAAAATGTTAAATAACAATGGCACGAATTTGTGACTGTTTTCGTGTTCTAAACACGCAATATCTAATCCTGACACTTTTGCATCAGCCTGTTAGTTAAGAAAGTTTATCCCTCAGCAACTCTCTTAGGAAACTGTTATATTGTGTTATATCGTGTCGTCTTTACTGGCAATGGCTCATGACATTATTTTTTGTATTTATTCTTTACTATTAAAATTGTCGTCTGCTAACAAAGAGGTAATAATCGTTGGAATGGTTTCTTGTGGGCACATTATCTTAGTTTATGGTCATTTGCACCTCTTTTTTTCCCCCCATGTTTTTATAAACATTTTGTTTCCAACTACATGATGTTGATTTCACATAATTATAAAATACATATATCAGGAAACTTTTAAACTGTAGTATTAAACAGTAATGCCAATTATTTAAGGTAATTAGAAACATCTATCAAAAGAAGTTTTAAATTTGAATATCGGATTTTTGCATTGTGGGATATGCGTATTATTCTAGTGTCTTGCCAACGCATTATTCGTAATAAGAGTTTCAAAAATAAAGGAAAACGCTTTCCCATAAACAAAATAAAAAGAGAGTGGAACCTGGACTTTCAAGTCTTACTTATTTTGAACAGGCAATATGAACAAATCAGATTATAATATTATTTCATACAATATGAACAAATCAGATTATAATATTATTTCATGCATTTGTTGTGGTAATTTATTATTTCATGCATTTGTTGTGGTAATTTATTATTTCATGCATTTGTTGTGGTAATTTATTATTTCATACATTTGTTGTGGTAATTTATTATTTCATGTATTTGTTGTGGTAATTTATTATTTCATGCATTTGTTGTGGTAATTTGTTATTTCATGCATTTGTTGTGGTAATTTATTATTTCATACATTTGTTGTGGTAATTTATTATTTCATACATTTGTTGTGGTAATTTATTATTTCATACATTTGTTGTGGTAATTTATTATTTATCATAAAAGTCTAACGGTAAAAAGGCAAACTCATTCTAAATTTCAACAGACTAAAAAAGACACAAGAATGAATAATTGAAGGTAAAAATAAAGTCGGTACAAAAGGGTAGACAGAGCTGATAAAGTTAAAATGTAAAAAGAAAGAGACACTTTAACTTTCTTTTCTCGCCTGAAAACGTGTCAGAAAGAAAATGTTTTCTTAAAAATTTGAATGTTTGGTAGTCACATATTCTTTGTTTGTTTTGTTGTATGTCATTACAATACAGGTCCTCCAATTACAAATTATCATTACAAGACAGGTCCTCCAATTACAAATTATCATTACAATACAGGTGCTCCAATTACAAATTATCATTGCAATACAGGTCCTCCAATTGCAAATTATCATTACAATAACCCATCTAGTTGAGTAGTTTCGATTTAAAAACATATCTAATATTGTATGTCCTTGAACTTTAGGCCACTTTCATGTTAATGGCTGTGGCAAACTTATGATTAGAGCACATGCAGATTTCTTGGAAGATTTTAGGATTACCTATTAAGGATGTGAAAAATGTTTTCGGTACATTTTACACTCACAGAGTTGCAATACAGGTTATTAAAAAAATATGAGGTTTTAGTTTAATCATACAAATATTTTTCTCGAATTAAAACAATAAATGACTAACTTTTCCGTCATTCTCATTAAAGATATGACGTGGCCATGCTAAAATTTGCTTTCATCATATCGCTGTTTTTGTTGTTGTTGTTTTTGTTTTTATTTTCAAGTATTGCAGACATTTTGTTAACCTGGTGTTTATACAAGTAAATCTGGTTGATTTTGATGATAAACAATATATTACTTAGCGTATTTCATGGCTACATGTGATGGGCAGTATAATTAACTCTTTCCGCGGTTGTATTCTGAAATTGAGAGCAAATCCTTTATTAAATACCGCAGAGTTCGCAATTAATGGAAAGGCGAGGACACCGCTGGACTTAAGACCTCGAGGAGTATCATAATCAAGAAATAGCCTAAGACATAATCTTAAAAGACATTATTGTGTATTAACTACAGCGCAAGGATGTGGTTTTACATTCAGTTCACAGGGACAGAGCTTCTAATCAATAACTTGACGATCGCAGGAAACATGTGACTTAGCGCATATTTTGTTCTATTAAGCCCTGGGCTCTCACGACTCTCCTTAAGCTTGGTATTCCCTAGGAGTATAGTATAAGAAGAGTAGTCACTCTCACCCTATGGATTTGACCATATTTTCATTAATGCACCTAACCAATGAAAATTAGCAATATGTAATAAATGTTTCATGATAAGATATACGTTTTGTTTTCAAATATGATGACTTTATGCTTATTATGCAACTTTTAAATATACCACCATGCCAAGAAAATAGGAAAAAGTCAAGAAATTCGGCGAGGACCTTATTTTCTTAAAAATTCTTCATTTTTACAAAGCATTAATTAGAAAAGGAACTGACAGACATAAATGAAATGGACATTAATGCCGTCTTCATTCATGTCTAATTCAAATGATACCGTCTATGACCTGTAGTTTCTGTCAAATCTGGCCAATAATTAGGATCCTTTCACTGTCAAAATCAGGACATTCCATAAAAGCGTAGCGGGAAGGCACTGTAAGACAGAGATAATGAGAGTTATAAAGGCTACATTACTAATTTGGAAAACGAAAGTTATAAAGGCTACGTTACTAATTTGGAAAATGCTTAATATATATTTTGTGGAAAAAAAGAGAGAGCGTTTGGGATAAATGTAGGATACAGTTTTGTCGTGAAAAGTGAAAAAGTTCTATATGAGACAGAGAATATACACGAAGAGTTATGAGACTAAAGTAAATCAGTTACTTACAGAGAATAATTATGCATTAAAGTAAGTATAGAGGATAGGTCAAGAATATATGGTGTACATAAAAGTCTTTTATGCATTAAATATTAAATATAATGTAGTACACAAAATCTTCAGTGAATTTAATGTAAAAAAGCCTGTAGTTTTGATAATGTCTCTGGTATTCTTTTAAAAAACATATGCCAATGAATTATACGTACCCACAAGGAAACATTTTAATATGTCTATACAGTTCCGGTACTTTTCCTTATGTGTTCAAAAAAGGCAAATGCTAATCCAAATTTTAAATGTGATGATAGACATTTAGCCTTAAATTATTGACATGTGTTACTGTTATCAGTCCTGTTCAAAGTGTTTGAAAAAATTGCAGATAAACATTTTAATTTTTGTTTAAATCCTACTATGTGTGAAGAACACAATGATTTTATGCTGCTAAAGCGTTCTTAAGAAACCAAAATTAATAAGTTTTTTTTCTGATTTTATCTCAAAAGAACCTGACAGTAATTTACAAGTTTATGCAATTCATGCTGACTTTTCTAAAGCATTTGATTCCCTATCACACAAACTGCTTTTAAATAAATTACAATCCTATGGTTTTTTAAATAAATTACAATCCTACGGTTTTTCTCATATTTGTGTGACAGGTATTAAAGAGTTGCTGTAAATGGTCAAGGTTCAGATTGGCGTGTGGTCATTTCTGGAGTGCCTACGGAGTCTATTTTGGGGCCCAAATTACTTCTGTTGTATATAAATGACCTCCCTTTAGTTTTAAAGTGCTCACACCATCTTTTATTTGCTGATGACGGAAATGTTTAGAAATCTATCAGGCAGATAAGCGATGGCGTGCTCCTTCAGATAGATGCAGATAGAGTATATGATTGGTATGAGAAATGGCAGTTGAAAGTGAATGTGAAGACGTATTGCTATATCAGTTTTAGAAAAAAACTATTCATTTAGTTATTTGGATGAGATGTGAAGCTAAAGGGTGAGAGTTGTGTTAGAAAGTTGGGTGTAAAGTACCGTCAGTTTTAATGTATATGTTCAGGCCATTATATCCAAAGCAATGCTAATGTTGAGTGTTTTTAAAGCGCACTTGCAAAACCTTTGTAATTATGTAAGGTTTCGACTTGAGGACTTTTCAAAATTAGGTCACCTAACCAATCTGTTTCAATCTAACAAATTAAAAGGGTTGAGCAAAATATTTTGATAATTCATGCTTTAAATCAGATTTGAATTGTACCAATAAGTCCTATCAGCAAATCTGCAAATATTTGAATTACCACAGTTAGAGATTATGATAAAGATTATTGACTTTGTATTTATTTTAAAATGTATCCACAGCCATTTTGACTGTCCTTTTTAATGAGTGAAAAAGCCTAGAATGTTCCAAGAATAAACCAGAGACACAAAACTCTTTTGTACTGCACAAAAACACACAGCCTATTAAACAGAGCACAAAGTAATTTAAACTAAATTTAAGAAACACATAACATTGATATTATAGTAGTAGAGGTAAAGGCCGTTCCTGGCTCACTAATCCATATTCATTATCATCCAATATGGCGACACTGCGATTTCGTCGCTCTAGTCTTTCGCTCACGCTCAGGCCTATCGCTCTTCATCTTCGTTCTGCCATATTGGATGAATATGGATGTGATCCAGGGCTCGGCCTTTACATCTACTACTACTTCAGTAAAGGAAAGGCAGTAACCAATAAAATATGATAACCTTTTGTTTTCACAAATGCTAATATTAAGTTTTAGATAAAATTTTCATATTTATCATGTGGAATCTGGTACGATTTGTGATTACAAAATGCTTGTCAAAGAACTTGTTTACTGCTAACATTTAATACCTCAGCTTTTGCAATGAGATAATTTTCATCATCATACTCGAAAAGATAAAATTTAATTTATCCACTAATCAATTTGCCAGGCTCAAGAAGCTTAAGCAGTTGTTGATATTTAATTCTTCTTTTGTCCTTAAAACATTTTACTTCATAATCAAGTGTAATCTTTGCATATTTGTCATTTCTTACCGGATCGTAAACATTTTCAATCTTATCGCTGATAACATCTGTTAAATCATCAAGAAATTTGAAATATGCTGAATCTTTTGTCTTAAATAAGACAATTTTACTTTGTTTCCTTTTTTAAAACATGAACCAGATTTTTCATCTTTTATTTCTTCGCACAAATGTTCGCCATCATACATGTTTTTTTGTTAGTGTCCTCAATTATTATCTTAGCTCATAATTCGTTTGTGTTCATTATATTTACATTTCACACACAATTTACATTACTTGTGCATCATGTGGCATGTGTTTATACTCGTTAAACACACGTTCATATTGTTCTTCATAATGAGCTAATCTTAATGGCAACAAATCGCTTAGCATGTCATCCTTAACTCTAAACTCTTGTATCAGATCCAGCATAATGTAATGTTCGCCACGCAGATATATTCTCAATTGGTTCCAAATTTTATTATACGTTATTAGTGCCCTTTTGCAAGCAGATTTTTTGTTCTCAAATTTAGGTTCTATTTTCTTGCTCGCTGCGTTTAAGGCAATTCCAACTCCAGAAATAATTAACAAAAATGGATTTGCTGTTCATCCTGCAGATAAGACACCTGCTGTTAATGTCATTGGTAGATAAGCAATTAACTTCAGTATTCTGCTGTAGTAACAATATGCCTTTTTAGCGCAATAAACATTTTGTGGTATAAGTTGTAGTACGCGATTAGTTCACGTCGTTCGCCTTCAGGTATATTGCGTGAGATATGGTTGAAATCTATTACATTCTTCTTCATTATTTAATTATTATTGACAAAATTTTATTAAGTTGGAAGGACAAACATTCTTTGATCAACCTTGAGTTAATATACTACGAGTTACGTCATCAGTCTTTATTTTCTTAAATGGGTAAACTGAAGCTTTCTCAACAATATATCTAAATTTGTCGTTGTTTTTTTTAAACACATCCTTGTATTTTTGAAACCTAGTAGAGGAAAAATTAAAAATGTCGTCACTGTGTAAGTTAATTTTGACTTATAGTAAAGTGTATTTGGTAATCTTATGTTTTCAAATTCTGTGTTGTAGTCTGTGATTTGTTCTTCATACATATTAATGTACTCAGTTGCGGCCTTAACTAAATCTTCTTTAAAGTTTATTACAGTATACAGAAATATTACTACGTATGATAGCAAGAATTTAGGTTTCATTTTCTTAAGGTAGTCTATTGTTCTATACACAGCTTTTATCGACTCGAAAAATTGTGCGTTTTTAGGATCATGCAAGAACCGTCTATATTTTTCTGGTTCAAGTACTTTTTTCTTTGTGGTTGATTAAATTCTACTGGAATATGATGTGGTTTAAAGGTGTAGAGCGTATCTTTTAATAGTTCTTGGTTTTCGTCTATGTAATGAGCTGCTCTTTCATAAAATGCTTGTTTAAGTCCGTTTACATGTTGTTGCAATGATTGATGCATGATAGTGTACGCAGCTGCAAAATCTCGCAATTTGTTGTTAATATTCGAAAACAAATTTGTTAGCGACATACCTGTCTTCAACGAAAAAAGATCAATTAGTCGCTTATAATTTTTATTTTCCTTTATTTTGTTTATTTCCGTGTAATATTTTTCATTTCTGACCTTACTTAATTTGTCAGTCTCAAGTTTCCATTTTATCTTTGGTTCAATATCTTTTATTTCACTAAGCAATTTGTAAAATTCAGTTTTCTCAGTTTCTATTAGTTTTTATGTTGTGTCTTCTATCCTATCTATAGCTTCTAGTGCTATGTAGATCTATTCTGTTTCTTTATCTTCCTTACTGGCGAAAGATGTTGCCAGTATGTAATAACCAGTGGCTAGCACGTCAGCGTCGTCTGGTTCGTTATGCACTAATAACGCTGTCTCAATGTCGTTGTAATCTAAGCCTATTTCTTTAAACAATCGTCGTTTTGCAAAATGTTCTTTTAGCACTGGGCGTTTAAAAAGAGCTAAATTATTTTGGTTGCATAATCATCAAGACACTCCGAATTTCCTCAGTGCTTTTTTTTTGTTTGGGTTTTTCACCAGCAAATTTTCGTTTGGTAATGACTTTAGCTAGTGCGATTAGATCACTAACTTCTTGATCGAATTCCGAAATAACATCATGCAGCAAATTCTCGAGCAGTTTTTCTTCAATTCTAGTTTGATCTGTAAAAAATTTAACAAGAGCATCATATCGTGATAATTTATCACGCAATTGTTCTGAGCGCATTGTATAGACTGAAAGATAATTTCTTTCATCATCATTAGTGCGGTTTCCAGCAACAACATTTGTTTTCATTTTATGAAGTTCATTTAATGCTTACGATGCAAGACGTTCTGTACCTAGCACAACATCAGGATCAAATATTTCATTGTAGAATTCACGGCAAACTTCAACAATTTCAACAATTTCTGGCATAATTGTCTATTAATTGTTGTTACACAAAAATTCTTATATTTGATCATCAAGTGTAAAAATTTTGAAATAAACTTAGTCCAGGATTAACTGCTTCAGCATTAGCACAGAATATTCTAAAGAAATAATACTTCGTTGTTGCAATAGGAGTTGACAGCATAAATTCTGCTAAAGTATTTTCAATATAAGTTGATGATGCCGGTGTGTAAAGAGTTGTTGACGTTGCAAAATTATCATTTGATGCTTCTAATCTCCAGTTGTAAATTCGTTCTGATCCATGTGCTCTACCGCGTAACACGAACTTCCAAATGCTACCAGCAACTGGGCACTGTATTTGGATCCAAAAATTGCTGTACACACCGTTTGTTGCCCATTCAGTTGTGTTAACTGCTGATGTTAGATGATAAGCAAGTACATAATAAGGATTATAACCTGCATACATGGATGAAGCACTTGCTACAAATCTTTTTCTATTACTTGAATCAGATGCTAATGGTGGAATAAATCCAACATTGTTTTCTACTCTCTTTATACCACCTCTTCCTTCGCCTCCTCCACCAACAACACTATCAACATAAGTTTTATTAGTCAGATCATTACCGGTGGTTGGTACTGCTGATGATGTTACCTTATTGTTGCCCATATCTAATGCTCCTGTCATTGTGTCGCCAGCTTTTTTAACAACGGTTGTTAGTGCAGTGTTTAAACTACATTACGAAACAGCATCACCATCATTAACAGGTAACAGCAAATTGATCAAACGATTACTGTTCATGTTTAAATTGCCCTGCATTGTGTCTCGAGATCTGTTTAGCGCATAAACTTTCAAATAATTGATGCTAACAGCGTATGTCAAGTCTCCAGGTGGATCCTGGCTTAATCCAGCAATAACGTGCGTATTCATATTAATTGATCCTGACATCGTTGCTCCACCAAGCGGCACATATCTTGACAATGCAGTATCAAGTTGACCATAGCTAAAGCATCTGACAGATCACCAGGTGGATAGCCTGTTGGTAGTTCAGTTATTTTGCCGCCATTATAAAATCGCAACACACCTGGAACATTGTCTCCTGTTTTTGTTACTTTTGTATTATTAGCGGCGTTTAATTGTGTAAGACAATCAGCCTGCGATGGATTTCCACCAGGTAATGGATAAGTTGTGTCCAAATTAATTATTTTTTTTTACCAGCTATGTTGATGTCTCCTGTCATTGTTCCACCGGAGACATTTAATCTTTTAAGATCAAGCGTCTGCACTTGACCAAAACTAGCTGCTTGCGTATTATCAACATTTGTTAGTGGATATCCTGTCTCGAGATTTAATATTTTTTTACCCTGCATGTTAAGGTTGCCTGACATTGAGTCTCCAGATTTTGTTTAGATAATTTGATAGGTCAACTTCTCTTGTTTATCCAGTATCAGAACTGTTTCCAATTAATTTTCCAAATTTTGTGTAATAGCTCATTGTTTGTTGTTATTACAATTATTGTACACAAAAGTTTGTTTAGTAATTATTTAGTCATCATTGTTTGTTTAATGATACTGTAGAGTAAATTGGTGGTCACCAAATTTAATCTAGTCAAATACAATAAAACATGAGCGTCATCAACTTCGACACAGAAAATGTAATAAGTCAACAACACAACCACAACCTACCAAACTGTCATTACCTTATTGTTGGTAGAACTGGTTCACGCAAAGCGAACTTGTTAATGAAAATTGCTGTTGAATGATACTCTTAACTATGATCGCGTTCACATCTACACGGTAAATCCTCAGCAGGACAAGTATTAACTGCTAAACGAGTATAACGACATGTTAAAAAATGAGCTTCATGCAAATGATGATATTTTTATTGCTAATCAGCCAGATGATGTAATTCCAGTAAAAGAGCTCGATGCAAAAGAGCACAAGATAATTGTTTTTGATAACATTCCTCTTGAGCATAATGAAATTGACAAGATAAAATCGTACTTTTCATTATCACGTAACAAACGCTGCAATGCAATTTTTCTTGCACAACGATTCTACAATATTGATCGTTTTATAAGACAAAATACTGGTTGTTTTATTTTGTTTTCTGGCCTTGACAATACTGATGTAAAAACATATCACGTGAACAATGTGGAGACGTTACAAAAGACAAATTTTTTGCATTTTAATATCAAGCCACTAAAGGCAAGCATGATTTTATGTTGTTTGATCATTTTGCACCAAGTTGTGATAAGATGTTTAGATGTTGTATTGGCAAGTATTTGGTATGATCAGATGCAACATAATTGTTACCAACAACAGTCAAACAAGTTTCTTGACATTATTGTCTCCAATTTCTGCATTGCCAAACATAGAATTTTACCAACATTAAATTAATACCATGATAGACAGACAGGAAATACTTAGAAAGCTAATTGCGTCAAGACAGAGACTTAAAACAGTGTTCGACTCAGCTCGTCTTGGAAAACAACAATTAATTGAGCAGCGAAGTGAGGCATTTGCACCAATAATAGATGCATTAGCAGGTGTAAAAGCAACAATTGATGAAAGCCAAAATAGATCAATTGGGGCGCTAAGACAGACACAAAAAGAAATTATTGACAGACAAACAGCACAGAACGCTATGCGGAACATTATTCAACAACAACGATTGTTTATTCTACCAGCACCAGTAATTGATGAAACACCATTTATAAACCCAACAGCAAGCAGAGTGCAAAGCCCGGAACCAACATTTGTTGAAACAGAACTTGGTGAAGGAACAGAAGGTGGAGAAACATTAGAAGAAATTAAACACCAAAATGATAAATTTGAGAAATATAAACAAATATATTGATGAAAAAATAGCTACTTTAAAAGGTCCAATTATTGATGGTCTGAAAATAATTTGAAATGTATGGATTTAAAGGAATTAACTATGCTAAAAACAGCATTAAACTCAATTAATAAGATACGAAAAAATAAGAAGGATTATGGACATTTTAAAAAAGACCACAACCGAACAGTATCGTATAATCACAAACTAGACAATTTTATAAAAAGAGCTAAGGCTAAAGAAGAAGTAAAGCAAACTACTGGAGATGGCATTAAAGTTTTTACTTCAACTAAGGAAATGGTTGATCGTTTGGTATTATTGATTTCAGCAAAAGAAGCAGGAAATACTGGCATGGAAAATGATAATGAAATTGTGGAAATACTTGATCAACTTTGAACAAGCAGTATGATAACAACAGACGAGTACACAGTGTTACACAATGATCTTCTTCAGTAATTATGTCCAACAGTATTTATGGCCAACAATTGGCCAACAATTTTGTCAACAATTATTAAATAACAGACAATGCAATCTACACTTTTACTTGACTCATCTCAAACACAAAATGATAGCGCTAATTTTACAGTGACCTACAATCCACCAATTGTTCTTGATCAAAAAAAAAAAAAGAATATGAAATTGGACTAATTTCAGCAACATTGTGGCACAGCATGTTTAATGTTAAACTTAATGTCAACGATGATTTCACATTTCAGTCTGGTGTTTGGATAAGTGTCAAGATACCACCAGGAGCCTATAATGTTACTGATCTAACGCAACAACAAAAGCACTAATAACAGAAAATGGAGGTGTTGCTGATAATTTATTATTGGAGCCTAACTACAGCACACTTCGAGCAAAAATAACACTAAAGAACAATCTGCTAATTGATTTTAGCAAAGCAACAAGCATTGGCGGATTATTAGGCTTCAATAAACAACAGTACGGTTCAATTGTTGCAGCATCAATGCACTATGAAGGCGAGAAGCCTGTTAACATTTCAGATAACACGATTTTAATTAATTGTTCAATTGCTGAAGGATCGTATTCTGCAAAACGTGCACGAGGACAAGTAATCTATAGTTTTTCTCTAGATGTTCCTCCTGGATCATTGTTACAAATTAATCCTAGGCAGATAATTTATTATCCATTTAATGTTGAAGAACAGATTATAACAATTACAATGACATTAACAGATCAATCAAATAGACAACTTGATCTTCATAATGAGGTCGTTACATACTATTTGCACACGAGGCAGGTAAAGTAGACACAATTGGTGCCAAAAATGTTTGCCACTGATGCGACATTAATGGTGGTTGCTGGTAGTTGTTATTTGTGACAACACTGATGTGCACCAACAATGTTGGTCACTAATGATGCACCAATGGTTGACGCAAGAAATTTGTCTAAACAAAAACAATAATGCAACGAAGAAAATTTTATCGGAAGAAAATTATCGGAGGCAACATATTTGCCAGTATATTAAAAAAAATAGTTGAGCACGATCCATGACTTGCTACTAAACTAGCACCAGTGGCTGCTAAAGCAGCAGAATCTTTTGCAACAGGCGCATTATCTGATGCTTGGCTGCAGTTGGACAAAAGATAGCTGAAAAAATTAAAGGACCATCACCTACACAAGAAGAAATAAAGCAGGAAATTAATGAAATAGCACCAACACAAGAGACCGCGCATGCTATGATCAAAACAACGAAGAAATTGTTATCACCAAAAGGTGAGTAAAAAATAATAAGAGAACTTGCAACACAATCACAGCCAAGATAACTACAGCGTGACATTGCTGCGTTTTGAAAACATTGTTGGCAACCGATGTCAAAAGTTTGTCTAAGCTAACAAAATAACAGACGATGGCATCAACAAGAACCTATCTTGTTATTGGTGAGGCACAGTTTATTGATGAGTCAGCAACAGAGTTTGAATACATCGAATACCTTGAGGTCTTTAGAAATATCAAACACAAAATTATTTTACAGCGTAATGACAACAACCACATTGTTGTGTTAGATGGTGCTGTTCATGATGGCAAATTTAAAATCTCACATCTATCACTCTGGATGCCTAAGGTAGTCCCAAATGTAACAAGAGAACTTGAACTAAACGATTCACTTGCGTCTTTTAAACGACCAATTTATTTTGAACAGAAGAACAAGGTCTACAGATACAAGCAATACCAAACACAGCAAATTACACCTGGAGAGTAACAACAACAGCAACTGAGCAGCTACCACGTCATATTTGTGTTGTGTTTCAAACAGAAGCACGAGCAACTGGTAATCAAACAACAAATAAACGAGTATTCGATCAGTCTTACTCGCATTCACACAAAAATAATCTCTAGACAGTATCCTGAGCGAGAACTCGTTAGTGATTTTACAGGAGCAACAAGAAATGTATCACGTGCTAATCTATCACTGATGGAAGCAATGCAAAAGTATCAAGACGCAGACATCGGAAGCCAAATATCTATTGACGAATTTAGAACATTGTATCAAATATTTCATTTTGATGTCAGTAATCACAGCGAACGATTAAAAGGATCACCAGCTGACATTGAAATTACATGTGCGTTAAATGAATCACCAGGGTTGGTTACTATGCTTACACGCTTATTCCATCAGACAGATTAATTACACTTGATGCTGTTAATAGATGCATGATGACCAAAGTGTAGCCAAACAACAAATATTGGTGGCCACAATTGATTCATCAGTGATGCAACAAATATTGGGTGTAACCACAATTTTGTCTAACAATTTTGGATACAACAATGACATACACTTTACAAGAGGTAAATTTGTCCAAAGGACAAATTAAAACATTAGCACAGGCTGTTAGAAAACGGGAAGCAGTATCATTAAAGATCGACTACAAAGGCGTCGACACAGCAAAACTAATGCTAACAAACACACAATTGGTTAAAATAAACAGAGGCAAACCGTTTGTTCTCAGTTTGTCAAAGGCACAATTTTACAGCAATGGCACGTCACGGTGGTCTCTTTGGTCCTGCACTATCTGTACTTGCATAAACAGTGTTGCCAAAATATTGCCTGTTCTTGGAACACTTGGCATAGCAGCAGCATCTGGGGCGATTTCTGGTGCAACAAATAAGGCGGTATTAGGCAGATGTATTAAGGTTACTGCATAACCATTTGTGTCCACCATCATTAATCAACATTGGTGTCCACCATCATTAATCAACATTGGTGTCCATTATTGACGCACAACATTGGTCAACAATTATTGGTCATCATTAATCAACAGAATTATTGGTCAACATTGGTGCAAACAATTATTGGTCAACATAATTTTTGTCTAACAACCATTAATAATGCCACCAAAGAGGCGAACAACAAGACCAAGAACCACAAGAAAAAGGAGAGATGGATTATATGCGCCACCACCAGGTTTGAATAAAGGTGAACACAGGATACATCAACTGTCACAGATAGCTCTGCTCAAAATTATTAGTGGATTATGGTAAACAGAATTATGGATTAATATTACGTCACATTTTTTGTCTAAAGAACAATAATAATGCCACCAAGAAAACGAGCAACCACAAGAACAAGGCCAAGAAGGAGAGCAATAAGAAATGGATATATTCCGATTATTTCAGACGTATTAGGCATATTTGGAATTAAAATTTAGTGTTTAACCGCCAACAACAACCATTGTTTGTCACCTAACATTTTGTCCAACCACCATTAATAACAGCATGCCACCAAAGAAGAGAACCAAACAAAAAAAAAAAGAACGACGAGAAGGACAAGACAAGGTGGTTGGATAGAATCACTAATAGCAGGAATAGCAGGCAGTCTAATACCAAGTCTGTTTATGGGAAGAGGTCTGACATTACCAGGCACCAGACGCCTCTGACCAATTTTGAAATCCAGGATAAATTAAACAAAATTGGTGGTTTTCTTGGAATATTTTCTAAGGACCAATTACCAGGCAAGATGCGTCCAAAAACATGTTGTGTAATTAACATTTAAGATTTCAACGATGGTAATGGAACACATTGGGTCGCATTGTACAACAAGAACTACTTTGACTCGTTTGGTCTTCCGCCTTCTGATGCTGTTACACCGTATGTTGCCAGAAAAATAAACTATAATTCAAGTCAAATTCAACCAGTTGGCACAACAGCATGTGGTTATTATTGCATTGTGTTTATAAAACAAATGTCGCACGGCATCAAGTTCATTGATTTTATAACACAGTTTGAGCCAGTACCTAGCATTAACAATGATGTTATTGCTATGTAAGCATGTTGACAACAATTACGTGTAAGTTTTATCTAACTTTGACGTCATAATAACGTGTTAATTTTATCTAACATTGAGAACATAATTACGTGTAAATTTTATCTAACATTGAGGACATAATTACGTGTACATTTTATCTAACATTGAGGTATAAATATGGACGCAACAAACACGGATGCAACAAACGCAACGTATTGCTTGAAGTGCAAAACTAGAACAGGTAATCTTGAAGAAGAAGTTGTAACAGCAAAGAACAACAGGCTGATGATGAAAAGTATTTGCGACATCTGCGGTAAAAAGAAAAGTGTTTTTATGAAGAAACAAGCAGGGCAAGGATTGGTAGTCAGACCATATTCGCCAGAAATTTGTCTGCCATAAGAAACAATAAATGATGTCATTGTTGGACAGTAACTCTGTCTGCCACCAGAAACAACTATTTTACGCACAAATGTTGTCAACAACTATTGTTTAAAACAATGAAAGATTAATGCATAAAAGACGATGCATTGTAATTGTGATTCTGATCATCATCTTTGCATAGAAGGTAATAAAGCAGTAGCATATTGCAAGAAAAGCAATCATCGTGCTATTGTTGGTGGTGAAATTGATATTCATAAAATTATTGGAAAACTGTCACGACCAAAAGGTGGTTGGACACTACAACGTCATAAATACACATGACCATGGAACCCTCTTGATGAACAACTTGAAAATGAAAATCCATTACCAGGACAAGAACCGTATAATCAAGTTGATGCAATTGCTATGCGACACGACATTTGTTACAGAGATAATGAAAAAGACAAGCATAGTTGCGATCGCATAATGCTTGATGAACGATCTGCCATGCAACCACAAAATATGCGAGAGCGTGTTGACAGAAAATTTGTGCAAGGCATAATTGGTGCTAAATACAAGATGGGCATTGGTCTGGCACAAGAATTACACAACCCCCCCAAAAAAAATTCTGACACGACGTGTTGTTGCAAAACCTGTAGAGGACATTTGGGCAGTTGATCTTGCTGATATGTCGTCAGTGGCTGAGCACAACAATGGGAATAAATATTTGTTAAACATAGTTGATGTGCAAAGCAAATTTGCATTTAGTGTGCCAATAAAAGATAAAATAGGCAGCACAATAACAACAGCGTTTAATCAGGTACTGGTTGATAGCGGACGCAGACCAAACAAAATATGGACTGATCATGGCGTTGAATTTTATAATAAACAATTTGAACAGTGGTTGGCTGATCATGATATCAAAAAGTACACAACAGGAAATGAGGGTAAAGTTGTTATTGTTGAGCCATTTCATAGCACATTGAAGGATAAAATATACATGCATTTTACAGCAAACAACACAAACAATTATTTTGATAATTTGCAGGAGATTCTATCTGAATACAACAATACTAAACATAGTTCAATAAAGATGACACCAAATGAGGCTATTGCTAATCCATTACTAGTAGACGAGAATTTGTATCGCAGACAAAAGTTCAAGGCAAATGATAAGGTACGAATATCTTTAACAAAACAAAAGTATTTGAAAAGGGCGCAACACCAAATTGGTCTCAAGAAGTATTTGTTGTTGGTAAGGTATTAACAACAATACATGTTACATATAAACTAAAAGACCTTAATGATGAAGAAATTACTGGACGTTTCAATGAACAAGAACTGCAGAAAACAGATCAAGATGTATTTGTAATCGAAAAGGTGCTGCGAACAAAAGGCAACAAAAGCTTGGTCAAATGGAGAGGCTATTCAGACGTATTTAATTCCTGGATTCCAACCAGCAGTATTGTTGGGTAACATTGCAATCAGAATTATTGATCAAGTATCATTAGGAGACCACATTGTTAATTCGACAAATAATGTCAGCATAAATCCGCTCGTATTTAATCAGTACTGATATACATTTAACAGGCTTCCAAAGTGAGATCAAATGTTGTTTCCAATCTTCCGATAATTCTGTCATCAAATTAAGCATTTTAACAAAAATAAAGTCTAATTTAATATTTGTTTGTCTGCCAGGAATTGTAATGCTCATGAAGTGTACAAGTCTTGAATAGAAACTTTTAAGCTCATCATGCGTACAATAATTTTTTAAAATTTGTTTTTCTAAATGATACTTGACATCGTATCGCCCAGTAGAAGGCCCAGCGTAGTGTGTTTTGTCAACAAAGTTGTTATCAAATTCTTGTTCAACAACTTCACCAGGTTCTAGTTCGTAGTTTTGTGCACGATACTGTTCTGGATCTGGTGCAATACTGCGTTTGACAACAAGATCTTGTTTACAAACAAGTACAGGTACTGGTGGTTGCTTTTCATACAATTCATACAAGATTGCCAGAATTATTATATTGCCATCATTTACTTGTGTAATTTTATCAAACACTAATTATAAACAATGACTGCAGAAGTAAAATACATTGTTCGATGTAAAATTGTTGACAGAGTTGATTTGTATGAGCAAATAAGGCAGATGTTCCTTGATCCTGAAAAAAAAATTTCGTTTGATTTTAAAATCGAGTGTGGCATGGATGATATGGAACTGCTGACTGGGCAACAAAAACACTTGTTCCTGCAGCATGGTGAAATTGCTGTTTGTTACGACAAGGACACAGTGATGCATCACGCGCATAGTTGTTTAAAGCCAAAAGTATTTGCGCAAATATTCGAAAACAAGTAATTGTTTAAACAGATAATTTTAGTGTAATTATAATTAATACAAAACAAATAATGAACAAAGAACAATGCTAAAACGCAATAAAAAAAATTTATTAAGCAAGTTGTTACAAATAAATTACACCAAAGAACATCATACTGGTACCATCTAATGTCAACGACAATTGGTGTCTCAGAAATTGCAACAGTACTAGGCCTCAATCCGCACAAAACAGTAATGACACTGGCACAAGTAAAATTAAAAATGCGACAAGGAACACTTATTAAGTTTAAGCCATCTATTCCTTGCCAGTGGGGCTTGTTGTTCGAGCCAATAATTATGAAATTTGTTGCAGTTGATCTTGGTGAAAAAGTTTACGGTAATAACATCTGCATCAAAACTAATTTTTTTGTGAGGTACAGTCCCAACGGTTATATTGTTGCCAGATTTCGCGATGAAAAACTACTTGATTCTACAGTAGAATCAGAAGACACAGATTATTTCAAAATTATGTTGATCGAATTCAAGTGTCCAATGCTGCGTAGGATAAAGGACATGCCAAAGCATTACTTGCCACAGGTTCTGTGTGGTATCAAAGTTTCACCAATTGTGTCATTAGGTTTTTTTGTTCATGCTTGTTTTAGGCGATGTTCGAGATTTTGGTTTTTGTACAGGATACAACAAAGACTTGTGTTATGATTACAACAACTTTTTGAACAAAACACCAATTGCAATTGGTGTGATTGGTGTGTTTTCTGCAGATGAAAGTGATTATGACAACTGGATTACAAATGTCATTGATTATGGTGATGTTGATGAAGTAGGTTTCAAGTTTTTGCTTGATCAAGTTGAAAACGGCAAATTTATTGTTGATAATGATTACATTGTGTTTGATGATGGAACAGGCGAACGATTAGTTGAAAAGTATGGCGATATTGTAATGATGTTGCAGGAAAAACAGCAACAAAAAAAATTAGTTGGGGTGATGCCATGGAAACTATATGACGTATTGTACACCTTTGTGCCGCGAGCAAACTATTACGACACGATTTGTGGTGCTGTGGTAACATTGGAGGATACAATAAAATCATTGGAAGAAACATGACTAGTTAATATACAAGAAATCTATTGATTGATTAAATCGTTTTGAAAATGCTGATTTGTTAATTCCGTCTGCAACGTCTTTTACTGATTGAGAATGAATATCAAAATATTTACCAGCAGATGTTATCGATGGAAATTCAATTTCTTCGTCTGCCTCAAGATTAATTGAGAATACTGGTCGTTTTACTCTTTTTCCACCAGCTTTACCGCGTCTTGCGTTTTCCTCTGGTGTTACGGCTTCAAGATTTTCTAGTCTATTATTCATTTTATTACCATCAATATGATCTATTACTAGTCCAGTTGGAATTATACCTTTAAAGCATTCATATATGTATCTGTGACTCAAATAGTCTATTTTTTGTGTGCCAACACCTCTGACACCAACCATTTAATATCCTTTATTAATAATACTTCGAACAACATTTTTTGTTTTAACATGTCGAACAAGACCAGTGTTTGATGCTTCGTAGAGATTGTACACATCATGTGATCGCCTTGTAATTTCGTTAGCCATATTATACTATAATGTTCTTTCTAATTGATCGTTTTTTGCTCTGATCACCTGCAGATTCTCCAATCTATTGTTCATTTTATTTTTTATCAATATGAACTACACTATCATCACCAACTGGGCCATGAAAGCACTCGAATACAAAATTGTGCAATAACATTTTTACAGGTTCTGCATGAACGCCACTAACTTTAATGGTTAAATAACCATCATTGTTCATTTTAACTTTAAACCTTTTTGCGTTCACATTTCTCACTTCACCTTTGTCGATTGCTTGATAAAAATTGTGAAGATAATGTGATTGAAATTCATCGTCAAGTGTTAGATTGTAAATACTATTGGCCATTCATGATCCGTTAATATGTGTAATACGATAACCCTGCGATATTTCTCCGTGCCATAGTGTCCAGACGAACTCGTGCACAAACATTTCAGTATAATCATCATCTTCTTCATCCTTAACATATATTTTAAATCCAGCTGGTGTCAGCTGACCGATTGTCTTCTTTGTCTCGTGATTTTTAACAATACCAAGTGGAGTCGCACCGTACAAATTGTATAAAGAATGAATTATGCACAGTTCAAGATCGCTTATGTTTTTTAAGCATGGAGTTCCATCATCATCAACTTCTACTGCTACTTCTGCTGCCATTATATATAATATATTCTTTCTAACTGATCATTTTTAATCACGTGTGATAACATCATCATGTACACAACAATTGAAGAAACAATATGCTATTATTAATAGACATGCAAAGTTTAAAGACATTATCACGCAGATCACTGTTGATTGCAAAACCAACTGAAAAAGCATTTGGTGGCTTTGATAAAGGTTGGAAAGTTGACAATCAAATTGCACTAAAAGGATTGCCAGCTGATGATTTGTTTCAGATTCTGTCTCCAGTTGTTCAGTCTGAAATGTGACAACATGGAGCAATAAAAATGTTAGTTTATTTTCAAGTTGTTCTGAGCAAAATCAATGTTTATGGACTTGATGAAGTTGATGAAGAACTAGCTGAGCCATTTGTTGGTTCTCGTATTAAGCGAATACTAAATGGAACAAATTTGACATTGATTGTTGATACAATTTATCAAGAAATACAGAAAAAAAATGAAGACTACACAGCATCTGGTTCTAGTGTGCAGTTTACAGCATTAAAATCTGTTACGTTTTACACGATGAAGTACACGTCACTACGCGGATTGTCATATGCTGATCTTCAAAGTAAAATTAAACACAAAATGCGTGATTAATGTAGAAAAATAATGATAATTTGTGCTTTCAATGGGCAGTATTGTCAGCAATGTTTCCTGTTGACAAACATGCTGGCAGGATTGGTTGTTATCGTCCGTTTTCAAACAAACTAAAATTGTATGGCATCAAGTTTCCAGTTGAGAAACGTAAAATACCTAAACTTGAAATGTTAAACAATTTATCTATTAACGTATTTGGTGTTGATGAACGAGATAACATTTATCCTCGTTACATAAGCGAAAAAGCGTCATAAAAAACAATACATTTGTTGTTGTATAATGAACACTATTGCTGGATCAAGAACTTTAATTTATTAGTTGGTGGACAATACAATAAAACACAGCATAGAAAATATTTTTGTTATTGATGCTTGCATGGTTGCAATACGCAGGAAACACTCAATCGACACGTTGACTACTGCAAAAATATGCAAGCAATTACAATGCCATGCAAGGAAGAGTCAGAACAACATTCAAGAACTTTAATTATCAAATGCAAGTGCCCATTGTTATCTACGCAGATTTCAAAGCATTGTTAAAAGCAGTAGTCGTTGACGTACAATGTTGACGTACAATGCGATCCTAACAAATCCTCAACAACAAAAACACAAGAACACGTTCCATGCGGTGTTGTTTACAAAGTTGTATGCGCAGTTCATAAAAAGTACAGCAAACCAATAAGAGTATATAGAGGCACTGATCCAGCAAATTGGTTTGTTGTTAAACTTAATTAATGAAGTTGATGACATAAAAAAGATTTTGAAAAAAAATTGTACCAATATTACCGCTAACAGATCAAGAACAACATGAATTTAAAACAGCAACAAAAATTATTGTATATGCTGTGATAAACTTGGTAAAGACAGAGTTAGAGATCATTGCCATATAACAGGTAAGTAGCGTGGAGCTGCACATGACAAATGTAATTTACATTTCAAGTTGCCAGATTTCATATCTGTGGTTTTTCATAATTTGCGAGGATACGACGCTCACATTATCGTAGAAGCTTTTAGTAATGCTGAGGTAATAAAAGCAGCAAAACTAACAGACAGCAATAAGATCAAGTACATACCAAACAATTTTGAAAAATATATGTCAGTAGCACTTGGTAAGTTGCGTTTCATTGACAGTGTACAAATTATGCAGAATCATTAGAAAAGCTTGTTGAAGGCTGTAATTTATTTGATAATTTAACAGAAAACTTTGGTGAAAATGCTGGTTTGTTGAAGCAGAAAGGAGTATACCCATACGAACACATGACAACTTGGTCTCGATTTGATGAAACACAATTACCACCAAAAGATGCGTTCTACTCTTCGCTGACACTTGGTAACATTACTGATGCAGAATATGATTATGCTCAATTGATATGGCAGAATTTTGATTGCAAAAATTTAGGAGAATATCATGACCTTTATCTGAAGACTGACGTTTTTGAAGAGTTCAGAAAACTTGCTTGAATTACTACAAACTTGATCCAGTCTGGTACTATTCTGCTCCTAGTCTTGGTTGGGACGCTGCACAAAAGTTAAGTAAAATCAAATTCGAGCTATTAACAGATCCTGGCATGTTCTACTTCATCAAATCAGGAATAAGAGGCGGGATATCTGTGATAATTTCTAACAACAAATACATGACAAATTGTGATCAAACAAGACCATCAAATTACATTGTTTACTTTGATTCCAATAATTTATACGATTGTGCAATGTCAAGGCCGCTTCCATACGGTGGATTTAAATGGATCGATCATGATAAATTTCTGTGTGAGATTGATAAGCGAGTACCTGATGATGTTGGCTATTTCGTTGAATGTAATATTGATTATCTTAAAGAATTAAATGAAGTACACAATGATTATCCATTTTGTCAAGAGACGATGCTTGTTACAGATGATATGCTGTCTCAAGAACAGCGTTTGTTAAAAGAGCAGTACAAAATTGGAGATAATAAAGTAGAAAAGTTGGTGTCAAATTTACGTGACAAGAAACGTTACGTACTGCATATTGCAGCATTAAAACAGGCGCTTGATCATGGTCTTGTGCCTAATAAAGTTCATCGTGTTCTTAAATTTAAACAAAAGCCTTGGCTGAAAGACTATATTGATTGCAACACTAAAATGAGAGCAATTGCAACAAGAGAATTTGAAAAGAATTTCTTTAAACTAATGAACAACAGCGTATTTGGAAAAACAATGGAGAACATAAGGAAGCGAGTAAATATTAAAATAATAAATAATGTTGAACGACGAAATAAAGTTGTAGCAAATGATACATTTGTTAGCATGCGAATATTTAATGAAAATCTTATTGCGGTTCAAAAAAGAAAAACGAATTTGAAACTTAATGAGCCAGTCTATGTAGGAGCAGCAGTACTTTATTTGCCAAAGTGTTTGATGTATAATTTTCAGTACTGTTTTATTAAACAAAATTACCCAGGTGCAAAGTTGTTGTTTACTGACACTGACAGTTTGTGCTATGAAATTAACGCAGAAGATATCTACGCTGACGTGTTTAAGAATAAAGAACAATTTGATCTTTCAGATTATCCTGCAAATTCTGGATTTCATTGTAATGACAATAAAAAGATTATTGGTAATTTTAAAGATGCGACAAATTTTGTGCCAATAGTTGAACTTATTGGCCTACGATCCAAGATGTACGCGATAAAATTAGACAATAATTGTGTCAAGAAACGGGCAAAAGGAATTTTTAAAAAATGTTGTTGACAAAGTTGTTACATTTGATGATTATAAATTGGCATTAGATGGAGAAAGAGAACATGTTAAAATGACAGTTCTAAAATCACACGGATATAAGATTGAAATATATGTCGTTAATAAAGTAGGACTTTGCAACTATGATGACAAACGATACTGTGTTAATGGCATTGATACGTATGCAATAGGATACGATCTCAATAAGGAAAGACCAGAAGACTTTACTGAATTATAGAATGCAGTAGGTTTGATGTAAATTTTGTGTGAACAAAGTAATAACGTGTAACTGTTGTGTGAATTTAATAAATAATGAATACGATAAATAAGATTAATGAACTAGTTGATGAGATAGAAGAGATCATCATTAAAATTAAGCTGGATGATGAAAAAATTGAGTTCTGCATTTAAAAAGTAGAGAACCTAACATAAGATGATAATGTAGCAAGAAGTATTGCTAAAGCAATGGCTGATGCTCATTCTAAAACAGTTGCTACTCATGCAAAAATTGTTGCTGATCTTACAGCTAACATGATAAGATCAATAATTGGCCTAAAACGAGTTGACAAAACAAAGTAAACAAGTGCTTTGACAAACATTTTGTAACCACAAATCGTAGCAGATTCCACATTATAAATATGAAAATTTTATCTAAAACTTAATAATAGCATTTGTAAAAACAAAACCGTATCATATGAGGAGCGACGAAATCGCAGTGTCGCCATATTGGATGAAAATGAATATGGATTAGTGAGCCAGGAACGGCCTTTACCTCTACTACTGTTATGACTAAACATATTGCAGTTTTTAAAAACTCTTTGAAAGAAATACTTTATAATTCCTGAATGGACGAAAACACAGGATATTATCTGCTGTTATTTGTCTATATATATATATATATATATATATATATATATATATATATATATATATATATATATATATATATATATATAGATAGATAGATAGATAGATAGATAGATAGATAGATAGATAGATAGATAGATAGATATGAAAGAAAAACTGACAACAATTTGCAAAACTGGTGTGAATCCAGCCCAAACGCTTTCGGTATCTATCGATTCCTTTTTCAAGGGCACAAAGCCACAAAAGACGATTACACAAACAAAACAAGAACAAAACACAAAAACATCATTACTCTACAGAATCTGCATGATGCTTCCTGTAGATATTTACATAGAGGATGCAATTAAATAGTAAATGAAAAGAACAAGGTTGAACGTTGCTACTTTATAAGCGGCATCCTGATAAAGTGCTCGTAAGGTGATCAAGGCTAGAACAAATGATTCAAATTAATGACGTAAGTAAGTAGGTCAGCAATGATATCTTTACGCCATCTACAATTGTCTAGTTAAATTTATGTTTTATCCCGGACCTAATATTTTGTTGAACTGGTGATTTCTTAAAAGTTGTAGAAGTTTTGTTCTAAAGTAGTATTTGAGTTGGTACTAATTAATAGCTCAAAAACTCTTTGAAACAGATTTATATGTATTTGTTTCTACAATTGACATTATTTTAGAGCAAAATGGTAGGTAAGACCATGGGTTTGAAAAAGCGAATGAATGGCAGGAAAATGTGATTTTGGTAACTTGTGAATTTCTAATTACCTATGAACTGACAAATGCCCGTTTTGATTCTTCTTGATTTAAGCCGCTGGGTTTTTGAGCGTTCGCCGCCGACGAATAAAACATGTTTCTTTGGATTTCATACTTTCTGTGCTCCATTTTGAGTTATGGGCGATTCCAGTCAGAATTACATCATCGAAACGTATGGCCGGGAGAAGAGAAATGTTCCGCTACTAGGCTCCTTTCCACTGTATTTGGTTTGCCAATCTGATCTGTGGGCATTCATTCTAACACTTAATTTCTGCGTTTCTCTAACATATTGGGTGCTGTATACCTACACATGATGAGGTAGATCACATGTTCTGTGTCGCATGTCAGAGTATGGCTGTGAATATTACACGTTTCACCTGTGACTGTGTTGGAAAATGTGTTTGTTTCCTTCATGTGTTGGCACGTCTTTTATATTTTGCTTCCCCAAGGCGTTGATTTCCCATCTATTTGTTTATTTGAGAGCGGTTTAAATTTGCCCTGACTAGAATGTCTCTAAAATGTTGAGGTCTACAGAATGCTGCGAATTGTTTGAGTGGGAAGATCAATTTAAGCGGTTTACACGATTCAATAGTTGGCCAATGTTTGTGAACGATGTAATCTACTTGTGGGCTCACTGGGTGGAACGTGAGGATGGAGGGTGTTCGTTTCACGTTTTCTTTTCCCTTGTATTTTTATCGGTCAGCACGGTTTGTCTGCTTGGCTCTTTGTATCACTTCCGCTATTATATCTTTGTTGTAGCTCCGCTTTGTCAGATGCTGGATTAGCTTTCTGCATCTCTCATCGAAAGTTATGTCATCAGAGCAAATTCTCCTGATTCACAACGACCGTAGACCCTGTAACAGCTGGTTTGCCTTAAAATGTATTGCTATATGTTACTTTTAGGGCTTTTGGGTCTGTATAATTTAATAAATAAATATATAGAGAAAAGAGCGGAGCTTTTTATTCTGACCCGCTGTTTTTAATTTGAAAACAAGTTTTTTAACTTATGGCTGTTTGACATATCTCCGCTCAGCTGCAGGATCTATCAGGAACCTCCCTGCCACGCAGACCCGTTGGTTCAGAATTTTTGGCCCTTCACAATGAGTTAACCAGTATCGTCCCTCTAAGCAACGTGACCATTGACCCTAATATCTGGGTTACACAGCCCCACGGAGTTCGACGAAACACCGTAAGAGCCAAAAATGCAATAACCGAACCTTGCAAAACATGAGACATGTGAAAGTGCTAATACAGTGATATACATTACGCTTGCGTGCACATGAATTGACTTCGTTACACATGAAATTATTTCATAAGTACGACTGTAGGAGATTATTATTATAATAACTACGTTCGGACATGAAAATGTCTACGTCAAGAATAATCGCACTGTTATCAAAACTGAACAGTTTCTCATCGTTTAATGCGTAAAACATATAATTGAATTCAGCTTGTCTGTTTAGCTGTAAAATGTCTAACATGAAAAAGCCTATGTTCATCCCGATACTATGGCATTATGTGACATAGGTCTGTTTTTCTAGAAAGCTTAGAATACATTCTAAAACATGCAGTATATTAAACAATGTCATCACATGTAACGGATAGCAAGAAAGAATAAAGTATCACATTTCACATACCACTACAGTTAAAGATTGCTTCTGTAAAGTGGACAGCTTCCTGACAAGACCTATCTGCATTGTGAAGATATAGAGAGAATGAGGAATATAAGTACCGTAGAAAACCAAAGGTGTGTGCTATTTGTATCTGCGTCCCTGTTTATAGCATTGTTCAATTTTAGTGATTATTTTTTTGATTATGGGGCGTCGTTGTTGGGAAGATATTTCTCAAACTGAGTAATTGGCCAATTACTCGGAGCAGACGTTATAATGTAGCACAGATTAGTTTCGAAAAATGGACCCTTCCTAATTTTTGAACATAATAATTCTCTGGATTCTTTCATGTATACGTGTTTAGTAATTTGAGACAGGAATAGTTCTTTGTATTAGGTGTTTGGGTGTTGTTTATGGTGCATAGCGTGAAGTACCGATCTACATCTTGGAAAGGTTTACTGATGGGTCATACGAATTTGAAGCAAGAATAACCATGCATGTAAAAAGTTAGGGTCTCGTGAAGGTGTGGTTGTTAGTTGATTAGATGAAGATTATTTGTGGTATTTGAGAGTTTAAGAATTCTTCAGTTGACAACGTCTGTTGTCCTGATGTCCTTGGAAATATGGAAAACATCGATCTCAAGCCAGACTCACGCAGGTGTTGTTTGAATAGCTCGGTAGTGAGACCCATTCCGAGTTACACTACTATGGTCGTGGTCTAATCTATGGTCAGAGAACTCTTGATAAACGCCCCCCCCCCCCTTGGCGTCTGCCAACACTTTGTACAAGTTGCAGCTAGGGAACAGAAGTGAGTATTTTGAAGTCCCAAGGCTAAAAACCATACAACCCGGGTAACGCTGTACGCGGCAATGAAACCCGTCTTCATGTTTATCCGTATAGAATACAAAAGTATTTTCGTGCACACAATTCCGTGACAACATGCAAACAATTATTTGTCTCGTTAAAATTGTGTCTGTGTGTGTGTGTATATATATATATATATATATATATATATATATATATATATATATATATATATATATATATATATATATATATATATAATCCTCTTGAAACCAAACATTTTTCTAGTCCCAAATATTTCCTTCTTTAATGTCAATAAAAGTTATTAAATGAAGCGAAACCCCTAAAATCTGAAGCTTGAAACCAATGTTCGGCAACAAATTTCAGTTTTGCACACAAAGGATACCAACCAGCTAGTGTTATATGTATATATTCTAATGCTTCTCTGTGGTAACTATGGATTTAGATAGGACTCCAAATGATGATATATGTAATCAGAAGTGTTTAAAGTGAGACTGATCCCGTGATATTATGTATTGGAAGTGCACATTCCTTAATTGCATTAAATCTTCACTCCATAGATTTGAGACTTTTGAATATATACAAGAAGATCAAAGATGTGTAATTTAACAGTGAAACAGTCTCACGAGATTAGGACTTTACAGCAGCATGGTATAGATCAGTGACAAGAATCAGTATCATGCAAAAATACAATTTCACTTTTTAGACTAAGTCTTTTTCGGTATAATTTTTTTTACCCCAATTACAGAAACTGCTTGGCCTTGGCCAGTGAAGATAGGTGATGATATTTATATCAATATTTAAATAAACTGTTTAGATTTTCATACCATTCAAGCAATATCTGTATTTTTTTAAAATTTATATTTTCAATTTTCATTCTAAGTTTATCGCAAACCATATTAGCAATTTTTTTTCAGAATCTGTTCAATCTAGGCAAATGAGATTTGGTAAACCTATCTTTACACACATGTAGATGACCCGCTCATATTTTAATTCTATTTAAATACTGAGTTCTATGTTTTATCGGCTTTTGTACTATTTTGGTATAAACTTTTTTGTGAAAACCTAGCTCAGGAACTGCTTGACCTATGCAAATGAACTTCAGTAGGCCTGCTTAATGACATGATTATATTTTTAGACATTTGAGTTGAATATTTTCAATTTTTGGGGATTTGCATGCTTGTTACATTTGTGGGCATTTGTGGGCTACAGCAGGGGCATAGCCTGTTATAGACGCAAACGTAACTACAACTGTAGTAGTGTAGCTACCGCCCAAGCAACCCCCGCAACTGTGGGTGGGGTGGGGGTGCGGGACAGGTCCAGTGGGGGCCCAAAATTGCCATTAAACAACTTTTTTGGGTGGAGGGTGCCCCAGAATTAAGTTTTTCCGGGGGTGGGGGGAGTGCCCGAATTTCTTGCTACGCTACTGTACGACTGACATATACGTCATAAAGAAACACACAGTTTTCTTTGTGATTGTTTAGCCTGTATAAATTAAGCGTGATAACTCATATATATTATAAATTCAGAAATATGATCAAGATCTAGAGCAATTATGGTAAAGTGGTAAAGTTAAGAAAGGTCATTGAAATAGAACGGCAATTAAATGGTATCAATTGGCCTGGGTCAGATATATTGACTTGTGCGACCCCTTCTGCCCGGTCAAAAATGTCTGTGTTTCTTTCTGTTTTGGTTAGGTATATATAATTAAAAACTCTTTGTATTCCTGTATCTAAATGAGCCTGCATTTAGCTCAATACACTTAGCTCATGCGTTTCACATGCTGGTGCCTCATGCCTGAAAATTTTAACGCACGTGTCTCACATGGGACACATGCGTTTCAACATGCATGATTATCATACATGGCTGCTTATATATGGGACACGTGCAAATTAAACGCATGTGACATGCGTGATTTTCATGCCTGTCTCATGCGTGACATTTTTGCATGTGTATATAGAAATAAAGGAAATAAAGGAATTCAGTGTGAAAGTTCATTATTTCAATCACAGAAGATCGTTTATTCAGAAAATTTAAGTCAACCATATGAAATTAAAAATAATTTAATCGACATAGAAAATTTATTTCATAGCAGCTTCATCATCATTATCGTCGTCGTAGTCATCATCACCATCATCATCATCACCACCACAATTGTCACCACCGTCGTCTTCGTTGTCATCATCATTATCATCTTCTTCTTCTTTGCCCTCATGATGTTCTGGTACGTTACTTGAGGGAAAAGAGGACATAAAATCACAAGGTGATATATTAATTTGCTCAAGGAAAGCATGATGATGCATTGATGCAGGTTCGTGTTTTAGACTCTGTATGCATTATATTTCAATGGATTTTTAATATTAACATATTTACATATGATACTAAACGACTACAACCACCACCATAAGCTGATCGGTGTAAGCTTTGCAAGCGTGGAAGTGAAAATTACAACATTATTTAGTATTCCTAAGTCATTAGACAGACAACAAAATTATTTAGTATTTTAAGTCATTAGATAGACAATAACATTATTTAGTATTTCTAAGTTATTAGATATACAATAACATTATTTAGTATTTCTAAGTCAATAGATTCAATGTTTTGCTCTTTATTATTCCTACATGTTAATGGATATTATTTGGGATTCAAATTAAGCATAGGGTTTATCGTGGAGTTGTAAAAATAAAGATATCAAAGCAACGAACCAATATTATTCTTCTTCATCTTCTTCTTGTCTTCTGTATGTCTGATTTGAACACGCCTTATCATTCACTTTCCACTACAAAATTAATTAAATTCATCGGATACATTATAATGTATAACAAAAGACAACAATATTACTTAAGTGCGACTTTTTCTTATCCACACTCCATTCATTTTATCCTGAAAGATTTAGATGTTGACGCTAATGTCAAATATTAGGTTATAAAACGGGTTCGTTTTTTATAAGATCGAAGTCATTTTCTTATTGAAAACATAAAAGAATCGTCAGTTGTTTGACTCTGATTTTTGCCTTCTCACGCAATTTCTCAGACATGAGAGCCTGATATCAATCCATTAGTAGATTGTTTAGAAAGCAATTACTAGTATTGGGTAAGATGCATGGTTAATCTCAGAGTACATTTTATGGAGACAATAATCGGTGGAAATAAAGAGACTTACTTAAAATTTATATATTGATGACTGTCAAACCTATGTAATGTTAGTTAGTTTAGTTCGTTTAAACATATTTTTTTGCTATTGATAGTAATATATTCGCAAAAGTACTGGAATCAAGTTGACAAGAACTTACAATGTCTATTCCATTAATCCATCCTAAGACATGTTCATGGTCCCTGCACTACACTTTGTCTACGTGCATGCTTACTTACTCGACAAAACTTTTTTGATATGAAATTTCGTCAACAGATCACATTATCAACAGTATTGGTAACCTTATCTCGTGCATTATGGGTCTAAGTAATGGACGGATTGTGAGCTTATGGTTTCACCAGGACTAAACCCCTTAGACATTGTGCATTATTTATCAATCTTATCAACATTTCCTTATGCCTTAGGGGCAAATCTTGTCATGGAAAAAAAAACAACAAAAAAACAATCTAAAGCAAATTTGAACTTAAACAAGAAACTATTAACATAAAGATGAATAAATGCATAACTGAAAAAATAAATATATACAATACATAAATACTAAGTCGATTCCTCCAAATTATTCATACCTAATATGAAGTGTACGAAATAATGAGAGGGGAGGTTATCCGAAGGGTTAAGAAGGAAGATACTGATGATTTGAGACAAAACATGTATGAATTTTTGGATGCACTGAAGGAGGAAGAATTTCATATTGTTACATCTATTGACCCAATATTCCCGGAAGAATCCCCAAATCAAACTGTCATCAAGTCAGAGCGGTGAATTCATGATTTGACAAGAGAGCACACAGCGAGTTCTCGAAATGAAATATATTGAATATCAAATTATAGTGAATAAATTTATGTTGGAGTGCTGGCGACTTTTAATATGTCATTTTTCGTATATTCTTTTTATCAGCGTGCAAATTTGTATTAAGTTATATGCAAATAGATGCAGACGGAAATGTGTACATACATGTACAATGGTGTAGACAACCTTGTTGACGAACTTGTCATTTGATGAAATATCTTATCGACCGTTTTTCAATGCTGACGATGATGTCATGTCGACGAAATGTCTGTGTCGACTCAGTGCCCTTCGATTAAGTGCCGATAACCGGTTAATAGTAATTGAAGTAGTCACATTTTCAGGAAGGTTAACGGTATTAACGTTTGCAGCGCACGTGAGATGCGCGAGATGTGGAATCGTACCCAGCTGAACCACACGATAAAAGCCCAGTCATCAAAGAGAGCAGATTCCTCATCCTATCAAGTAATTCTAAATCTGATTTGTTTCATTTTTATTACCTAGTAGCTACTTAGAAGGAAATTGCATATGTTATCGCCCTAATCCACATGTATAGTAATTATTGTCAGTAAGTTAAAACAAATACATCTAGTGGATGACGTTATTTCGTGATTTTGTGAAATAAATGGATGCGTGTCACCCTGTCTCGTGTAAATATTTATAAAAGCAATGAAGACGAGCAATTAAATAAACCAGTATAGAAAATGATCAACTGAGATGGTTCCCATAAAGGTTTCAATTGGAGAAAAGAGTATGCAATTGGATATATTCGGACAAGTATGACGTATTTATTGTGTAATTATTATTTAATGAAACGTTCTTGTATATTTTTTTTGTTTGTTTTTGTTTTGTTTTTTACATGACCTTAATATTTATTGACTATGATCTTTCTAAACTTTAATTAGGTTGAAATCTTTACACGTTGGATCACAAATATAACTCGTTGGCTCATTTACCCGTTGTGAAGTGTAAGCAAGCTTAGTAACATCGAGCAAATTATTGAAATATCCTAGCAATGTAAGAATAGATAGTGATTCAACGAAAAGCTTTATATACCAAAAACAAAATTATTTTCACAAGAAATTAATAATTATTCTTTGAAATTAAAATAGCATAGTCTTAAGACTCCAATTAATTTCATGGAGTTTTTTTTCATAATGAGAGAATAGTGATCATGCAATAAGGCTTCTTTTCTATTGTAATGGGAAAAAATAATTGCCCCATGCGTATTTCAAGATAAAACTGATTGCATAGAAAAGCATAGGAAATACTATCTTGTCACAAAATTCATTACAATAGCTTTAATACGATTATTATTTTAATCTTTGATAAAGTTAAACAAGTTGAAGATTGTATATTCCTCTCACTTAATACAGCTAGCAAAGTTTAAGTTGCTGTGTTAGCTTTTCGCTATATTGCTTTTGACTAAGATCGTAACTGTACTATGAGACAGAAAGACAAGGCCAATTTACTGAAGGTCATACATTTATCATCATTTCATTTGATTTAATACACTTTTAGTTGATGTATATTATTTTATTTATAAGAACGTTATTTCAATTTTATGTTGGTATTTACCTATCCCTTTTTTATTTAATAACAAAGATATGTCGCTGAATGAGTCATAATGACGCCAGGTATATCCCAAAGTTTCTATCTCTGCATAAACAGCCTCGAGTAACCACATTTCGTGAACTTAACGTGAATTTTAACGCGTTCGTTATTATATATGATAATCTATTCAAATAAACCATAAAAAGTGTTCAACTGTATCTACTTCATTTAATCGGGGTGAAACAATTTTGGCATTCATGTACATTAGTTCATAATTACCGTTTTTCCGAGCGTGTGTATGTTTACTTATTTACGGAAGTGACGTCCATGGTTCGTGACATTGACTAAAAAGTCACGTGGCATATGACCGGACCGTGCCAGTTAGACCAAGGTATGGATATTATTAGTTTATAGCGTCTCCGTGTTTTTGACATTAAAAAAATTAATTTAAAAATGATTAATTTTTTTCCGTTAATTCTATATGCAGTTTGTGCACTTACATTACTGCTTGCTTGTTCTTTACCATATAGATACATGGCTCAATAGACTGAGAGACAGACAGACAGAGAGACAGAGGGAGAGAGAAATTTAAAAATAGACACAGGTGAATGGATACACATTTTATTATAATAGATTCAATGTCTTTTGATGTAGGATATATGTTTATTATGAAATAACACTGAAACGAAAAAGTCCGTAGTGAATATACATTTCGAGTGTAAATAAGAACTCCACATGATTAAAACCAAATTTTACATTGGCTATCCAGTTGTAGAAATTCCCAAAGTGGATGATCCTGTTTAAAATATGTAAGCAAAGCCAACATGTGATTGGCGGCGCTGTCTGTAGCATATAATAGAAAATTCAAGGTCAAAAACTCGGACACAAAAAAGGTATTAGTGAAAACATAGATTTTCATTATGATTTTTTAAAATTACATTAAATTACCTTTTTGAATAGCATTGTATATGCTTTTACTGTAAAATGATATTATTTCACATCTGAAGAACGCAGATGACACAACTGATGAGGTCATTATCTCGAAACAAGCGCGTTATATCGCGAGAAACATGGCGCACTGTTGAAGGAGTTACACGACAACTTGTCGTCAAACGATATAGCTTTGCTAAATGACGTCATAATGCTTACGTAATATTGAATGGATTACGTTATTGCAAGTTGCGCTGTAAACATGAATTTGTCAGCAGTGGACAGCACTAATAGGTTAAGTTATATTGTCATTGTTAGAACATGGACCTTCTTGCAAACTGATGTCAGGGAATCAACCGTTCTGTAAAGTGATTACGTATGGTAACGAAAACAAAGAATTGCAGGAAAGGAAACCCACCATACATAAGGCTGGTAGGTATTAGTAAAATATAAGGTCACGCTTGGTAGGATTACATGGAGCTAATGGGCATCTATGGGCGGAGTATTTGCTGTTTTAAATTGGTGTTCAAAAACTAGACCAAATGGTCAATATCTGATTCACCGCAGTCAATTGGTAGAAATGGAAGATTCCTCGCATCGGTTACGCATTGGTGGTAACAGTAGATATATATCACCTAATAAAAGCCCTTAGGAATAGAGAAATATACATGCGAGAGACCATCATTATTTTTATATCCAATAACACTTTCAGAGCTAATGTTTTCAGTCTCACAAAGTTATGTACGATCATTATCTCATATCTTCACGCCTCCTGTCAGAGATAACTGCGTCACGCGCTTTCTTTCAAAGTCTCGCGAGGATAGCTCTGAACACGCCGAGATTCAAGTAAACACTTAAACTTGCTAATATAACACCTCTTCGTTTCATTCTCGAGCCGGACTAGCGATGTCATTGCCGATATCGTTTTAGGTCAGAATGATTCGCTAACATCGCGATTGGTCGTTCATATTCAAACTTTTGCACGCGATTTAGGTTTCTCCCCAATATCGTGTGCAGAATAAAAGAAATCTTTACAAAAAAAGCTAAGGCTTGTTTTATTAATTGTGGGCATGTAAAGAAAAATATATGCAAAAAACAAGAGAGGTATATTCTTTTATAAAATAGCCACTTTCAAAGTGCAAACAATAATCTGGAAACAAATTAACGAAGAAACGAATCACTAGCATTCAACCAATTCTTTATGCTCTTTTTCCTCAGTATGTATAAATAATATATTCCTTCCAAGTGATTTCGCATTTTCGTATCATATCAGCTACTTGCTCTGTGCTTAAATGTATATTTTTGCATTGTAATCTTTACTTCCATACATTAGCTAATTCTTGTAAAAGGTTGGGCACACCTGTCTCCTAATGATACATTTGTCAATTTTAGCTTTACCTCACACCTACAAGAATCTATATGGTCGATCAAAGAATTTCGTCATACTAAACCGTTATTGAAGCTGCGAAGAAGAAATTGATATTCCAAACTTATGGTTTTACCGGTTCTATATATATATATATATATATATATATATATATATATATATATATATATATATATATATATATATATATATATTAATTATAGGGCTGGTCTTTTCATTTCATCATCGTTGATATGATTGTGAATAAAGCAGAATGAAGGACACATTTTCTTTATCTCATTAAGTTGATAATTATAAGAAACAAAACCTTCGTTAAAATCATATAACTTGGACAAAAACACTCCTCAAGCCTGCACTCACCGGGACAGGCACTTTTGGCTATATGCTACATTAACTTCAAAACTAGAGCCAAATTCGCCATGAAACATAAAGATTAAATGTTCGTCTGGAACACAAATTTTGCATTAAAATATGAAATCAGGACTTTCAAACTATATATGACTAAAATGATTTTTTCAAGCAGAAATAAAGATGAACTCGCTTCATTTTATGCCTATATCTGAAACCGTTTACCAGCTTCATGCACAGCTTCAACTAAGAGTCTGCGCTAAGAATCGATTAAATGCTCATTGATTTTAAAAAGTATTTCAAGATGGACCTTGGGCTAAAGCAGTGGTTCCCAAACCCCGGGTAAAGACCCAAATGAGGGTTGCGATGACCCTCGCGACCCAATACTGGTACTGCATTTTGGGTAGCAAAAGATGGTATTTAGGGTTGCGATCAAAAAAGTTTGGGAATTTCTGGGCTAAAGGCATAAAAATGCATAAATATTCCATTTATTGCTCGCAAGTGAAATTCTCAATAAAGGCACCAATTATGTATGTTTCCTGTTAATTAACTTACAATAACTGGCTCCAGTAAAATCTTCACAACGGGTTGGTTAGAAAAATGGTAACATAACCTACATCATAACTTCTATGTTTGTTTTTTAACCTAAGCCCCATTTAAAAACAATACTAATTTAATCAGGGATAGAGAGTTTCCAAAATACAACAGGAAATAACAAGACATACATTAGTAAAATAAGTTACTATTCATTTACTATTTGCGAATTAGTTAAGTGTAGATGCTAAGTGTTAGAACTTCTAACACAGCTTTTGAGAGTGCGAACGAGGTTGACATTAATAATATGTGGGCATTAAAGCTGTGTCGCAGACTGGTTCTTTAATCACAATCCCCTCCAAAATAAGATTCAGTGCTTGGTAGAAGTCCACCAACATTTATTGAAGCAGTCTAATAAGAATGATAATGCAGAAATGTCGATCGACTGTCGTTGTAAAACATGGAAGAAACTATCAAGTGATATTACAGAAGCACTAACCTTAGCATATACAGTGTACATGTATTTACTTAGCATATACAGTGTACATGTATTTACTTAGCATATACAGTGTACATGTATTTACTTAGCATATACAGTGTACATGCATTTACTTAGCATATACAGTGTACATGTATTTACTGAGTTAATACAGTGTACATGTATTTACTTAATTAATAGAAACAAATGTAACATATTTCATTGATATATGTCTTGTTTATTACTCAAACATTACCATATTAATGAAAAACACTTGTATTAGCAAATCTCGATCGTGCTATAGATTCTAACGCGTAATATTGTAAGTATTCATGAACACGGTAGGGGATGGGACATAGTTACTCGCAATATATGGATACACAATATATTGCGAATTTTCATAATTATGAATTTAATCATTGTTACGTTCCTGTAATATAGCTGTCAATAGTCTCTCTCTCTCTCTCTCTCTCTCTCTCTCTCTCTCTTTTACAAACAAACATAGTAGAAAATATCGGTAAGCAAACGTACTATCAAACAAGGAATAATGGACAAATCCCTAAGTATATCCATATTATGTTCTAACTATTCTGTAGTTCAGTAGTAATATTTGTAACATTTCTAACTATTCTGTAGTTCAATAGTAATATTTGTAACATTTCTAACTATTCTGTAGTTCAATAGTAATATTTGTAACATTTCTAACTATTCTGTAGTTCAGTAGTAATATTTGTAACATTTCTAACTATTCTGTAGCTCAGTAGTAATATTTGTAACATTTCTAACTATTCTGTAGTTCAATAGTAATATTTGTAACATTTCTAACTATTCTGTAGTTCAGTAGTAATATTTGTAACATTTCTAACTATTCTGTAGTTCAATAGTAATATTTGTAACATTTCTAACTATTCTGTAGTTCAGTAGTAATATTTGTAACATTTCTAACTATTCTGTAGTTCAGTAGTAATATTTGTAACATTTCTAACTATTCTGTAGCTCAGTAGTAATATTTGTAACATTTCTAACTATTCTGTAGTTCAGTAGTAATATTTGTAACATTTCTAACTATTCTGTAGTTCAATAGTAATATTTGTAACATTTCTAACTATTCTGTAGTTCAATAGTAATATTTGTAACATTTCTAACTATTCTGTAGTTCAATAGTAATATTTGTAACATTTCTAACTATTCTGTAGCTCAGTAGTAATATTTGTAACATTTCTAACTATTCTGTAGTTCAATAGTAATATTTGTAACATTTCTAACTATTCTGTAGCTCAGTAGTAATATTTGTAACATTTCGTCGCAAGCTAGACCAAAATTGCAAAGCAAAATAGACTAAAATATATTGATTTTTAAAGCCCAGACTGTTAAAATAACAAGCTGGGTGAAATTTTGTAAGATGCATGTAATCTGCACTGAATTCCCATTCCTGCGCTTTAAGTGCGTCATTCAAATAGCTGTGCACTGAATTCGCATTCTTGAGTTCCAACACTGGGTCAACATACCTGAGGTTTATATATGTCGTACCAATAGTGGTGCACTGAGTTACCATTCTGAGCTGTACGTACGTCGCTCCAATAGCCGCTGTACAATGCTTCTTGTAGCACTATATTTATTGAATAATCCCAAATTTCTTTAATATCCGCTTGTTTTATCTTTGTTCTAGGACCAGTTGAAAGTGATGTGCCTGTTTCTATAAATGCCTTGTTTTATCTTTGTTCTAGGACCAGTTGAAAGTGATGTGCCTGTTTCTATAAATACCTTTTATCTTTGTTCTAGGACCAGTTGAAAGTGATGTGAGTGTTTCTATAAATGTCTCTTATATTTTGGTTAACAATAATTAAATCTGTCTCCAATACTAATGCAAGTTTAATGCAGTATCTAAACGGTAATAAAAACAGAACTTTGTGCCCCACTTTGTACTCCAGTCTAAATAGCATATACTTATAAAAAAAATACACATGTCTAAATATCATTTATACTGCTTATTTGCTGATGTATACGGATCTAAGAATAAAATATATTTCCTGTTATTTATGATGCTGGCAATCGCTCATGAATTTCTTATCATTAATGTCAACCAGTACTTCTGTTGATTTTATTGTTTTACAAGAAAGTTGGTTGGTTGGTTTTATGGCTTTAACGCCATTTTTTAGCACATGATAGGCTATACATGTATATCTGGTGGAGGAAGAACCCGGGAAAAATCCCGGAAGTTACTGGCAAGCTTTCTTACATAAATACATTGGCTGTGCCCAAGACATCGAACCCAAGTGGACAGAGGTGAGCACCTTAGACCACTCGGCCACCAGGGGCCCCATTTATACGAAAGTAAAGAATGCCATACATTTCAATAATATATTGGAGCATTTGTGAATGGATTTCTTTTATGCTGCTGATTAAATGAATTTGATATAAACTACAGCAACGGGCGGGGCGGGTTGGGGGGAGCAGGGGGGGGGGGGGGGTTATACCGTAAAGATACACCAAAAACGGGTTAAAATTATGGTTTCAGCCGCCCGGCACCCGCAGAGGACGGCCAAAAAAAAGGGCCCACTTTTATGAGAATAGGTTCAGAGACCGCAAAAGTGACACTAGGGCCTAAGGGTCGGCCCAACCCTCGCAAGGGCCTTACCACGATATGGTATTTCTTACCATGAATAATGTTGCCAGTGTTGGAGTATCAACTGCCTCCAATGCAACGTCTTTTAATTCTTATTTTCAGCCAAAACTATTGCGCATCTTACTATAAACATTTATTGTTGGAAACGGCCATCAGCCATATTTTGAAACTATCGATCGATAAAGGCAACCTTGTTTATTATAGCGACTGGCTTGACTAGACAAATAATTATTGCATAATTTAAGTTGTCTGCTAAAGCGTTGGTAAATATTGAAATATTTATGTGTAATAAAACGACATGCTAGCATTAAAAAGATTTTGTTGAGATAATGTTTTCCACTGGGATGGATAAATGATACACATATAGCTTTTGTTTAAAACTAATAGTGAAAAGTTTATGCAAGTAACACAAGCAAACGAAAGTCAAATGAGCCATGTGTACAAATGAAGCTGGTCTCGTGCATCTTGCATAAATAGTGTCCGTAAGAAAACGGAATGAAGTATTGTGCAAAGTATATGCAGTGGAAGCCTTGCAAAACAAACGGAATGAAGTATTGTGCAAAGTATATGCAGTGGAAGCCTTGTAAAGCAAACGGAATGAAGTATTGTGCAAAGTATATGCAGTGGAAGCCTTGTAAAACAAACGGAATGAAGTATTGTGCAAAGTATATGCAGTGGAAGCCTTGTAACACATGCAGTGGAAGCCTTGTAACATATGCAGTGGAAGCCTTGTAACACATGCAGTGGAAGCCTTGTAAAACAAACAAAAGTTTAATAAGATGTGTACAAGTGAAACATCCCAGATCGGCTGGAAAGGTGCTGGTCCCATGTATGACTTGGATAAAGACCTGAGTAAAACTAGCAACATTTTTAGTAAGAAAACGGAATAAATTGGAATTCTTGCAACATGAAAAAGGACACAAGGGCCGCCATGTGTACAAATGAAGCAGCCCAGATCAGCCAGACCCAATTAGAGGATTGGTCAATACAACGTACATTGCCAGAACCAACACTTTTGCGAGCAGTAGTACGAGGAGATGATATTGCCACAAGTAATTTGCTTCAATAGCGATGCGACATATAATGTCGGTGGTAGCGTCTTTACTACCTAAAGCGATAGAGAGAGAGAGAGAGAGAGAGAGAGAGAGAGAGAGAGAGAGAGAGAGAGAGAGAGAGAGAGAGAGAGAGAGAGAGAGAGCGAGAGAGAGAGAGAGAGGGAGAGAAGATCCACGAACTGCTGCTCAACCTGGACGTGTATGCGCGGGATGGTGTTTCGTTCCGGACCAGATTTGTTTAAGTAGCCGAAAAGTGCATGGTACCTTTCCTTGAGTGGATGAAGATTGTGGAAAATTGATACTCCGAAAGTTTAGTCAAAATCAAGTGAACTTTGCAGCTTGGTGCGCGACCACCGGTTGTGGCATTGGCGTTTGCAATCACCTGTTGCCAGCCATCCCGGCGGTTCCGACAGGAACAGTATAAGCAAGATTGCCTTAGATGGCACGCAGCTTCTATCGGTTTCATGTATACTACTGCAGCGTCCCATTCCTGGCCAAACAGGGTGGAACGGGATTGAAAACAACAGGTTGCCTACGAGCGCTTGTGCAACGAGTTTCATTTGGGGAAAAACTCAAACTGGCGGCAAAAGCATGGCGACAACCAAGACTTCGCTAGTGTCTATAGCGGCTACCAGTCAATCCGTGGTGATGTAGGGGACCCCAACGCGTATACGTTTGATAATTGAAGAAAACACAAAGTTGACTACACAGGGTAGCAAAGCTATCACAGTTTTGTGTACTTTATGCTGGCACCTCGCTGCCGTGGACCCAAGAAGGTGTTTTCGTCGGCAGTTCTGTCTCATTTACTTCGGGAATGGGTAATGTGGATTCTTCTTCGTCGAGACGGTAGGGTTCACGAGGACCAAACGCTTCCATTTCAAAGCCGTCTTCAGCTATGGTGATGTAGCTATGCTCGCTTACTGAAGAGAGGGCACGTGAACTCCAATAGCAACGCCGCTAGTGGTAGGAACAGTAAGATTGCTACAGTATGACTCAATATCTAAACAAACTCGACCCATTCCACTCCCTCAGCCGCGCGCTTCGTGCAAAGAGAGTACGGAGAACCATTGTTGTGACCAACAATCCAAGCACCAAAGACAAGAACCAATGTTAATGTCAGATTTCCCAAACTTGGGGGCAACGATGTTAATGTGCCCGGCACCACCAGACTGGCATTCACAAGTGCTTTGAGCGGCGGAACAGGTGCTCAGCCTAACACCAACCGTGCAATCGTGAAAAACCTGGGCCACGCCATCGTCGAGAAGATAATTGTTAAGCTCGAGGGCAATGAGCTGGCGTGTATCGACGACGCCAACATTTGGGGCGCTTACAAAAGATCTTTGAAAAAAGAGAGGACCAACGTGGTCTACCGAGACAGAGAACTCGAGCACCCCCGTTATACGTATCAGCACTATCAATGCCGTTGATGGACGCTCAGTTCAACAAATGGCCAGTTTCTGTCATTCATGTTGTAAGCTGGCGTTCCGCCAGTTCTTTAATAACTTATAGCCACACTGCGCCATGATTGTTGGTCGCGCGACTGTGGAAAGAGCCTGTTTGCATGTGAACTTCTCAAATAAGCATTTAAGGACCACTTTGATTTTATCGTCATCATTTGCCCGACAATACAAGGCATACGATAGGCCGTGGACCAGCAGCAAGAAAAAGAGATTATAAAGGGGATTTGCTCATCCACGTCTCTTTAACAAGTATCATCAGCCATCTCATCTTTAGGTACGGCCCGTTATTAGTGCCAATTGATACTGGTCAAAAATAACAAACAATTAGTGCAACTTCAGACCCGAAGCCTAAACCATCAGCGTAACCGAAGTCGGAACCGTCAGCGGGTCTGATGTCAGAACCAAACAAGTGTAACAAGAAATGATGCGTGTCACTAATGTTAAAATCCCAGGTAGAGTTGCTGCTATGAGGAAACAAGGCCGGGCTGAGAAAACCGCCGACACTCATGCCGCTCAGTCGGAATCGCCCAAAGAGCTGTAACAGCACGGACCGACGGAAAAACAGCGCGAGACCAAGATAGCACGATGCCATCTGATGTTTTAAGAATTAAACCGGCCAATGTTGGCCGCCTAGAATTGGAAGAAGCAACAAAGGCCGTTACTATTATAGCGCTGAGCCCTTGGACATAGGATATGATCATTATTCCTCATTCCTGCTAAAATCATAACTGCTGCCTAGCTAATGGCCTCTGCTGCTCTCATGATCATTGGGGCAATTGACCAGATGTGACCAGCGCCAAACGCGTCCGCCACTACATGGCTTTGGAAGAACGTCAAGCTGCGCAGGCCGAGTACCAACGTAAGCGCAACAAGCGTCTTGGCCATCTCAAGGAAAGAAAGCAAGATGAACAGCTGGCTGAACGGGCTTACCAAGACGTCGAAGAATCTGCACTCGCGTACAAACTGGTAAATTAGCGGAAAACAGACGACGGAAGTGCACGCGGGTTCGATGACTAGACCAAGCTTTCTGACTTCCACACCCTCTTTTCCGAGCAGCAAAATACGAAATGATGTTTGTCATCGGAGGGCTCGCTGTTGTTGGATACTGGCCTATACATACGTCTAGTGTTAGCACAGCAAGTGCAGGAATCTTTTGTGCCGGCAGTTTAATTTTTGAGCTGCTAGCAAAGCGCTGGAGGTAGAGTTGTGTAGCGCGATTCATTGCGTGGAAAACGTCACGCAAAGTGACAAAATTCTTGGCTTTATTACTCACCTGGGGGACGAAGGCACAACTTTTCCATCGAGGTCTGGCGTAAATTTCCATCGTCGATGCCCCAGTTTGATGCTCGCGTTGCATGCATACACTTCCAACCTCTTCTATTCCCCTCCCCCGATACCTACGATGCCATTGTGAACCTCGTTCGTGTCGCGAGGTACATAGCGGACGCCCCCGCCGGTTAGCGGACGGAAAAGAAAGACAATTTTGAGCTGCCAAGCTGTAACATCCAAAACAATAAAACACAGCAAACATTTTAGCTTGTTAAGCCATAGAACGCATAGATGCTAAGCTTGCGGTAATATATTACAGCCCGCGATGTTACTGGAAGGGCGTAATAGTTATTAAAACTCTGGCAGAGCCGCAAGGCATGTGACAGATTTATCTATCTTTCGAGTGGTGCTTTGAGTTGTCCAGTTGGTCCACACTGAACTGTTGCATATATTTTCACTCGTAGACCCAGCTCATATCTATGTTGCAGGCATCACAACGATTATTTGCTGTTGCTTAATTTGAAGCACATCGTCGACCTGAGTTGGTCTCTGCGGGTTCCAACGTAACCACTGATCTCGTCCCGCCGCATACAAGCAACAAGCATATTTTGGATAGCCTTACGGAATTCCTGCTCTGTTGGAGTCCGCTTAACCGCGCCCACCCACCCCCTACAATATCTGGTGGCGCAGCAATACCCTCAAATTAAGACATGTACTCTACACGAGAGAATGCGATATACATACGACTTGACCATTGAAAATAGTCGTCGACAATCCATATTTTGTGTGGATTTTCGATGGTAAGTTACTGATAACTATGCACGGTAATGCCGTAACCAAGGCGCCATTTTGTGTATGAAGATGCAATGGTCAGTTCAACTGCTGCGATGGTTACCTCGATGATATCGTTCACCACAAGCACCCTATGCTCTCATATGCCAGGAATCGCAACAAAGCTGTTTTAGCGCAGGCTATCCTGCGGGCTATATAGGAGATGAACTAGCGTTTACGGAAAGTGCTTTTTGTGGTGCTCGAACAAGAGCTGGTGGGACCTGTCCCGCACTGACACACGGGAACAAACTAGCACGTCAGCGGAGTTCCACAGCTCCAGAAAAGAACTCCAGCCCTGGTAGGCGCGAATGACCTTGAGCATCTCGTGGACTTAAACTTTGTCAGATTTAAAGCGCATTATCTATTTTTTTTTGTTGGTTTTTTTTTTTTTTTTTTTTTTTTTAAGAGCCTCATCCTTGGCGTGGTAGTCTTCTTCCGCCTCTTTGTAGTAGTCTCCTTGCTCTTTTAACCAGTCATGCGACTGCGCTCCGTTAGTGGGTGGGGATTGGCCATGGTCACTACAGCAAATGACCTGAACGCACGGCTTTTCAAGTCACCCGAGGAAGGTTTCAAAAATGAGCAGGAAACTGTGCAGATCTCGTGCCAAATAATAACCTGCGAAAATCATTTTTGTCCCATGCGTTTTGGGTCCACTCCATCACTGCGCAGCTATTCCAGCGAAATAAGCTGTGATATATTTGTGCGCAAAAACCCCGGTCACGCATCTCTTTTGCTAACAGGTGCGTTGGAGTGAGAACCAGCAGATTTTGGGTTTAAATGAGGGAGATCGCCCTTTGTGTTTCTTTCGGAACACCAGCCGCCGTTGAGAGAAGAAAGGCTCTCTCGCTACTCTAGCCACTGCAGAGGTTTAGTTAAGGACTCTAATCGCTAGTTCGTTGGCCGCTTCGCGCATATTTGTGTATTTGCCGCAAACATCGACAATCTGCTTGTGCCTTTTGGGGGTTCTAAAGCACCTCCCTTCTGCCAGAACAAACTGCTCCAAAAAAATGGGGTCTAGTTTTAGTTTCAACCAACACACAGTCTTTAGTCTGTCCCTTATGACCCACTGGATAGCTTTCCAAACATCGCCCTCATACATACTACCTTAAAATGAAGTATCTGCGGTCAGGCCTGCCCGTTGTAGACAATGAGCTCAATATTTCACTCCCTATCCCGCCATCCCCCCTTTAGCTGAGCTGTAGTTTTCGTTATTGCAGATGTCACCGCCATCGATGATCCTCTAGAATGATTGCGCGTTTGCGTGTTTTTCTAGGAATCGATTGTCGACCCTCTTTCGTACACGTGTCTTTCCCACGCCTCCAGCTGTCCGCAGCGGATCTCTGTCAGGCCACTTCCTAATGGTGTCGTTTTTAAAAATGTTCCACCATTGGCTGTGCGACGCAGTTAAGGTCTCCAACCTTGAGAGAAGTTAGATTGTCAGGGGTAGATTCTTGCACCTCATAAAGACGTACACCACTAGAGCTACCGGGTTAGCGTTATTATAGTAAATTTTGTAAATTCCAGTAAGAAGCCCTGGTTTTGTTTTACGCGTGATTGTAACACTTTTTCCACCCCTTCGGTCTTCTGGTCTCACCGGCTCGAACTTATCTATCAATGACCACTCGTTCGCGGTTTGGGTAAGAAACTTTAATTTCGAATTTAGTATTATTCTTTGCTTGCTGAAGAGATGCCCGAGTATAGCGGCACGCGCGCTCGTCGCTTATCTGGCTGTTCAAAATCAAACACTCACCTAGTACCTTTGCGCATGAACTTTACAGTATTTGTTTATGTAGCTTTTTCCGCACTTTTTATTGCTTCCCATCAAAACCCAGGCGCACGTATTGGTACCCACAAACATTTATAATACTTATACCATATACATTTCAAATAAAAAAATATTTTTTTTAAATTGCAGTAAAAAATAACCCTCTTTTGTCAGCTGGAATTATTTTGAGTAGGGTACCGGCGGCCTCTGTGTGTGTGGGTGTGGGTGTGTGTGTGTGTGTGTGAGAGAGAGAGAGAGAGAGAGAGAGAGAGAGAGAGAGAGAGAGGGAGAGCTTGGCCAAAATAATAATTTTAACCGTTTTTTTCTGCGCATCTCGATTTCTATTCGCCGCCTCCTCCTGCCTCACCCACCCCTCGCACACACACTGCTACTACAAACTGTCAGGCAATTGACTATATATAAAAGTCAATATTCTCATTATAATGAAATATGAACAGAATAACGTTGGCTTTCATGATCAACTATGTTTTCTCGAAATACGTTGACTTTCATGATCAACTGTGTTTTCTCAAAACACGTTGACTTTGATGATCAACTCAAAACCCGTTGACATTCATGATCAACTATGTTTCCTCGAAACACGTTGACTTTGATGATCAATGATGTTTTCTCGAAACACGTTGACTTTGATGATCAACTATGTTTACTCGAAACACGTTGACTTTGATGATCAACTATGTTTACTTGAAACACGTTGGCTTTGATGATCAACTATGTTTTCTCGAAACAAGTTGACTTTCATGATCAACTATATGCACTCGAAACACGTTGGATTTGATTATCAACTATGTTTTCTCGAAACACGTTGACTTTGATGATCAACTGTGTTTGCTCGAAACACGTTGACTTTGATGATCAACTGTGTTTACTCGAAACAAGTTGACTTTGATGATCAACTATGTTTTTTCTAAAACACGTTGACTTTGATGATACACTATGTTTACTCGAGCCCGTTGACCTTGATGATCAACTATGTTTTCTCGAAACACCTTGACTTTGATGATCAACTATGTTTTCTCGAAACACCTTGACTTTGAATGATCAACTATGTTTTCTCGAAACACCTTGACTTTAATGATCAACTATGTTTCCTCGAAACACGTTGGTTTTCATGATCAACTGTGTTTTCTCGAAACATGTTGGTTTTCATGATCAACTATGTTTCTCGAAACATGTTGGTTTTCATGATCAACTATGTTTTCTCGAAACATGTTGGTTTTCATGATCAATTATGTTTTCTCGAAACATGTTGGTTTTCATGATCAACTATGTTTTCTCGAAACACGTTAAAACTGGAGTTGAAACTATACATTTTAGTATATGATATTTGGAGGAATGATTAGTCGTTTAGTCTGCTGTCTCCAAAAACGAGAGAGTGAGAGAGAGAGAGAGAGAGAGAGAGAGAGAGAGAGAGAGAGAGAGAGAGAGAGAGAGAGAGAGAGAACGCTAGAGTAATAGGCTGCATATACAATTTATTTTGCAACATATATGTATTATAGAAAGTGAATATATTTGAAATGTTTTACATATGCTGAAAAACTGGATCATAAAAATGTATACATAACAAAATCGGTCTAATTATCTCTGGGATGTGTCATAAAACATAACCTATCCACCTATCTAATATATCCTAAGAATAATTCGTTCACTTCTTTATTTATATTTACATATCTAAAAAGTGGATTAATTTCCATAATTACATAATAAACATTTCGAACTGTTGCGATTGAATTTTAATAATAAATAACATTTGGAATCTTTTCTATTGAAATAAGTTCAAGATTATTTCCAGGATATTATTCATATATATGCTTTACATCACAGTAATATCATATAATTATTTCTTCATTTCAGCATCGAGGAAATAAGAAACTAAATCTTGATCCAACATCGGCGTCAGCTCTACTTTCCAGCATATGATTCAGTGGCCGTAGATTTCTGAAGCACGGCGCCACCTGCTTCAGACAGTGATGCAACACCAGGAAGGCTTGGCAGAATGCTAGAAGCTTCTGAAAGAAATTGTGCATGACTCTAAACACAAATATATATTCTTAATAGACGCGCAAGCAAATGATTTTTCACTAAGATCATAAAATGACAAACGCCATGAATATATTGCTTTCATTTAGAATAGTATGCATACAATTATAATTAGATTATTATGATCAATATTTAAGCTGTAGTCGTTAAATTCGCTTATTACATTAAAGATAATACATTGAAGAAAATATATTCGCACCTTGTTTAATTTCGTTTTATTTTCGTAAGTTAATCGATATAAATACATAAAGTATTTCTCGTAGGCTAAGGTCAGTTATCGAACTACATGCAGCAGAAAAACTAAATAAATGTACATGTACTTATGTCACGAGTATAATAAATCAATAGTAAGAAACTGAAGGTCACCAGAAACTCCGTTTTGTTCTTGCAACCGCTCTTTGATTTGTTGGAAATATATCTGAGTTTTAATGATTTGAAAATAATTTCAAGTATCTATTTCCATGACAACATGTGGTATTTATAGTACTCTAGTCAAATATCGACATAAATCACTTTAACTCAAAATAAAATTTTGAAAAATAATAATGATAAGAATATGCTCACGTAGAGAGATAATAAATACAGAAATAATCGACATGTAGCTTCTACTGAGGATGATTTTACAAGCAACTCCTCAAAATGTAGGAAAATCTGTAATATCACTGGTCATAAACTGTTTCATGCCATTTCCATCACTAAAGGCAGTAACGTAACTGATTAAAATGGTGTAAATGCAATTATATAAATAGTGAAAGATGTCTTCTTACGTGCGTGAGTCCGCATATGCAATTTTAAATCAAAGATATGGCTGAACTCCTGCCCGCAATGTTTGCAAGCGTTTGCTTTATCACGTGCATGTGTCCTCCTCACATGACTGTCATGTGCTGCGTGGGATGCAAAGGCTTTGCCACAGAATTTGCACTGAAAAACATATTAGAATATATTTGCAAAATACAAATGTAAAAAATGGTAAGGAGGCTTATTTAAAAAAGCAAGAGAATCTGCTAAGTCCTGTTGATTCAAATATATCAACTGGAGCTATTAGAAGTCGAGATGTTGTGATTACTTTTTCATATCAGTCATTGATCCCAGTCATAAAATGTCATATTGACACCACTTGGACGGGCAAATTGTATCATCTATTTATGAATTAGTATATGTCCTTTAATGGCATTTCTGTATGATAGTCATATGTAACTTGTAGCTTTAATGGTAAATCTAGGAATATAACGTAGGTACACCTTTAAAGACGCGTTCCTTTCCAAAATCAATTTGTTTTACTCATATGAGGAGCGTATTACATGTAGATAATAAATGTGTAAAACGATTTTGCGCTACTATAAAAATCCACACATCATCCAGTTAATCTTATTATTTTGGAGGTTGGGTATGGGGGGTGGGGAGACTCTGGCGTCGCGGATTAAAACTAGTTTTGATAACACTGAATGACGTCGTTGTTTTCAAAACGAGGCTCTCTTTCTGAGGTAAACACGAATTGTGAAGATCCTACATTTTGTTTTCTTATACCCCACTATGACAGTGGTAGTGGCATCTAGCGTGACTCTTCTTCGTCCGTCCGTCCGCCACACCTTGGTTAATGTTGGCGTAATAGCAATTTCAGGCACTGTTGTAGGGCATCTGTGTTCCATGAACACGTTTCTATTTTTTTTTTTTTTTTTAATTTTTGGTGGTAGGGGGAAGACAAGTTTCAGATTTGGCACAAATCATGTGGCAGTGACGCTGGTACAGTGACGGTGCTCTATACTTGATTGTATCAACCCTTGAGTTAATTTTGGGTGGTTTGTGTACTGTTGCATGTGACTCTGCCGGTAACTTAGTTTTGTGTTGATCTTTAAAGTAACCAGTTTGCTGGTACCCGCCATAATGGTCCTAGAGGATTTAAAGATGCAGCTATCATATCCAACTCTCTGTGTTTGACTATAATACACTGATGTGGAAATAAATTTTCATCTGATTTCATTATGACTTTGTCACCTCTGGTTTTTGAGCTCTTTTCTCTTGAAATTATCACTGAATGATTAAAATTCCGTTTGTCTCTAGCTGTCCTGAACCAAACTGGATTCTTTGTGAAGAGTTCTTCTATCACATCATTTGCTTCCTGTCGAAATACTGTCTAGATACAGGTCTCGTGCATTAGCTTAAATTGTATACTAGCAGACGTGAATGAGCAGTCTTGGCAGTTTATTTATAACAGCTGTGATAATTCTTGAGATCTCATATCCAAATACTTTTGCCGATGCTAATATGTCATTTACTCGTGTAAAGACCCCTCACAACTGATTGTTTCTTTGAACCTAGCATACTGTTCCGTCGAAGAATACTATCTATATGATACTGAATTCATTTGGGATATGCAATAATATCTACATGGCACTGAATTAATTTGGGATGTGCGATACTATCTGTATGGAACTTAATTAATTTGGGATGTGCAGTAATATAAGAGACTGAATTCATCTGGGATATGCAGTAATATCTATATGGGACTGAATTAATTTGGGATATGCAGTAATAGCTACATGGGACTTAATTCCTTGGAATATGCAGTAATATAAGGGACTGAATTCATTTGTGATATGCAGTAATAGCTATATGTGACTGAATTTATTTCGGATATGCAGCAATAGCTCTATGGAGCTGAATTCATTTGGAATATACAGTAATAGCTATATGGGATTGCATTTACTTGGGATATGCAATAATAGCCATATGGGTCTGAATTCCTTAGGATATGCAGTAATATAAAAGACCGAAATCATTTGGGATATGCAGTAATAGCTGTATGGAACTGAATGTATTTGGGATATGCAGTAATAGCTATATAGGACTGAGTTTAATTGGATATGCAGTAATAGCTCTATGGAACTGTATTCCTTAGGATATAAAATAGTATAAGGGACTGGATTCATTTGTGATATGCAGTAATAGCTATATGGGACTGAGTTGATTTGGGATATGCAGTAATAGATATATGGGACTGAGTTGATTTGGGATATGCAGTAACAGCTATATGGGACTGAGTTGATTTGGGAAATGCAGTAACAGCTATATGGGACTGAATTCATTTGGGATATGCAGTAATATAAGGGACTGAATTCATTTGGGATGTGCAACTGTGTAAGATGACAATTCTTGTATACAAATAGTACGGCAGTGTGGACATCCTTGATTTGTGACTGTAAAAGTCGATACTGAGGTTGTTTAAGTTCGTATCAGTTTTACATAGCTATCAGTAGCTTAACTGCAAATGGTAACAAATTATTTCTGAACCGTCTGATTAAAACTAATTACGACATAGACCAGATACTGACCTACATGATCAATCAATTATGTCACTATTTTATATAGGATTTACTTTGTATCCTGTCAAAAGTTCAAAAACCACATTCAGAAAGCTTGATCTTAAGTAAGAAGCATCTTTAAATTAGGACAGGATTGGAGATCATGTAAGCACGATTTCTTGATCTTTGTTCTTAGAAGCAGAGCATCTTCCTTTCGGATTACATTAGTAATTTCACTTTACTCTATCATACACGAGCAACTTGTTTTCAAACAAATAGAAGCACAACATTATAAGCTTTCCTTCGTCAAAATGTAGGGTGGGCTTTTCATTCTACAGGTTTTTACAGATTTTGATTGATGACCTAATCCCTAGAATTCCAGCAAGCCACTTCCAAGTCACTAGGCCGTGTGTTACTTTTGTGAGTCCAGCAAGTCACTAGGCCGTGTGTTAGTTTGTCAATCCAGCGAGCCACTTCCAAGTCATTAGGCGTCACTAGGCTGTATGTCAGTTTTGTTAGTCTATCAAGCCACTTCACGTCACTAGGCTGTGTGTGTTAGTTTTGTCAGTCCAGCAAGTCACTAGGCTGTGTGTGTTAGTTTTGTCAGTCCAGCAAGTCACTAGGCTGTGTGTGTTAGTTTTGTCAGTCCAGCAATCCACTTCCAAGTCACTAGGTCTTGTGTTAGGTTTGTCAGTCCAGCAAGTCACTAGGCTGCGTGTTAGTTTTGTCAATCCAGTAAGCCACTTAAAGTCACTAGGCTGCGTGTTAGTTTTGTCAATCCAGTAAGCCACTTAAAGTCACTAGGCTGCGTGTTAGTTTTGTCAATCCAGTAAGCCACTTAAAGTCACTAGGCTGCGTGTTAGTTTTGTCAATCCAGTAAGCCACTTAAAGTCACTAGGCTGCGTGTTAGTTTTGTCAATCCAGTAAGCCACTTAAAGTCACTAGGCTGCGTGTTAGTTTTGTCAATCCAGTAAGCCACTTAAAGTCACTAGGCTGCGTGTTAGTTTTGTCAATCCAGCAAGCCACTTTCAAGTCAATAGACCGTGTGCTAGTTTTTGTCAGTTCAGCAAGCCACTTTCAAGTCACTAGACCGTGTGCTAGTTTTTGTCAGTTCAGCAAGCCACTCCCATGTCACAAGACTGTGTGTTAGTTTTGTCAGTCCAGCAAGTCACTTCCATGTCACAAGGCCGTGTGTTAGTTTTGTCAGTCCTGCAAGTCACTTTCAAGTCACTAGGCCGAGTGTCAGTTTTATCAGTCCAGCAAACCACTTTCAAGTCACTAGGCCGTCTGCTAGTTTTGTCAGTTTACCACGTCAAGTTTACCAAAAAATGTATCCCTTGTATGGTTGATTTTCTTATATTATGACTCCTTTTCTGTGTGCCGATACTGATTTTCAAAGTCACTAGTCCCATTGTGCTTGCTTCAAGGGTCCGTTTTGATTGTGCATAAAGTACAACAATTTCGATTATATCAAATATCCCGTTGTTGATCCTGCTAAAATCTTCTCAATATCAATGATTAGGGCCTGTTGTGTAATTTCATATTTCAGTGCCTCTGGCCTAGGTCGTCCATGCTACAGGGCCTGTTGTATAATTTCATATTTCAGTGCGTCTGGCCCAGGTCGTGCATGCTATAGGGCCTGTTGTGTAATTTCATATTTCAGTACGTCTGGCCTAGGTCGTCCATGCTATAGGACCTATTGTGTAATTTCATATTTCAGTGCCTCTGGCCTAGGTCGTCCATTCTATAGGGCCTGTTGTGTAATTTCATATTTCAGTACGTCTGGCCTAGGTCGTCCATGCTATAGGACCTGTTGTGTAATTTTATATTTCAGTGCGTCTGACTAAGGTCGTCCGTGCTATGTAATTTCATATTTCAGTGCCTCTGGCCTAGGTCGTCCATGCTATAACGTCCTAATATATAACACTAATTTGTGTTATGTAATTTCATATTTCAGTTCGTCTGACCTAGGTCGTCCATACTATAACTTCCCTGTATATAACTCTAAATTGTGTTGTGTAATTTCATATTTCAGTGCGTCTGACCTAGGTCGTCCATACTATAACTTCCCTGTATATAACTCTAAATTGTGTTGTGTAATTTCATATTTCAGTGCGTCTGACCTAGGTCGTCCATACTATAATGTCCTTGTATATAACGCTAAATTGAAGGAACCTTGTTTGAGCAAAATAAATTAGACAACTTAGAACAGTTTGGGACAGTTTCAAAGGTTCAAAGTTTATCACATCACTACTACAATAAATGTTATTACCGTCATTGACTTGATCGATTCTACGCATCCTAACTAGTACATTAAAATAATACACAAATAAATAAATAGTAAATAAATAAAGTGGATGTCAAAGTCAGGACCACTATTTCATAACTGACTTAGATCAGAAAAAAGGGGTTAAAATGAATCCTAAACAAAACTTTTCTCTCTCCATTACTGTGCAATAATTGCCTGACAACTGTCAGCAGGCTATTCATCAATATCTTACAAAATGGCGAGAGTGAAATTATGAGAGCACAATTTACTGCAGATAAGCAAATTATTTTTTCACTATGAACATTTGATGAAAACGTTTTAATCCAAAACAAGTGCACATATTGATTTTGATTATAAAATGGCATCAAAGTGTTTTTTTTTTAATTATAAAATGGCATAAAAGTGGTTTTGCCCTTCTGAGTGTTTCTGATTGACATATCTGGCACATGGATTATATATGTTTGAAGAATTATAATGAGGAAAATGTGATTTATTTTCGTACTAGTTAAAAACTCCAACGAACAACGATCCTTCTGTGAAGGCAATAACACCATCTTCCCCATAGGAAATAATTATAGGAAATAAAGTACCGCCTAAAAGGTTTATAAGTTTTTGACAGACCTCAAACATTTATGTCTAGGAAAATAATGATTCAAGGTCAGAAGCACAAAACAACGTTCGAAAACATGGTCATCAAAAGAAATGAAAAATGACTTTCTGAAAGAAGACTAGTATCAACTTTGTCTGTTACAAATTATTTTATCCATATTTGGAGTAGCGTTCTAGAAACAGTTGAATTAATATAGACTTAGGGTTAACATATCAATAATGGTACAATTCGATTTCCAGTTGTATGTTCTATAGATCTGAAAATTAATATGATTTCAGGAAATCAAAAGGCTATTTAGAAGAAAAGTACAATTATTTTTGGAAAATGTATTTTATTGATCTCAAACATGACCTCACTTACTCTTAAATTAGTCCAGCATATTGTATTACCTTACATTACCTCACATACTCTTAAATTAGTCCAACATATTGTATTACTTTACATGACCTCACTTACTCTTAAATTAGTCCAACATATTGTATTACCTTACGTTACCTCGCTTACTCTTAAATTAGTCCAGCATATTGTATTACCTTACGTTACCTCACTTACTCTTAAATTAGTCCAGCATATTGTATTACCTTACATTACCTCACTTACTCTTAAATTAGTCCAACATATTGTATTACCTTAGATTACCTCACATACTCTTAAATTAGTCGAACATATTGTATTACCTTACATGACCTAACTTACTCTTAAATTAGTCCAGCATATTGTATTATCTTACGTCACCTCACTTACTCTTAAATTAGTCCAACATATTGTATTGCCTTACATTACCCCACTTGCTCTTAAATTAGTCCAACATATTGTATTACCTTACGTTACCTCACTTACTCTTAAATTAGTCCAACATATTGTATTACCTTACGTTACCTCACTTACTCTTAAATTAGTCCAACATATTGTATTACTTTAGATTACCTCACTTACTCTTAAATTAGTCCAGCATATTGTATTACCTTAGATTACCTCACTTACTCTTAAATTAGTCCAACATATTGTATTACCTTAGATTACCTCACTTACTCTTAAATTAGTCCAGCATATTGTATTACCTTAGATTACCTCACTTACTCTTAAATTAGTCCAACATATTGTATTACCTTACATGACCTCACTTACTCTTAAATTAGTCCAACATATTGTATTACCTTACGTTACCTCACTTACTCTTAAATTAGTCCAACATATTGTATTACCTTACGTTACCTCACTTACTCTTAAATTAGTCCAACATATTGTATTACCTTACGTTACCTCACTTACTCTTAAATTAGTCCAGCATATTGTATTACCTTAGATTACCTCACTTACTCTTAAATTAGTCCAGCATATTGTATTACCTTACATTACCTCACTTACTCTTAAATTAGTCCAACATATTGTATTACCTTACATGACCTCACTTACTCTTAAATTAGTCCAACATATTGTATTACCTTACGTTACCTCACTTACTCTTAAATTAGTCCAACATATTGTATTACCTTACATTATCTCACTTACTCTTAAATTAGTCCAACATATTGTATTACCTTATGTTACCTCACTTACTCTTAAATTAGTCCAACATACTGTATTACCTTAAAAGGTCTCTCCCCTGAGTGCTGCCTTATGTGGGTGCGTAAAATGCTGGAAGCCGTGAACGACTTACTGCAATACACACACTTGTATGGCCTCTCTCCACTGTGTACCTGTATATTTCATACAAAATAAAAAACACCTTTAGTTAATAAATATAATATCATGAAAATAATTTGGATAAGACATCTAAAACATTTGGCTAATAATTAGTTAAAATCATGCAATAACGTAGTCTAGTTCTAATCAATCGTAATATTTGTGGTAATTCACTATTTTATCACAGTCTTTTTCTACTAAATCAAGTTAAGGTTGTAAAACTAAGTAAAGGTTTAGATTCAAACCGAAGAGACAAGAGTTACAATTTCAAACAAACTTGGTACTATATACCAATGGTTTGAAAGTAGATATCTATTTTTCCTAGTCGTCTTCGTAAGGGATACAAATATCTGTTTCTATGATGTATACTTTCTAAAAGGTAATTTAAAAGACGCCATGTTGTCGCAACAAGTTTATTTTATATAATAATCCAAAGAGCTAACATTTAGTTATTTTTACTGTTGTGAATTTATCATTTTCTATCTGAGTTGTAAAATATGGAAATTAAAAACGGATTTGATGCATGAGGCAAATTAGCGTTTAAATAATTGCCAAAATTTGTATGGAGAAAATTACATAATGTAAGTCATCCTTTAACCTTTAAATCCCCTTTCTATTAGTATAACTTTGTAAGTCATTCTTTAACCTTTAAATTTTCTTTATATTAGTGTAACTGTGTAAGACACCATTTACCCTTTAAATCTCCTTTATATTAATATAACTCTGTAAGTCATCCTTTAACCTTTAAATATCCTTTATATTAGTATAACTGTGTAAGTCATCCATTACTCTTTAAATCTCCATTATACTAATTTAACTGTGTAAGTTATCCTTTAAACTTTTCAATCTCCTTTATATTAGTATAACTTTGTAAGTCATTCTTTAACCTTTATATTTCCTTTATATTAGTATAACTGTGTAATACATCCTTTACCCTTTAAATTTCCTTTATATTAATATAACTGTGTAAGTCATCCTTTACTCTTTAAATCTCCTTTATATTGGAATCACTGAATCATCTGTCTAGGTTCTTATGTAGCACCTACGGTGTACAGTATACAATATACCCTCTTTTATTTACCGCGTACCGACATTCTGTAAATAAAAACATACTTTCCACATATGAATATTACTTTTCTCGTCTGTTTCATTATATTTCTTTACTTCATAAAGTAAAATGTATTTAAATATGCCAACCAGCTTATTGTGTTATCTTGTCATTTGTAACAAGATTGAATCATTGCTAACGCCAAACCGTATCTACAAATACTTGCAACTGTACGCTTGTTCATATCATTCTCATTTTATTTTAATTCTTGCTAAACAGAAAGTCAGTATTGTGGCAGTAGATCAATACAGGAGTCAAACTTACTCGTATGTGCTTGTTTAGACTTGACGACTGACTGAAGCTCTTGCCGCACACGGTACACTTGTGAGGTCGGTGTTTCTCATGCACGTGCAGAATGTGAATCCTTAACCGATCACGTTTTTCAAAGGATCTGGTGATAAATGTAGCAATTTTTAGAGGTTCTAAAAGAGCCAACTTTGACAGAAAGTAGATTATTACCGACTTAATTTCGTCATGTGAGATCTTTTATCAGCATCCGTACCTTTGATTTTATGCATTTATCTTCTTTGCTTCAAATGTTGCCAGGAAAGATTAATGCTATGTAATTTGCTGAATAAACCAACTTATATTTAAGATTACATGAATGCAGAAAGAATAAATGTTTACTGTCAAAGTATTTTATGCAGTAGAAGCAGTGCTTTGAGTATGTCAAACATATACAGAATTTGTTGGAATGCTTTGAGTATGTCAAACATATATAGAATTTGTTGGAATGCTTTGAGTAAGTCAAACATGTATAGAATTCGTTGGAGATAAGCTGAATATTAGGGATACATCTAAAACAGTATTAGCAGAAGAAGAAGAGAATGATGAATATGGTTGTGATAATGAAGGACCACGAATAAAATCATAAGATCAAAAAAAGCTATATGCAAATATGCTTAATCATCCATTATTCTTATTATGCTATTACAGTCAATAAGAGAGTTCATATATCTTTCAATCTAGTCTATGTACAATGTATTTTCTCATTCAATGACCTCGAACATAGATGACACGGAAACTTCCTGTCACCCTGGTCCACACATTTGGTGTACTTCAGATGTTTGTCCCGGTAATATTCGTAGGCGAAAACCTTTCCGCATCTCTCACACTGGAAACCCTCGGAATCTGGTGAGAGAGGTTCGAGTTAGATTTTAAAACGATAGGTTATTATGCTTTGAAAATTAAATGGATCTTTTAAATTTAATCACATCGAATTATATGTCCTCTTTTGGAGTACAAAATAAGTAACATGAATGCCATATTTTATATTATTACATGATTCCTATGAGAGATGGTTTTCCAACAGAGGGCACAACGTCGCGTGATAAGATATTTTTTCATGTCGCGTGATCATTCTTCATATCACATGGTCGTGACGTCAATGACATTTACAATACGTCATAACATTCAGTTCTAAGGGTCATACAGTTGAAAAGGCAATTATACCGTTCTAAAGCAAATTAAGTTGCATTTTTTCTCTAAATCATGTAATAAAACAATTATGGACCTTTCTTTCGACGAAGAAATGCTGGAGATTAAACAAAAAACAATATACAACACTTTAGAGAAACAAACAAAATCTCTTGCCGCGGACGAAAATTATATTTTATTTTTAAAATAGTGCTTTCTTGTTGAACACCAAATTAATTTTACTTGTACACAATTTATTCTCTTTACTACTTTTACACCCACTTCTTGCATCTCCCCTACAATGAAGTATGTTCACACTAAATTATTCTGTGTTTATAATCATGCATCTGATTAAGTATCGGAATTAATGGTTTTCGTATATGACTGTTTATAATCATACATCTGATTAAGTATGGGAATTAATGGTTTTCGTATGTGACTGTTTATAATCATACATCTAATTAAGTATGGGAATTAATGGTTTTCGTATGTGACTGTTTATAATCACACATCTGATTAAGTATGGGAATTAATGGTTTTCTTACATGACTGACTTTTATTTAAAGTTTACAAATTAAACTGAACTTACCGTAAGATTCTGAATACTCTGATTACACTTTTCGCAACTAAATTTAAAGAGTTCTTTCATTCGATATAAATTTAGTTTGAGAAGTGAAAGCGCAAGGACGGAAAATGTGCTTTGTGTAGAGTCATATGCCCATGAAGTGTGTGCTTTGTGTAGAGTCATATGCACATGAAGTGTGTGCTTTGTGTAGAGTCATATGCACATGAAGTGTGTGCTTTGTGTAGAGTCATATGCACATGAAGTGTGTGCTTTGTGTAGAGTCATATGCACATGAAGTGTGTGCTTTGTGTAGAGTCATATGCACATGAAGTGTGTGCTTTGTGTAGAGTCATATGCCCATGAAGTCTGGTGTTACTAATAATTGTTAAGTTATGTGATGCAATTTTTTATCGAGTAACTTGCTAAAGCATCAGCGTTAAAGCAGTCACTAGTTCTGTGCTCTTATAAGCAATATCTGATCCATATTGCCTAACGCGACTGATTAGAAAACCAGACTGCCTCCCAACTAATGCCATCTCTATTCGTCCTCTAGGGATATTGTCTCAATAACTTTCCTCCTAAAAATATGTTTGTATATTTTTAAAAAAAATTATTTTAGTTTTTTTTCTCCTGTCACTGATTTTTTACTATATCATTTGTAGTGTGCAATTTAAGTGTTGTCATCGTGATGGGACACGTGTTAAAAATAAAACGCATTTAATATATGCCCAGAATATACATTAACACAGTCATGCATGAAAACATCATTCAGTTTATATTCCCCTGTTTATACATTAATACAGTCATGCATGAAAACATCATTCAGTTTATATTACCCTGTCTATACATTAATACAGTCATGCACGAAAACATCATTCAGTTTATATTGCTCTGTCAAGCAAAGTGTAATTTTTCACACCTTGTAATTTTCTTATTGCTTTTACTCTCACTAAAACAATTACAATTTCCTTTTCTCAGTCCTTACCAACATAATTTCTGTATTTAAGATTTTTTTCAAAACAATTCTTTATTAATCTCATTGTGCTTGCGTGCTTTCTTTCTTTTTCAAAAATAATTTGTAAAATAACTGTTTACAAGATAATTGCTTTACTTTTGTCGTCAAGAGGTGTGTATGATATATATGTGATATATTGTAAGCAAACTCAGAATCTTTGATTTTTGCCATAATTGGACTGGGGCATATTTTGATGCCTTGTTCTAATATCAGCACAATAATATTTAACAGTTTATCATCTGTCATTAAAAAGGATATAGTAATAGGTCTAGTTACAGCTCTTGCATTGTGACCAACTCTTTGGTCTTGATCCTTAGAAACATCTATATTATATTACATTACATTACATTACATTACATTATATTATATTATATTATATTATATTATATTATATTATATTATATTATATTATATTATATTATATTATATTACATTTTGCATTATATTATATTATATTATATTATATTATATTATATTATATTATATTATATTATATTATATTATATTATATTATATTATAGTACATTAGATTTTGCATTATATTACATTATATTATATTATATTATATTATATTATATTATATTATATTATATTATATTATATTATATTATATTATACTATATTATATTATATTATATTATATTATATTATATTATATTATATTATATTATATTATATTTTGCATTATATTATATTATATTATATTATATTATATTATATTATATTATATTATATTATATTATATTATATTATATTATAGTACATTACATTTTGCATTATATTATATTATATTATATTATATTATATTATATTATATTATATTATATTATATTATATTATATTATATTATATTATATTTTGCATTATATTATATTGCATTATTATGGATTATTGAAATTTTTCCAATTATTGATACTAACGTCAAGTTGATAGCATTGTTTGCTGCTTTTTTTTAGTAGTTGACACAATTCAGAAACATTAAGTACATTCATAATATTCAGATTTTTTGGTAGAAAATCTACATGTTTTAAAACGGCCTCAATGGATTTGTTAAGAATATATTAAAGCCTGAAATTCGTTTATTCTTTATTACTTTTAAATCATTTTTGAAAAAAAAAAACATTTGCAATTCTATAATCAACTGTTTTATCTCTTGATATCTGACAAAAGTCGTAGTTAGAAATTAAAAATATTATAATATGACTTTCCTTAGCTCCATTCCAAACAGGCTGCTCTCTTAACAGTTTCACATAAAAATTTGTCCCTTTTTCCAGCCTCAAATTAATGTTTGTTTTATGACTATTCTGTGATTTCAAGACACGCAATATAACAGACCATTCTGCAGCTGTCATTAGATAAAATAGCAATCCTTGACGAAACACCACTGAGATTGCAATTAATAGTGCGTTGCGGATAAAGCCTGGACTTAAGACATCATTAAATATCACAGACAGAATATAAACCTGGTAATAAGCTGAACAGTGGAGTCATTATTGTTCTTTAACCATAGAGCAATAATGTGGTTTTTCCCTAAGCCTCAACGAACCACTTATCAAGGTAATGAAGGTATGACATCTTCCTCACTGCATCTCTGAGCCTAAACTTTTATTGGAACAAATTAACAGCTATAAGGACTTTGATAGTGTCATTTCCAATAATAGCCTTGTGGGCGACTCAACTTTTTTTTAAGAATTAGAAGAAGTTATTTTACAAAACGTCAAGACTTTCCTTTATTGCAATCAACTATACAACTCATTCCGAAAGCAAACTATATCAATAAATTTAAATTTATTTTCGGCAAGGCAGGTTTCATCCATATTATAAAAGGGAAAAAAGGCATACCGTGCGTGCAAAAGCATATGAACCAAAAGAGAACCAGAGAGAGAGAGAGAGAGAGAGAGAGAGAGAGAGAGAGAGAGAGACAGAAAGACAGACAGATAGACAGACAGACAGAGAGAGACAGACAGACAGATATAAACAGAGAGACAGACAGACAGGGACAGAGAGGTAGTCTTCTTACTCGATGCATCCTCAGACTTTCCTGGTGATCCGTTCTGTTCCTGGTTGGACTTAACGGTAATAGGAATTCCCATAAACTGAAGATACATATCACCATACCATACAAGTAATTCCGTACTATATTTTATGTCCCTGCAAACTTCGTAGAAAATCTGGTTGTCTTCCTGAACTACAATCAAGTTCTGTTCGGCAATGTGTCGAGCGTTATTGACGTAGGACATCCAGTTTCCCGTAGTCCCCCTACCGTCCACAAAATGACTGAGTTTGCCGTCTTTAAATATCTACAAAATTTACTTTTGTTTAAAAGCCAATAAACACAGTATATGTACATGATACGTTTCTAGTTACGTGTAATAAACTTTGATTTTTTTTATACCAGAAATCATATACGTGTATCAGGTTACTTTTTCAACCAATCGGAATTTTTATTTTAACTCGAATACATTGCATACACATACATTTTACCAGTGAAATCTATTTATTTTCCATGAAGTATTGATTCTGTATTGTCAGTAATAAAGTCGTTTTTCTGACAATTAGACGTACAAATGTGTTTACTTAAGGACACATACAAAAATCATCAAGGATGATTTATCGAATAAGATTGATAGACTGGATGGCTAAAAGCATGGTATAGAATTAGCTTGGATGCATAAAACCGTGGCATGGAGTTATCTATAACTGTCTAGTAATTTTCAAGCCAGACTAAACGAGGTTAACACCTTACAAAGTGTACGATAAATCCTTCCTCATATCTCTTCCGACGACACAATTGTACATTGTCAATGGGTTAAATTGACAATTTTCTCGAATTTCCACGTCTAATATTTGTCAGCAAGTTTTTGGTTGATATCATATAGCAATTTGCGTTGAGCACACATTTTTAGAAAACCATTTAGTTTTTAAATTGCTTGGTGCATTTTCCTCATATTGGCAAGATGTGTTTGTTTCCTTTTGTTTGCATTGTTTTCTTTACCAAAACAAACATTTTGATATCATCAGAATTTATGTATCGGTTTCTTTTTCCTGGAGAAGCAGTTGCTATAGCAGGCGAAACATACCACAATCTTCTCTACATCTTGAAATTACAACATGCAATCTGACACACACACACACGCGCATATATATATATATATATATATATATATATATATATATATATATATATATATATATATATATATATATATATATATATATATATATCCACAACCACAATCACAACCGAAAAACTTGGTAAATGTATGTGCTAAGGCAGAGAAGGCTTCGAATGACTCCTAATTTACGTCGTTACTGAATGAATTAGGGGCCGCTACACAGAATGATAGCCCCATGTGACGTTTTGACAGATATTGACATAAATGTGGCAAAGTTTTCTCACACAATCTTTAATGTTCACCCGAGCACACTGACAATAAAACAGGAGGCTTGACAAAATAGAATTTTCATGACGAACTTTTCTCACCTCCCACATAAAGCTGTTGTCGTCAAATGATTTTATTTCACTTGTGTTGACAATCTTTCCCTTGAAAGGACCATATCTGGTTCCCTTGGGGATGAGATCTTTCTGGCAAAACACGCCATAATGAACGATTCCGGCCACGGAAACGGGGTAAATGTATAACTCTGAAATCCGTGAGGAAAAGATGAACAGACTTCATTTTTGACTGGAATTTTGCATACGCAGCTTAATTTTCTCATTTTAAAACAAAAGGACATTATCAAATGTGCAAATATATTATTATTGCTATTATTATTATTATTGAAAAACTGTACTGATGAAAATGGATTAATTTGCTCGAATTGCAGAGGTTTTTGTTATTCTGATGAGTTGAAGTATTTTTTGTTTTATTTTCTTATCGTGAGGTTCGTTTAGGCTAAATTTGAGAGGAAATGTTTCTCAGCTGTTTGACTCAATCGTGTATGGCATGCAAAGACCTGATGTAAACATGCGATCATCTCTTAATTAACTTAGAAAATACGCTTTAAAATGTAACTGACGCAAGACTCATTTCATTGTTTAAAAAAAAACTTCTCTAAACATATAGACACTTGACTAAGATAATAATTTCCCATACTAGTTTTGGTTATAAATGCAACATTATCGATTTAAAAAGTTTTTGCCGACATTGGTCAACTTACAATGTTCAGCAGATCTGGTAAAGACATTGTCAAAACTTGAATGTCATTCAAAGTATATACGCGATTAAGAAAATCTGTGATGATTTTGTTTGATAAAAAGTCATATTTTTAATTTTATTGAACAGTTGGAGACATTAAAATAAAACATGGATATATGTTCTTCTGATATAAACACTTTTAAAAGATGCACCTAGAAAGAAAACAAAATGCGATGTAATTAGGGTATGTAACGGAAGTGGAAAAATGTACACGGAGTTACATGCTTAAAAGGCTGTGCTTCGAATTAGTGCCTAATGTTAAATTGAGATACAGTGTACTTGATTTTACATTTATTCTGTTTAGTTTATTATTTATCTTTATTTATATACCAGGAGGAAGACTTTGGGGAGGAGGATCTGTTCGGGACATTTTCCACGTGGTCATCATGAGACTTGGGGAAGCACCTCTGCCCTGGGCCATGATCCGGTCAATTCCTGCAGCAAAATAAAGTGCATAGCAAAATATTTAGTGAGATGAACTACACTGTAAAATACATGTTTTGTTGAGGTTTTAAATATTGAAATATGATCCAAATTTTAGATAGGTCTAATTACATACATGCAAAAATACGAGAGTACTAAACAACCAGATACTTATGAAAACTTTTTAAATACGTTTTCATTATCTAAATTCAGTTGAAATCAAGTACTATTTGTCGAATTGCCAAATATAAGCTCCCACTCCCCCCCCCCCAACAAAATTAAAATATAAAAATACACCCCCGTCCCCCCAAAATAAAATAATATAATTATGCCGTCGGTTAAACCAATATAATCTCTTGAAAAACTCTGATATATGTATGATGTTCAATTACGATTACCATGACTAATTTCTCCTATCTTGAGACCACTTAACGCATGCTTGAATCCATTTTGATTTCCGGTTCCTGTTGTATGGCCGTACAGAACAAAATCGATATTCTCCTGAGTAAAGTAAAGTGCCTTTGTCGGTTGTAGCTGATCCTGTTGGTGATGATGATGATGGGAGTTGGGGTGACTGACCAAAAGATGGGTGGAGTAACCATTCAGGGCCTTCATGACCGAATAGTCGGGCTGTCCCGATGTTGCCGGACCGTACATTGATTGTAGGGACTGATGAAATGATGCCGGTGGCTGGTTGAAGAGACTGAAAAGATGATACAAATTAAGGAATTATACATCTTCACATTGCTAGCTAGCACGACGGACAAAAAGATAGCTACATACGTACATGCAGAGAGAGAGAGAGAGAGAGAGAGAGAGAGAGAGATTATATTTTTCATTGGTATATTTGAGGCCCTGCTTTCATGGCAAAATGACAATAATGACAATGATGACATTTGAAAACGTTGAAACTAACTGTCTTTCTTTTTCACTTTTGTGTATATTTAATCTGTATATTTAAGTGTATTTGACCCATTTTCTCCATATTTCATCTGCTCAAATGTACATTATATTGTGTTCTTAATTTGTCTTTATAATTCACTTTATAATTGTGCACCGATGTCGCGATGAAATAAGATTATTGTATGTAATGGTAGGAGCATACATTGTACGAATATACAATAATCATTAATTACAAACTACAATTGGTTAAATACCAATTAAGGAGTATACATTGTACGAATATACAATAATCATTAATTACAAACTACAATTGGTTAAATACCAATTAAGACCCAGTGACCGTGTATGAATTTTGAGCTGTGGTCTCTGTGGATCCTTTTCGACGATATTATATTATTTCTGATAAACAGAAGTTCATTGACGAAGCGCTGAGACCAGCATGGTCATTCTTCTGTATTGCTATTTCACTCCTCAAGGATATTATGAAGTACTTTTAAAGGTTATGTTCACAGACTGGCTATCAATTAGGTGCTGTCCCATGATTTGTGATACATATGGAAACAATTATATATCAATTAAATTATTCCTGAAGAAAGGCGGCCTTAATCAGAGAATGATTTTTAAGTTAGAGTCCTTCACAAACGTTTTGCGAATGCTATTGATGTAACGGTGATAAGTCAGAGCTGGAGTGATGAATCTCTGATTTTCTTTTGAAGTGGAAGCCACGAGAATATCGACGTGTCACAAACAACAGACGATGAGATGAAGAGAATATCATTAATTTCCAGCTATAAACATTAAATAAGCAACTTGAACTAGCAGTTACATGCTCCTCGAAATTTATCCATAACTTTATACCTTTGAAATACCTTTGAAATACCTTTTGTACCTTTGAAATACCTTTTGTACCTATTGTAGTTTTATGTCACAACATATGAATATAAATGTTTTGATTTTTAACATTTTAGGACTATTATCACTCGTACATTAAACCTGAAGTTTGCCATCGACACTAGGTGATCATTTGCATTTTAAAAGGTTCTTTATTATAATATAACTACCATTGCAAAATGTTTTCAGGACAGAGTGTCATTGATAATTACCATTGCAAATGTTTTCAGGACAGACTGTCACTGATAATTACCATTGCAAAATCTTTTCAGGACAGAGTGTCACTGATAATTACCATTGCAAATGTTTTCAGGACAGAGTGTCACTGATAATTACCATTGCAAATCTTTTCAGGACAGACTGTCACTGATAATTATAATTGCAAATGTTTTCAGGACAGACTTTCACTGATAATTACCATTGCAAAATCTTTTCAGGACAGAGTGTCACTGATAATTACAATTGCAAAATGTTTTCAGGACAGAGTGTCACTGATAATTACCATTGCAAATGTTTTCAGGACAGACTGTCACTGATAATTACCATTGCAAATGTTTTCAGGACAGAGTGTCACTGACAATAAATATCATTGCTGTAAGAAGTAAGCGTACCGGAACAAAGCTCAAGAGTTTACTGACATTTGACACACACACAATATATATATTGAAAGATTAAAGAAAGAAAGAAGGTAAGAGAGACAGAAAGATGAAAAGATAAATAGAGAGAAATTAAAGGAAAGTAGGAAAATAAATAGAGAGAAATTAAAGCAAAGTTGAAAGAAAAAGAAAGAAATAGAAATAAAATTGTACAAGATTTAATTCTTTATTGAAATAAATTTGGTCAAACTTAACTTATTTGAAACCTTATTAAATTAATCTACATCAAACTAAATAGGTTTAATTCTCGATCGTCATGAAGAATCAAAGAAAAAGGTAGAAAATACAGCACATGTATAGATTTTGCTGTTCGTTTTAAATTTTGAAATTTGTATCATAGTATTTTTATTATACATTGTATGTTTTTAAGTTTTCGGAATTGAAGAGTGATTTATTGGCTAATACGTTGATGAAAAACAAAAACAATTATTACTTTTGTAATTTGATTCATAAAGACTACGTTTTAAAAACTAAATTAATCTTCAAATACAGATATATAAATACGAAAAATATGATAGTACAATACGTGGCCTTGTCATAGTTACTTAATCAAATTTAGAATACTAACATCGAATTTTTCGCATTTTCTCTCTGTGAAGTATTTTTGTTACTGATAGTTTAAAAGTTAAATGGATGAGATTCTACATCTAAACTACAATATGTAAATGCCACATTTTCTTTATATTTTTTATTTATAGTACAAAGTACGAGTTATTTATAGTACAAAGTACGAGTTATTTAAGTATCAATTACAAAAAAAAGTATGAAATGGGCATGTATACAATTGATGTCGATCGTCCTTAAATTTGCGGCGTTGTCTGGTTGAACAAATCTTAGCTATGTGGGAAATATGTTCGTTTATTGAAATGTATTCTAGAATAATTGTGCTTGCTCCGAAGAAATTCAACCTGGTTAAATACTAAAATGAGTCGTTTCTTCTGATGCCTCTTTCATGTGAACGACATTTGGTAGATAGAGCGACACGTCAGTATCTCAGATACTGAGCCGACGTCCTCTACTGAAAATCACCCGTGGTCAGGTAATTGAACCCGGTTAATGATTAAATTGGCCTTAAGCATGCGTTATTATTATTGATACTGTAAGACAAGAATTTTCAATAGTGTTCCGAAAATTTCTTCGTCGCCTGTAATTTTGACCCGTTTATTCAGAGGGAATTACCTTACTTGATCGTCACACCAGTAAACATACATCAATAAATTAGATGTCATACTCATGGTTTGTTGATGACAATGACAGCTCGGTCAGTCTAGGCGCCAAAAAGATTTGATACCTCAGGCGTTTTCTTCAGGATCAATTGACCGTACTGAATAAAAAAAAAGTCGAATCACTGCAATTGGTGTCTATTTCATTTGACTGAAGTACAACTAATATAGTAACCATAAAAGCATCATTGCTCTCACCCTTATAAAATTCTTTATAAATACAATATAAGTTTAAGCTAGGTATTTATATGTTACAAGCTAGATATTTAATATGTTACAAGCTAGATATTTATATGTTATAAGCTAGGCATTTATATGTTACAAGCTAGGTATTTATATGTTACAAGCTAGGCTTTTATATGTTACAAGCTAGGTATTTATATGTTACAAGCTAGATATTTAATATGTTACAAGCTAGGCATTTATATGTTACAAGCTAGGCATTTATATGTTACAAGCTAGGTATTTATATGTTACAAGCTAGGCTTTTATATGTTACAAGCTAGATATTTATATGTTACAAGCTAGATATTTATATGTTACAAGCTAGGTATCTATATGTTACAAGCTAGGCATTTATATGTTACAAGCAAGGTATTTATATGTTACAAGCTAGGCATTTATATGCTACAAGCTAGGTATTTATATGTTACAAGCAAGGTATTTATAAGTTACGAGCTAGGTATTTATATGTTACAAGCAAGGTATTTATATGTTACAAGCTAGATATTTAATATGTTACAAGCTAGGCATTTATATGTTACAAGCTAGGCATTTATATGTTACAAGCTAGGTATTTATATGTTACAAGCTAGGTATTTATATGTTACAAGCTAGGTATTTATATGTTACAAGCTAGATATTCAATATGTTACAAGCTAGGCATTTATATGTTACAAGCTAGGTATTTATATGTTACAAGCTAGGTATTTATATGTTACAAGCTAGGTATTTATATGTTACAAGCTAGGCATTTATATGTTACAAGCTAGGTATTTATATGTTACAAGCTAGATATTTATATGTTACAAGCTAGATATTTAATATGTTACAAGCCAGGTATTTATATGTTACAAGCTAGGCATTTCTATCTTACAAGCTAGGTATTTATATGTTACAAACCAGGCATTTATGTGTTACAAGCTAGGCATTTATATGTTACAAGCTAGATATTTAATATGTCACAAGCTAGGCATTTATATGTTATAAGCTAGGTATTTATATGTTACAAGCTAGGCATTTATGTGTTACAAGCTAGGCATTTATATGTTACAAGCTAGATATTTAATATGTTACAAGCTAGGCATTTATATGTTACAAGCTAGGTATTTGTATGTTACAAGCTAGGCATTTATATGCTACAAGCTAGGCATTTATATCTTACAAGCTAGATATTTAATATGTTACAAGCTAGGCATTTATATGTTATAAGCTAGGTATTTATATGTTACAAGCTAGGCATTTATGTGTTACAAGCTAGGCATTTGTATGTTACAAGCTAGATATTTAATATGTTACAAGCTAGGCATTTATATGTTACAAGCTAGGTATTTGTATGTTACAAGCTAGGCATTTATATGCTACAAGCTTGGCATTTATATCTTACAAGCTAGGCATTTATATCTTACAAGCTAGGCGTTTATATGTTACAAACTAGGCATTTATATCTTACAAGCTAGGCATTTATATCTTACAAGCTAGGTATTTATATGTTACAAGATAGATATTTAATATGTTACAAGCTAGGTATTTATATGTTACAAGCTAGGTATTTATATGTTACAAGCTAGGTATTTATATGTTACAAGCTAGGTATTTATATGTTACAAGCTAGGCATTTATATGTTACAAGCTAGGCATTTATATGTTACAAGCTAGGTTACAAGCTAGGTATTTATATGTTACAAGCTAGATATTTATATGTTACAAGCTAGGTATTTATATGTTACAAGCTAGGTATTTATATGTTACAAGCTAGGCATTTATATGTTACAGGCTGGGCATTTATATGTTACAAGCTAGATATTTATATGTTACAAGCTAGGTATTTATATGTTACAAGCTAGGTATTTATATGTTACAAGCTAGGCATTTATATGTTACAGGCTGGGCATTTATATGTTACAAGCTAGGCATTTATATGTTACAAGCTAGGTATTTATATGTTACAAGCTAGGCATTTATATCTTACAAGCTAGGCATTTATATCTTACAAGCTAGGCATTTATATGTTACAAGCTAGATATTTAATATGTTACAAGCTAGGTATTTATATGTTACAAGCTAGGCATTTATATGTTATAAGCTAGGTATTTATATGTTACAAGCTAGGTATTTATATGTTACAAGCTAATCATGTATATGTTACAAACGAGGCATTTATATCTTACAAGCTAGGCATTTATATCTTACAAGCTAGGCATTTATATGTTACAAGCTAGGCGTTATAAGCTAGGTATTTATATGTTACAAGCTAGGTATTTATATGTTACAAGCTAATCATGTATATTTTACAAGCGAGGCAAAATACGATTAGAAGAGAAAAAAGGATGTGACATATTCTGTCTTTATTAATTTAGAATACCTATATATTTATTGTATTGCCATTGAATAGCTAATTCTTATTCAGAGGAAAGTAAAAATGTTAAAATATAGCTTTAATTTCAAATGCTGCCCATATTAACAATGTTGAAAAGATTTCCAACGTTTTTTAATCACGCAACATATCATATTTCTATGATCCAAAATTATATCAAACTGTGTCGAAGTTGTCACAAGCATTAGACACACTGAAGTACGAATGCAAGCATAGACGGACAGGATCAACTTTTCCAAATGTTTTCCTCTGGAAGAGTAAGGACAACGAAAATGCACATTAGGATTGATGGAAGAGTAAGGACCAAGAATATGCACATTAGGATTGATGGAAGAGTAAGGACCACAAATATCCACATCAGGATTGATGGAAGAATATGAAGCACTTTTAGGATGCAAACAGAAACGTGCATATGCAGTATTTGGAAACACGAATTTAGATAAACTTATCTTTTGTCATTCACATCGATAATGCTAATTTTTGAAGTTTTTCAATTTATCAGTCGGAGTGTACGTTACTATGACAGGTCGCAAATTCATACTGAAGAACAGTAAGATATTACATAATCTTTAATATAATATAATGTTGTTTCTTTAATGAGGTAAAAATAAATTTAAACGTCAATTTTACAGCAAGTTTCTGTCGAGCAATACCCATCACAACCCTACAAGAGGATACGTACATACATACACAATCAAACAGTTCTCATAGCGGCACTCATGTAGGACAGCTGGGTATAGGAATAATCTTACTCTCTTTGTATCTCATTTTCTCCCTCCCTCTCGTCTAGCAATTATTTATACTTTAAAAAGATAATTTATTTATTCATAATACAAGTGTAATTATAATTGTTTGAGATTATGTTCGATTGTGTTTGTTCTGATTTCTGTTACTCTGTTTTATGTTGGTGTCGCGGGTGGTCAATTTGTTTCAATGATAGACACTTGTACATTGTAACATGTACAAATTTTGGGGGACACGGTAGTAGTTCGTACGAGTGAATAATCTGACTAATTGTCGTCCGGACAGTGGACATTTCATTGTATCGTTGAATATGACAGACATTCTTGAGCATTATAACTGTACATATATATCTTACCATCGCATTCTTCCAATAAATCAATTTTGTAATTAAAAAAATATTTAATTATTTTTTTTCCAAATTGTGGACAATAGATCATTATCATGAAGAGTTTTCATAACATCTGTTCGTTGTCTCAGTATGTAAATATTTTATAAAAATGATTTGTGCTGCGACAAAATATTTCATTATTCAACAATATATGACAAATATACGTTAAAACCCAAACCAAAAAATTGAAACAAGACTGCAAAATAAAAGATTAAGACTGTATTAACGAACAACAACATTTTTAAAAATAATTTTGGCCTTTATGATTAAGTTTGTGTGTCTTTCTCAACTTATTTGTGCATTCCTTAAACAGCTTATGAATTATTCGTATCTTGGCCAAGGTAATTTTTGTATTACATAATGGCAAGAACTTTCTTCTGATTTGATTTTATATCGAAAAGTAAAAAAAGAAAGAAGAAAAAAATGAAAGTGAGTATTATAGGAAATTACCATAAAAATTGAAACAAAATGAAAAACATGCAATATTATCTTTTTGCAGAGACAATGTAACAAAGTCAGTTTAAATACGTATGAAATAATTAAACTGATCTTGCTATTTTTATTACTGTCGTAACTTTGTGAAACCTTCTCTTTACAACCGTTTCCAAACATTCGTGTTTTCTTGATCCTTGCAATAAACTTCATATGTAAGGGTAATGGTTATTTTTATATTAATTAACATCAATTAAGCATAGCTCTTTTTTCACTTTGATCATTTAAAAAATAGATATCATATTATGCATCAATTACATTGTTTTGTACAAGAACAGAAAGTTCACAGATTTGACAAGAAAAACCATACAGCAGGTTTAACAAAATGTTAAATAAAATTTTCCAATATCTCTTGATAATTGCAACTGCTACCTTTGTGTTATTTTTATTTTTTGTTTAAAATTGTAGCATTTCAGAATTATGTTATACACAAATAGCATTACATTGTATTGCTGTTTTCTAATATCTCATACTTTCCCTCGTGTACAATAATCTCTTGCCAGATTGATTATCTAGACACTAGAGGCAAAAGAAGATTAAGGGCTTGGTTAATATAACTTATGCATGAAAAGAAAGCCACCACTGCAAAATAAGCTTCACGTGCGAAAGTCAAGCTACATTTGACACTTTTCACAAAAATAGTTTTCATTCTTTGATTTCTTTTATGTAAACATTCTCAACCTCTTAAAATAAGAAAATTGGCTAATTTATATTTTAATCACCATTTAACATCTTCTGATCTTTTAAATTTATACGTCTCTCAAGTCAATTTCATGGGCTGATAGCATTCTTCAATCATGATAAAGGTGGGTAATTTTGTATAATCTTGAATGAAAGCAATATATTGATCAAAGAGACGAAAATCATTATTTAATATTAAAGTTATTTTAGATCGTCTGGTGTTAATTAAGGAAATGTGTCCAACAATTCAATTGTCGTGAAAGTCCTTATTTTCGTGTTATAATTATAAAAGCGTGACAGTTATCAATAATGTATCAGGCCTAAAGGATCTACCAAATCAGGAAATGAGATTGGAATTGATGCAGAAAAGACGGAGGGATAGAAAGAGTGTTAGACGGAAAAAGTGTGTCTATAAATCATGTTTTGGTACAGTTTTTTTTTTGGTATTATTTAACTCTTGATAGTGCAACATTTTAATGTATGTCCATCAGAAAAGGTAAATATCTCCTTTATGTAACACATGAATGTAAATATGGAGGAATCATACACTTTTACTTACAACTATTTAAAATCATTAATGTTTAACTCTGCAAAATGTGGCATGTAAATATTATTTTCAGTGAAGTCAGTAAAAATGTGCCATGGAGCTGAGACAGAACTGCAATGATTGGTTGACACTTCACATCCACGTGGTGTATAATTAATAAAATGTACAACATTTTTGTACTTTCTTCAAAAATGGCGATCGGTTATCTGTGGTTTCACGAGCACCGGAAGTGTCAGCGAATTTCAAGCTGTGCAGTAAACGTTGCTTTTACAAAAGAAGACATCTTGAAACCTTATATATTTGTACGTGTTTAATCTGATCAAGTGAATTTGATCACGTCAAACTGGTCAAGTGTCTGTATATCGTTACAATTGCATACATACAATGTACTTGGAGAATCTCGTAGCTTTTGGATTGGCATTGCTGCCCATAACTGAAAGGGGGTAACGTTTAACCTGATGAAGATATGAATAGGTCTGATACAAGTGCTTTGATGTAGTCTGGACAATATACATTTTTGATACACAAGAATAACTGATTCCATATACCACCTTTTATCTTGTAGTACTATGTGTTTAGGTTTATTTGGGAGGTTTTATGCAATTCTGTATCTTTACACTAATAGAACTTAACTTGTAATCGGCACTATACAACCAGCATTGTGTTTGACGTGCCACTAAATCGCATGCGTACATACATACATACATACATACATACATACATACATACATACATACATACATACATACATACATACATACATACATACATACATACGTACATACACATGCAATGAATTCATATTGATGAATTTGTTTAGCAAAATTTGAATATTTTATTCTTTTATTTTTCGTTTTTTTTTTATATTTTAGAAGTATATTATTCCCATCCTCACTTAAAAAATGATGCAATTACATTTATGTGTATATTTTATTGTCATGTATGTCTCACAAATCTGTGAGTTGTTTGGAATGTGTACCAGTACAAACATACACGTGGTCGTTTCAAAAGGTATTAAGCTTGGAACATGATCTGTTTCTATATATCTAAACATGTTTGCAAATTGTCTATGAATAATACTTTTTTATATCTCTATAGATAAATAAAAGGTCTTTTTCACAATTTGCTATCCTTTTCTCTACTTTTCAATCGTGCATTAGGATAGAACGTGAAATTTTTTAAAATTATTTTCGACTACGACAAATTTAAATCATTTAAAAAAATCGAATCATCTAAAACACATTGCGTGAAATGTATACAAGTCAAATAAGAACATTTAGGGTAGGCATAGATATATTCAAGCGAGCCAGTGATTGTAGCCATAAAAACGATTAATTGGTATGACGCGCGGTTGTATTATCAACTGATATTCAATTTAATTTACACTTTGTATACTAACAATGGCGTACCTAGATAAGTATGTCCCAGTTGTCTGTTAGATGACCGCTTAACATGCTAACCATGTTAACAATTTATGGTTAAGATAACTTGACCATAATCCAGTCAGTTACGAATCATTAATCACATTATACAAAGGTAGGAAATAAATAAAAAAATGTTGAGTCGAAAAAGAAAACTAAATCAATTTGTTTACATGCGACTGAATTCGCATCTGATTGTGTTTAAAGGCATTTAAGGTTATGAACGACACAATACAGAATTACATAATCTGTACGACAGTGCCTTCAGGAAACCAAAAGCTCTCAGTGACTTCGGCAGGAAAAGGTGCAGTACGTCACTAAGTGATTTACATTTGGTGTTTGAACATCAATCATCAGACATTGATATAAAAAAATCATTCATCGGACATTGATACGAAAGAGATCATTCATCGGACATTGATAACAAAGAGATCATTCATCGGACATTTATATCAAAGAGATCGAAGAATTTTAATCGAAATAAATACCCACATCTTAACCAATGTATTGATAGTAGAGAAAATAATCGTAAACATGGCAAGAACATATTATTAATAAATAAACAAATAAATAAATAAATAAACATGTAAACACAACTATCTTTGTTACTGACAAAGAATTATTTATATGTCTGATGTTTTCTCGTAATCAGTAAAAAAATAAATGGCTAATTTATTTATATGTATTCTTAACATGACGGATTTTGAATAAACGTCCATTTTCTGTGCCTTGCAATTTATTTCCTGGTTCATTTCTATAACATCAAGTTGGTTACACAAAAAATAAGCCAAAAAATAAAATAAATAAATAGATCATATTAAAAGAAGATCGGTATATCAGCTCTTTAGTTCAGCTAGATTTGATAATCGTATATCTTTTCGTAGTCTTTCCCTACAAATGTACTTTTAGCTTTTAGACAGTAGTATTTCGAATCGTTTAAAATATTATAATTATATATATATATATATATATATATATATATATATATATATATATATATATATATATATTTATAAGAGAGAGAGAGAGAGAGAGAGAGAGATACAGACAGAGAGAGAGAGAGAGAGAGAGAGAGAGAGAGACAGAGATCTTTTCTTCATCAAAACATGTTTCATCTTTTCTATTGGTGCTAATCCGTATACATTATCAGAGGATTGTTTAGATTTTTTTTTTCATACTTATATTACCTGCATAGCTTGCTGATTTATGTCATGACTTTAAATTCACTTAATCAGGGTTACACCATTTTATTAGTTTTTGGTTTCAATAAATTTTGGAGCTGCAGTGACAGACACAAAAAAGGAGTCAGGCACCTGTATTCATAAGTCTGAAAAGCACATTTACTAAGAAAGACTTTGTGAAGACCCAAGAGAAGCTAGATGACAAATATTTTAAGAATTCACTAAATCTCAAACAAACACGATAGATTATAATCATATCGTATGCTATTCCTTTATCAGCAAGGAGTGCATTTATTCTTGAAAGTGTTTGTATGGTTGGATATGTTAAATGTTGCTGCTAGATGTATTTGTATTGCAGAAAATCGTATCTATCATATATTTGTATTATTGTAACAATATGATATATGGTAGAAAGTACTGTGTAAAATTATTTATAAACACAAATCGTCGTCAGTGAGTTTTTCAACAACTCGCCTTTGTCATCTATGCTACAAAACATAAAGTCTGTGATATCTTTAGACATTATTTCAAACTAGAGACAGTATATGAAATATATACTATGTGTTTACGTTAGTCGCAATCCATGCAATATATACTGTGTGTTTATGTTAGTCCCAGTCCATGCAATATATACTGTGTGTTGATGTTAGTCCCAGTCCATGCAATATATACTGTGTGTTTATGTTAGTCCCAGTTCATGCACTATATACTGTGTGTTTATGTTAGTCCCAGTCCATGCAATATATACTGTGTGTTGATGTTAGTCCGAGTCTATACAGATATAAATAAACTTCTGCCTAATGACTGAGATAAATATACTAATATAAACTATGATTCCTTGTATAACACCTTTCATGCTGAAGGTTTTAAAAGGATGTGAACATGAACATTTTCCACGCTCCAGTTCACACTATCCAGGTATATCGGCATATGTTGAGGTTGACTGGTGTTTTATGACAGCAAAGCAGGTGCAGTCTTTCTCATTTAGGTATTAATCACAAAAAGTTTGAAGACCTAAAAAGTATCACATTATCTCTTGAAATTGCGAAATTTTTCTTCTTATTATTTTGCATATAATATTGTGTACAAAGTTTGGGTTATTGTCAGAGGTCGAGGTAGCAAAAACGTGACATATTGTGGTTGCCAAAAATCATAATTTAAGAGGAGAGCCAAGGAATGTCTAAAATTCAAACCTGAAAACGAAGCTATAAAAATAATCACATTTTTAATTAACCCCTCCGAGACACCCACCTTTCGACATCACCAACTGGCTGCATCCATAATCCAAAAACCTCAATGTCATCTATATTATCCTCTTGAAACATCATATCAAATACGGTCATCCTCCCTCAACTGATGTAGAGTCCATATTACCATATCACCTATAAAGATGAGAGGTTTGACCCCCCCCCCCCCCACACACACACACTTCCTCCCTGGGGGCTGCACCCAGGATCCGAAATATTTGTTGTCTTCAACTTACCCTCCAAAACATAATACAAAATATGATCTCTTCCTCAACCAGTGTGTAAGGATGTCAGATTAAAAGGAAAACTGTGACGGAAGGAAGAAACGAATGGAGGGATGCACGGACACACTGACGGACGGACGAGAGGACATGCCCTATCATAATATTTCCGCAAAAGCGCGGATATAAAACATATCTTCTACTTTTCTACATCACACGACTATAAGTTGCATAGACTTTAACATAAGCTGATAAAAATTACATCCGGATTTTGGCTTTGTTACACAAACCAACAAGAAAGTTAAAAATCTTAATTGGCGCGGACATGTGTGCAACGGGAACTTAGATGGCTTTCACTCGCTTTAACATCTACTGGTCCTGTATATATTAGTGAAGAACAATTTCAGTGACACAAACTGTGAAAAGTATTTCTTTTTTTTCCCTCAGAAAGTTAATAACATTTAAGGGAAACTTTTCAACTTTGATGCTGCTTCTGAGACAAGGGTTGCAAATCACCTTTCAAAATGTAAAATATTTTAGTAGTAAATATAAAGATATCATTGAGAAGACGGAATAGACAGAAGGGACATGTGTTTTAATGAAAGAAAAATCTTCAAAATGAAGCACCGTGTATGTTATTAAACAAATTTGTTAAATCTTCTGCCGTAGTCGACAGTGGTAGAAAGTAGATAATGTAGATTTCATTCATGATAAGTGAAACAAAAAGCACTAATATAAATAGTGCAAAACATTCGTCTTGTAACTTATTTTGCTTATCGCAAATTTTCATAATTTTCTTAAAAGCGCTGTTTTTAGGGCATGCAGTTTTGAATCCTGTAGTTTCGTGCATGTTTTAAAATTAGTTTATACAGGGTCATGCTCTTTGGCTCAATTTACGTCGTAATTTAAGTTGCTGTTTAGTATTTTTCCCGAATAATAATAATAATAATAACTATGAAGTTTTTGCTTTGGACTAAAAGCTTTTTTAAATTTTTAAAAGTAAATTTGAATCGCCGCTTTCTGTTCTTATCAAAAGTTGATGCTACTCATTTTGTAATCATGCTAGAAAATAACATAGATATATTAAGTTATTTGAACAAAAACAATCTAACTTACCTTTGATAAGGATACATCATTTGGTGTTGAAATAACCGTTCTGGTCGCACTACTGTTCCCATCATTATCTCAACTGAATTAAGAGAAACTTTTAACACCTTTATGGGTTCAACTACACTTTTGTATCCTCTAACATATCAATATTTTACTCATAAATAGAGGCATGCAAATGAGATGTTCGTGTGATGAGCTTAAGATCCTATCATTGAAAAGTGTCCTCCCCTGTAATTGTCGCCGTAACAACATCATGCTGGGGCATTTGACTGGCAACATTAGGAAAGCATAAACATAATCGTTGTCATGGGGAAAAAAGTGGGCGGTGCTTATAATATGTAACCAATTAGAACACAGGTAATTAGCGTCACGTTAACTGTGAAAGTCGAGTATTTCAGCATAGTAAAGCGTTAACTTCCACAAGCATTCTTTTAAAAATGTTTCTATGAAGGACACATGACTAAGCTTGCTAACTAGAACAGTTACAGTTTCTTTAGCGACAGTCAGGACATCGCATTTTTCTTCTTTCTTCATCTCTTATTCTTGTTACGATGATGACAATAATGATGATGATAATAATTATGAATTTTACTACTACTACTACTACTAATAATAATAATAATCGTAATGAAAATAAGGTAGATAGATCATTTATATACTTAGTTAATGAATGTATCCATGTATTTACTGCATCAAATAACACTTAAATTTTGGCAATGAATAATGTTTTTATTCTACGAAGTTATTATTGAATAAAATCAATTAAAATTACTTTTCGGCGGATTTCGCGTACAGTTTACGTCGATGAAATTTGAATGCTGAAAAGACACAATCTATTTCAATCTCGTTTGGATAAATGCTCTTTCTTTGTGTTTAAGATTATTCGCTGTTTAACTGATAAATTTCTTGTACAGAATTTGATGAGAACTTGTTTTGCGATTTTCCATACATACATACACACACACACACACACACACACACATATATATATATATATATATATGCATATATATATACATATATGCATATATACGTACAGACAGACAGACAAACATTAAACATTTTTCAGTTCAAAACGGAAAAGCATCTTTACAAAGAATTACTCTTCTAATGAAGCGGTTGACATTTGAACTTAAAGGAATTTTCATAGATGGATACATGTTTCGTATTTGTTATAATGTAAAAAAGTTAAATGCAGGCACAATTATCTTGGTCCCGCCTACAAACCTACAAAAAGAAAAATGAAAAAAAAAAAAAAAAAAAAGAAACAAAGAAATAATTGGTACTAATTTTCCTACTTTGAAAAGGCAATAATTCAACATCTTAACACAGGTATATCGTGATGGTCGTTTATATAAAGCAAAACTCAAGAACCGGATAGATATATGTCGCAAATATTCTTGTGTTTCTTTTATCATCTAAACCGCAAGCGACGAGTAAGGTAAACCCAGCAGAGACATCCACTCTCCTCAATATGTCAGCCAAGCCACTATTCAATTAGAGTAATGAATACTGATATAGTCAGCTGGTAATTACAGTATAAGTTTTGGATAGTGTTAAGTATTTCAAGGCATATTTTTTGTGTTTTCGGGGATTGAACAATATAAGGAGATGTCAGTCTTGTAATTGAAGATTTAGGACGTTCATATATTTTGTCAACTGAGTACCACTGGCGACGCGTCAGCAGACCCGGGACAACGGATATTTGCAACAGTAAAACTACTATTAACGTTCTCAAATTCTCAAATACAAGCTTGGTATCCATGTGCTGACACACTTTTGAATTTTAAATAAATGCATTTCACTGTGGCATTACATTTTTAAAAAATGCAATTCTCTGTGGCATTACTTTAAAAAAAATTGCAAAATTGTCTTTGGCATTACTTTAAAAAAAATTGCAAAATTGTCTGTGGCATTGCGTTACATGAATACGTATCCCGTCAGAATGGCATCCAAATGTCCAACTGTATATTGCGAAATTTACTACCGAACATTTTGACATTAGTCCAAGCAGAAAGCGAGTTAGGTTAGCAAGAATGTGCGACCTGATGAAATATATAACAAAAAATGTATGAATGGTCATCACTTATAAAATTGTATGCATAATGTTCTGATATCACATATTGATGTATTGCAACACCATCTTCTTATCTCACATACTGATGTATTGCTATACCATTGTCTTCTCTCACGTGTTGATGTATTGCTACGCCATCTTCTTATATCACATATTGATGTATTGCTACACCAATACCATCTTCTTATCCCATATATTGATGTAGTGGTACACCCATGCATCTGACAGCGGAACACATTTTTTTGTGAAATTCTGTAAGTCAATATTTTAATTTCAACGTAAAACCAATTTGTAATATAAAAAGAAATGTGGATAGTAATGAAGTGGAATATAACTTTTTGACTGAAACATGTTCAAACAATGCTGACAATAATATTAACATGTATTCAATATGTTTTAAATATTTTTTCTCATGATTTTTTTTAATGTTTTTATTTCAGAAGCACCCAACCAATTCTCATGACTTCACATCAAAAGTAAATTAGCAAGTAAGATTAATCATTAAAAACGAAAGCTATATTTTCAATTTTAAAATCAATAACTCAAAACCAAAATCAACATTTCTGAAGGATGCAGTAGGATAGGAAAGCATCTGATAAATTTGAAGTATTAATAGGAAAATAGCAATATCGTCCTTTTTTCTTGTTGTTGATGCTGCTGCTTTTTCATTAAGTATTAGTAGCAGTATTTTAGTATTGTCTTTCACAGCCTCTTGATGGTACATGCAGTTTTGGGCATGATTATAAATATTTTTTATATCAACTTACTTTTATCAATAAATGTTATTTCGTTATTTTATTTTATTAGGGCTTAGTGGTTAGCGTGCCGGGATCACGACCGAAAGGGTACTGGTTCGAATCCCAACATCGGACCAGCTTGGGCCTGATACCGTGGTGTGTCCTTGGGCAAGGCACTTTACTTAGTGTTTAGAGTGCAGGGCTTACGACCGAAAGGGTACGGGTTTGAATCCTAACATCGGACCAGCTTGGGCCTGATACCGTGGTGTGTCCTTGGGCAAGGCATTCTACTCCAATTGCCTCGGCACTAAATAACTTGCTTGTGTTGCTGTGCCTTAAAGCACCAAAGCAAAAGCAAAGTCATTTTATTATTATTATTATTATTATTATTATTTGTCAGGGTTGAATAACCATTACAAAATAACATTTCATCTGTCATCTACCCAAAATGTACCTATTTACGATAAGCAGTCCATCGATAAGCTTACACAAATGTTTAATGTTCCTATCGAGTTCAGATTTATACAGTCAATGGTTGTCGAATTAAATCTCTCAAGCGTTTTCATGTTAGGTGTTACGATAAAATTGTATTACGTACTATTGAAAATATACATGTAGTTAAAGCAATCGTCTGCTTTGTATCAAATTACAGGTTAAAATATACGAGCTTTATATGATCTTGCAACAATATTGCACTTTTTAATGTCAGATGCTTTATATTGATATTATCTATGAATATATTCGCCTTATTTGAACTGAGTATCTTTTAGTCTCATGCAAAACAAATTCCCACATAAATTTATTGTAACAGCTATTTTTGCTTGGCATGTGACATTCTCGGGAGATTTTCTCCAAACTCGTATGTGTCGCCTTCACCCAAAATCGTCACTTCTTTAGACTTAATTTAGGCCAGCCATTTTGATTCCTACTTAATTTTCAAAAGAGCTGGCCAGGACTGTGCACATACACACAGAAAGTGCATATACGTAAAATGCGCTGTAAGCATATACATCATAATGCAGAGCAATGAAAACCAATTAAGATCATATACAGGAAAACAAATATGAAATAAGACACAGCTACAAGCAGAACTACTGAGCTAAAAACTATAACACTTCACGTGCAGCGGAACTATAATAACTTAATGTTAGCAACATAAGCCATATTGAGGTTAACAAAAAGTTATAAGCAAATCTACTAAACAAAAATAAAGTACTACACATTGACAGATTATGGCGGCAGCAGCAATTTAATTACTTATTTTTTACATATGGAGCATTGCATAAAACGCTCCCAGACCGGTCTGTTAAAGAGATTTAAAATTGTTACAACTGGTTTTTGTTCGACAGTTGTTTGGGAGAAAATTACAGGGGTTTGCTGTGTACAAACTGTCAGTGTCATGTTTTTCAATCTTTGGATGCAGAGAGTTGAAATTTTTGCTAAAACCAGGAGTTCGGAGTGATTTTTCTTGTGTTCATTAAAGACAAATCTCTGGAGTTCTTTCAGGAATATTTTTGTTCGAGTTGGTTTACATTAGTGAGACTGCTGAAATGCAAATATGGGGACAGGAGTTGAAGATTTCCTGATTAAAATCATTAAAACTGCAGTAAGAAAATTTACTGCAGGGTGCTTTTATCTACTCTTCCTTTTGATTATTGTGAACACGATATCATTGAAGTCAATAATACCAGCGTTAAAATTACCTGAGTTACATAGATACTGCTCCTTGCTCCTTGTGTACAAAGAAAAAAAAAATAAAAAAAAAAACAACGTACAAGTGAGTTTTAAAACAAGCTGGTCCAGAAATGAGATTTATAATGCTATAAACATCAAAAAGATGCAGTTCTAGTAATATCTGCTAATACACTGTTCACTGAAACGTTAGATTTTAATTACAATAATATGTTTTAAGATTTGATGAACAAGTTTTAAACGTAGATATGGTCAAAGTGATTCGCGGTGCGCAATTACAGATGATATCATATTTAAGAGCACACACATTCTCTTCTGCAACCTACGGTACGATTTTGCACACCAGTATCGGATAGCAATGGTTAATAATTTACGTACCTAATGTATTCTTACTTTTAAACGATTTCTTTACTCCTTTCTATATTTAACGCCTTAACTTTTCGTTAATCTGAGCAGCTACCTAATTTCGGTAACCGTTGAAAAGGTTGCCGTTACCTTGCCCATTCGTTTGACATTAACCGGTGAAAAGGTTGCCGTTACCTTGCCCATTCGTTTGACATTAACCGGTGAAAAGGTTGCCGTTACCTTGCCCATTCTTTTGACATTAACCGGTGAAAAGGTTGCCGTTACCTTGCCCATTCTTTTGACATTAACCGGTGAAAAGGTTGCCGTTACCTTGCCCATTCTTTTGACATTAACCGGTGAAAAGGTTGCCGTTACCTTGCCCATTCGTTTGACACATGACTTGGAATATTAAAGACCATTATCTACCAATACACGCCACAGCGATTAGTTTACAATTTTGTCCCTTAGTTGAATAAATAGATTTAAGAGCTAAGACAAAAAAAAAAAAAAAAAAAAAAGAAAACAACAAAAAAAAAAAACCATAGTATGAACTGGCGGAGGACCAATAATAGTAGTACAGTGTGGCACCCTGTGGAAAGAAATGGACTCTGGGAACAATGGAAATTAACATTACGGTTGCCATGTTGAAAAATGGCACTTTGTCACAATGGGAATTCCATGTTAAAATGTCCATAGGTTTACCATTAATGTGGCTGTCTGAGAACAAGGGGGATTTAACATTAGTCCATATGCATCCGTTGATGCATAATGGAGATCTAACTCTATACCGCTATAAAAAGGGGGATGGTTTTAATAATGGTACTATGAGGACAAAGGGAATGGTAATGTTAAATATGTCCATATGTTTAACATTAATGTGACAGTCTGGGGATAATGGAAAATTAACATTACGCCTTCACGTCGAAAAATGAATAAGGACAAAGGGAAATGTAATGTTATACAACATATACTGAACAACAACCACACCTGCAAACTAATAGTGTTCTTTGACTGACCAGCATCCACACTTATTAGCCAACATGCCGTTTAACTGACCATTACCCACACGTACTAACCAATATACTGCTTGACTGATCAACACCCAGTCATTTACTGACCAATACCTACACTTACAATCCAACGAAAAGGATAAGAGTGCTAACACATACACAAACATACTACTAGTATCACCCCTGAAAATGGTAGGAGTGCTAACCAACATACACACAAACATCAATGAAAATGGTAGGAGTGCTTACAAACATACACACAAACATCCATGAAAAAGGTTGGAGTTTACACACATACACCCAAACATCAAAGAAAAGGGTGGGAGTGCTAACATACACACAAACATACCATCACCCCTGACAATGGTCTGAGTGCTCACACATACACACAAACATCCATGCAAAGGGTAGGAGTTTACACACATACACACAAACATCAACGCAAAATGGGTGGATTACTAACATATGCACAAACATACTATCACCCCCTGAAAGGGTAGGAGTGCTCACACATACGTACAAACAGTCGTAAAAAGGGTAGGAGTGCTTACACACATACACACAGACATACTTATATATTATCACACACAAGAGAGCAGGTGAGCTTACACACTATACACACAAACATCCATGGGGATTAATTTTTAGTTGTGAAAGACAAATGATATAGTGTTATGCTTGAGTAGTATATCTCTGTTTCTGAGAGAACTGGATGACCCAGAAAAAGACCGTTAGTTGCTGTCTTTGATCGTTGATGTTACTGATACCGGGCTTGGTTCGACAGCAGCGTCACATCTATAAATAATCAGTCCATCTGCCGACGAAAACAGAAAGTGTAACATTAGGCTCATCTGCTTCCATCTCCCAATTCTCCGCTTGAGAGATCAGTGCTGTTCTTGTTGATGCTCCTGCTGTTATTGCTAGAGGTATTGCTCCCTCTCATTTTCTTGTTGCTTTAGCCTCTGCTGAACCCTTATCCAGTTTTGGTTGAGGAGTGGGAATTTCCTATCCCGCTTCTCTCGCTCCCTTACCCTTTCCTCCTCGGCCCAAGTCCTCTTTACTTTCGTGGTTTTCTCCTCCATCAACTCTTTTATGAGTCCCTTCGCTGTTCTGAAAGCTACCATTTCCTTCTTGATGTGACGCTTTTGCGGATAGCACTCCATTTTCTCCAGCCGGTCCAGGAGGTCCTCCACTATATTCAACAATCAGATGACTTTACTCAATGTTCCATCTAGAGAGTGTTGGTTGGTCACTTATCGTCGTGGACGAGTTGACGACGAATGACAAGACTGGTAAATGCATCGCTTTACTTGCTTTAGGGGCGGACGTGAAGGAAAGCATCCCTCAGAGTGGAGACGCGGAGGTAAAAAAAACCCCTTCTTCTTAGAAAAAATGCAAAGATCAAGAGAGAGAGAGAGAGAGAGAGAGAGAGAGAGAGAGAGAGAGAGAGACAGGAAAAGGTTATGTCAAAGAATTCTTTAAAACAAAACAAATAAAAATAAAAAATAAAAATAAAAAAAATCGACATCATTTTTCAATTTAACATTTTTGTAACATACCCCCCCCCCCCCCCCCCCCGATTTTAAACATGAGAGTATTTACAAGGTTGACAACGTTGTGGAGTACGACTAGACTTTCAATTATTTAGTACAGTGTAATTTTGCCATTGATGGACACTATGTCTTTGTGCTAAAAGAAACAGATATCCATAACGATCACTGAATAACATTTCTATTCATTTCATCCTTTCTATAGAAATTACGTTCAAAACAAGTCAGTTAATGTTCTATTGGGAATTGAAGAGTTGATAAAAAAAAAGACACGTAATATTGTTCACATATCATCCTTGTATTCTCATTGAGCGGATACAGCATTTCTTCTAATAAAATCTATGAGATCGTCTTCGAGAGGAGGCACTCCATAGGAATCAACGGGTTCCTGGGCACTGACTGTCATCTGTGTTGATGACATAAGCTCGAAAGTCTTTAGGTTTTTTATGAGAAAGTTCATCTTTAGCACACACTACTTGATTCCAAGAAGCTGTGTACGAACTGTGCATCAGAAAGTAATGAAGTTCCCATTTATTCATCTTGTTTATTACAGGTGATGATAGGCAAGGATTTCACACTTGACATTTTCTTTAAAAAGATTTGTTAAGTAAGTATTAGAGGTCTCAGTACTCTGTTGCAAGATAGCTTCGATGCGTTTCATTTCCTAGGAAGTCAATGGAAGTAGGTTAAGTTTTTATACCACTCTTTCAAGATCTTCTCTTCTGGGATGAGTGTCCATGCGTCTTCCAGATATTCTACCAACTTTTATTCTTGACGCATCATCAAACATTTGTCATGTTGAACTTGACTAGCATGTTCAATCTGACAACCATAACAATTTTCTCTGGTCAGGAGTATGATCCTTCAAGTCAAATGGCGAGTAAAACAGGAGACTAAGTGTTTCTCTTGTTTTTCCCATCGTGACATCATGATTGTATTTTTCTCTTCTTCTTCTCCACTTGGTGTCCGTCGCTGCTATAGTTTCTATTCTGGATCGAAAATATCATCCGCTTCACCTATGTCCGTGGCTTTGTGTTCCATGTTTTATTTTAATAGTCCTGGGTCACTTCTCTCAGACTATAGATTTCCAGAGCAATGTCAAATTCTGCATACAGATCGCGTTCACTGTGTTCTCGAAGGCAATTGCTAACTGAAGTTCCACACCTTTTAAAGCATGCAATCATCGAGTGACCATAGATTTTAACATATCTCCCAAACCATATCCTCGTTGACAAGCTTCTCCTCGGTATACGGGATACATCTGTTACGATTGATTGGATGATTTTTTTCGAAAATGTAGTTTCATGGAGACGTTTCTTTTCGAGAATATAATATTTTGTCCAAGATAACCTTTCATACCAATATTTACGCTGTCAAAATGCGATTTATGCACAGAAAATATTGAGGATGCACACATTTTCGGTGAACTTGATACGAATTTCCTTCTTCATCACAAGAAGTTATGTAGAATCGATCTTGAAAGGATGACTCTCAGCAACGGAGCGGTTGTGTTTCCCAGCAAGGTTGTACTCGACGATATCAGAGTACATAAACATCTGAGCCGCAAATGCTTGAAGAATATGTTGTTGAAGGTGATGTCTTTGGTAGGAGCGAGAGCTGTGTTTCTACTCAAAACGGCAAAATAAAAATGAGAGAAAAGGTGATGGACACCGTTTTGCTGTCGAAAAAAATCCAATTTGAGACGATGATAAGGTGAGTGGTACTCGATCAGTATGTGTCTGCTGGTTTTATCGAGTCTTTTGCCAAATAGGTGAAATCGTTTCGACGAGATGTCGAGCTTTAAAATAATATCCTGCAGGAATTCTCATGTCATAGACAATTAATCGGGGATTAGCTGGTGGTGGTGGTTTTGTTTCGTAATAACCAGAATCATTTTTTGTCCAAGTGTTGAATATTTCTACGACGAAAGTGGTTTGATCCTCGACAATATTCCAGACTTGAGTGGGATGAATGATTTCTACCAAAGGCACTTGTCAACGAATTTCGTAATCCAATTGTGTGGACTGAGTTAATTTGGCCTTGAAACACATCCATACAAGTGTCACTAGGTAATGTTAAAAACAAACTGATTATTCATAGTTCGAAGCTTCTTGTCTCTGATGAGTAACTCAGTGTCAAAAGGGGGATGACTTTCCAAGTGTTCCCGAGGATTGCTGTGACTGGAAGAGTTGTAACTGGAGTTGGCGTGGCTAACCTTGTTGTTACTACTGTCGGTATATTTCAACGAGACATCTGAAAGAAGACAGCCAATACAACCGGTCAGTAAAATAGTCCACAGTTGTTTATCTTCTTGTTGCAAACTCAAGTTTCCAATCGCTGCTCCAATGACACATACACCACAAATATCTGAAAAACAAAAGACGATTTTGAGTTTAGAAACGCGTTGTCCACGCTACACCCACTGTGGCTGTTGTTTTTGTAGTTCTTGGAGGGATAACTTGAAGAAGGGGATGTAGTGTTTAACGGCATCTTTGTTACTCCAACTTTTATTGTAATCGATGATTTGTGAAGCTGCAAGTAAAGAATCGAAACTGGATGGATATCTTTTCCAACGGACTTTGACCTCTTTGATACAATGTTTTCCAACTGTACGTGCCCTTTGATCGAGAATGCTTTCGATATCGTACATGTCGTCATATTTCTTGGTCACTAGTTGTAACCTGGGCAAGTTAAAAGTTCCTTTTGACACTTCTTCGCTCATATCTTCCAATTTATAGACAGGTGGGCTACGTCCATGCACCTGTCATGTGACACGAAAAATTTCTGTTTTCCAGCTCGGTAACAAGCCTTTGTCAAAACTGCGTTGTGTTTTTTTTTCCAATGCGAACCCAATCTCCTGTGTTAAGCACTTCTTTCGGTTTTTATAGTATTCGTCGTTCCAAACAATCTATCAAACACGATCGCTTCGTTTCAAGGCGTCACTTATTCTGTAGCACATCCGATAGTACGTTGGTACAATGGATTCTACGCTTTGACCAGACCGGGTAACACGTCGATATATATGATAGTATTTTGATTTGAAAACATTCCACTACACTGGCTTTAGTTTCATGATTTTCAGTCGTTTTTTCAATTCTGTTTTAAAAGCTTCGTTAATAGAGTCTGTGTCTTTGTCCTTTTAAGACTACTTTTAAAGTTCGCACTAACCTGAAAGAGGTCAAATGAACTACCCAAGCCGACTTTAAACACACAACAATGACACAAAACAAATATTTATATACGAAGCTAATATCAGAAACATATGCTAAATTGGTTGCCATTGATGATCCATCTACTATTGTAACTCTTGTTGTAAGTGTGACGCTAGGATTAGGAGATAAGTGCAGTATCCGTTGCTTGTATCCAGCGTTTGTAAGGAACTTAAGTTAATCTTCGTCCTTTCATAAGATCCAGGCATACAGGTGTGGTGTTCTTCTAGAAAGGCCTGTCTTTTTGTGTGTTGACCACAATACTCCCCCTAAACGAGGTAAATCAATTGACTCTAACAAGGGAGCAGAGACTATAAGCAACATACCTTTCAGCATTGGAAGAAATCCTCCTCGTTGAACACGGACTCTTTTCTTTTGACTGACTGAAATTTTCTTTTTCACCATTTGGCAAAGAACGTGACGACGTCGTCCTAATCGCTGTTCCTATATTTTGGTCACAGGGAACGTTCCTTTCAAACAACATTCACACACCGTATCGATGATTTCCCTAGGTGTTTTTTGAATGATTTGCTTGACAAGATATCCCAATGTTTAGCTAAACGATAAGGGATTACTGTTGTCCTTTTTCTGGAAGACGTATTTGGATGTCGACGATAGTGTGAACATTGAGAAGAAGACATCTTTGTTCAGAGAAACAGAAGTGAATCTTATTCAACACTTCTACTGATTGTCGGGACGTCTTACCAACTTGACTTTGGGCACTACTGGACGACGTGGTGTTGTCAAAGGACTAAATCGTGACAGTTCTTGTTTGAAAACATCCTGTAAAGTTTGTAACATGCTTGTTCTGTCTTGCACTTTTTACTTAGGGGATGCCTCCTTTTTGGCTGCAGCAGCAGCAACTAGAGCAGCAGAAGAAGACGAGGACGACGGAGAAGAAGTATAAGTCTCCCTAGAGATGGGTTTTCATCTTTTCATCAGATGGGGAAACAGTTGTCTTAAATCAGATTTTGCTGGCATCACCAATAACGGAGTAGTAGAAGGAGAAGCGGAATGTTACAGATTGAGATTTTCATGAGTACTTGCACGTTCTAGCTGCAGTACCTCTCTTGAAGGGGCCGTTTTCTTGTGGGTTTACTTCTTGGGAGATAATTAAGAGAGTCAACTCACTGCAACACTGTTTTGATTTGCCTGTCTTTTGAGTGTTTGCGTAGGATTTACATTTTTAGCTACGGTATTAGGATGCCATCAAGCGAATATTGGTCTATGGACCTGCAGTGCGGAGAAGCTTGAGAGGAAGAATAGGTACGCGGTACCACCATTGCTAGCCATCTTTGGTTAACAATTCCAACGGTCCTTTTCAGGACCACCCAGTTCTCCCAGAAACAGAGATACTACTCATATTATTGCCAATATTTATGTTATGTCTTTGTTTTTTACAACTAAAACGTAAGCCCCCTCTCCACTCTTCTGTCTTGTGTGTGATGTAAGCGCTCCTATTTTTTTGTGTTTGATATTATATAAGTATGTTTGCATGTATGTGGGTAAGCACTTCTATCCTTTTCATTGATGTTTGCGTGTATGTGTCAGCACTCCTACCCTTTTCTGGGGTGATAGTATGTTTGTGTATGCGTTAGCACTCCTACCATTTTCGTTGGTTAGTAAGCGTAGGTGTTGGTCAGAACATGACTGGGTGTCGGTCAGTCAACCGGTTATTGGTTAGTAGGTGTGGGTGCTGGTCAGTCAAAGAGCGTGTTGGTTAGTAAGGGTGGATGTGGGTGCTGGTCAGTCAAAACAGCGTGTTGGTTGATAGGTGTTGGTGCTGGTCAGTATATATAATTTAAACATTACATTTCCCCCTGTCCGTATACATTTTAACATTATATTTCCCTTTGTCCATATACATTTTTCTGTATTAAGGAGTAATTTCAAATTCTCCTTGTCCTTTGAAAGCCACATTATAGTTAAACATATATACATTTATAACATTACCATTCCCCTTGTCCCCAGAGTACCATTTTTGTAATCAAGACCAGCAACTATTTCTAGGGACAATGGAAAAAGTCATGTTAAAAAGACTAATGTTAAATTCCCCTTGTCCCCAGAGAGCCAAATTAATGTTAAACCTGTGGATTTTTTTTAAAGATTACTATTTGCCTTGTCCCCAGAGTATTATTTTTAAAACCGCTCTCGTTGGTATAGTGGCGTCATGTTAAATCATTGTTATGCATCAATGGATGCGTATACACTAATATTAAATTCCTATTGTCCTCAGACAGCCACTTTAATGTTAAACCTATGGACATTTTAACATGGAATTCCAATTGTCCCCAGATTGCCTTTTTACGAAATGGCGACCGTAATGTTAATTCCCATTGTCCCTAGAGTGCCATATTTATCCCAGAGTGCCCCACTATAATGTTAATAATGCCACCTATTTTTGAAGAAAATGATTTCATTGGATACAACATTCCGTTGTGGGTGGTAAATCTGACAACTTTCGGTATGATTTCGTCCCCACACCCAGTTCATTTAAGAGATGTGTGCCTCTATCAAACAGGTTGAGAAATAGACCGAAAGCTCACGCCTTAATTGATTGACGTCACGGGTAAAGATAACGTCCATTTTTGTAATTGAAAACCTAAACAGATCGTAACCTGGTTGGCTTAAAATCTCACATTTTAACACTATTTATTGAGATTGAATAGCGTGATCTCATCGCAGAAGAAGCCTATTGGAAAATCAACACTGACATTATGCGCATGGTGAGGTTATTCGTAGCGCAGATTGAATCACGCCAATTATTTTGATTTTGTTATTATTCCAGAAAGCAAAAAGCTTTCTCCAATCCACAAATTACTCTTTTTTAAACAAATAATTAGATCAATTCAATCCACAAATTCCTCTTTTTAAACAAATAATTAGAGCAGTTAGATCAATAAACAATTTGTATCTTCTGTTTTAGCCCGTGTAGTAAGGTGGAATAAAATCAAAAAGTCAATTGTACATATATTAAGTAAAAACTAAATTAGGTTCATGAATTAATTTTAAAATATTTAAACTGTAAATTGATTGAATCGCTGTCAAATAAATATTATTACCATAAACTTGTAATTAGTTTCTACATTTTTAAAAGTATTTTTTTCTTGCATTATGTTCAACTTCAAAGTTAATTATTCTATTTATTATTATTTCTTTCATTTCTACCAGGTAAATGTTGTGAGAATGTGTTCATGTCATCTTCTGATGTATCTTCATAATCCAGTGTGATCACTCCCGACCGTTGTTACTTCCTGATGTACTCTGGTAGATGTTGTCATCAAATTTGGAAAATTTTGAAGATTTACTTAATGTTTAGTTTATTTGCGTCATATAGTCGATACTATTCTAGTCATATATCATAAAAAGAATATTGATTCTACATACTTACACAAAAAATACAAACACATATGCAGACAGAAAAATATATAATTGTTAAGGAATACATTGATTATACAGACAGACAGTCAGATAGATAAATGTTGATAGATACAGATATAATTTGCATGGCATGGATTGATTATAGAAATCACCACCACCAACTCCATCATCATCATCATCACCGCCATCATTATCAGCAACAGGAAATAAATGCTTGACTCTTAATATTTCCCGTATGTTAAGATGAACACAGTTAGTAATCAGTATGTGTACCATGTGATCAGAGTACAGTCGACTCAAGTACAGGAAGGAGACGATCAGAATGTGATACACTTGTTATCGATGATTGTGAATATTTTTGATGATTTTGCGGTGGGAGTATTTACAGGAAAACTGTTTAAGTAGTAGGCATACACAGTTTGCATTAAATTGTTTTAAACAATCTGCTCTGGGGACAAATTCTTCTGCTCCCAAGAAGCATTACGACACGTATACGTGTTCATAATTCCCCGGGGCGGCGGATAGGGTGGTGGGGAGAGAGAGATGGGGGGGGGGGCGAGCCCTTCAGTCAGTTTTCTTTACAGTTAGATTGTTAAAAGTATGCTTAAAATGCAAGAGCTTCTGGGGGATTCGCTCTCTGGGCCCCTATTAGGGGTTCCATCGGAGAGATCCCTTACCTACTTGTTTACGCTCCCCCTAAACGATATTCTTGGATCCAACCTAAAACATAATTCATATATATATATATATACACACACACAAATCTAAAACCTAAAAAAATAAATCTAAAATAAAAATCCTGTTTATGTATGGGCGGCCGTTTTTACGCATATTCAATTCAATATAGAGCTCTCTAATTGTTTATAGAGCTCTCCAAATAAATTATAAAGCTATGCAATTGAATTAAAGATCTCTATATATCAATTAGAGACCTCTCTAATTCATTTATAGCCCGAAATACTTTTTCTGATTTGTAGACCGCTATAATAGAATTAGATACCGCTATAATATAATTAGAGACCTCTCTAATCCAACTGTAGATCTCTCACTTTAGGTAGTAATTCGATAATCCATGTTATCGCCGAATAACAATTTCTAACTCCCCATCATCGGAAAATACTCGGGTATTGACGCGCCATTTTTGGTGTGCAATGAAAATGATGCCAGACATTACCGGCCTTCAAAATGGGGTTTCCACTGCCGTTCAAAGGATTAGGATTAGATATTAATTGCATTTCTTGTTCAAATATTGAATTTTACTAAGATAAATATTTTATTTACAAAAAACAAAACAATGCATAGAAGCAAATGCGGTACAGGGACGGCTTCCGAAAGTGGAAACTAAACATAAACTACATGGAAACTACTGTACGTACAGTCGAATTAGTTGTTCCCGACTATGAACAGTGTAGAGCCAGATATACTGTTGTATTATGTTAGAAATGATCAGTAAAATTAACAGTGTAGACACTTATATGCTGACACATTAAAAATACAGATTAGGGTCTATGTTGTTCGTATTTGGGCTCCACAGGTAAAACAAGGATATATATGATACATGTAGTCAGGTCTCTCAACAGAATTTCAGGATGAGAAGTCTTGTACTCCTCACCCCCGAAACTCGGAATCCCCCTGCTATTTTCCGCGAGTCCCAACAACAAGCTAGACTTGAGTCATCAATTTAGCTAATGCGATAAATTAAATCCTTCTTAAATTTTGTGTTTTTATTTATGTATTCATTTATATATTAACTTACTTAAAAATTCATTTAATTTCACATAGTATTAATTATTGTATTTATTTCATGATTTAAAAAAAGTTATTTGTTTATAATAGATGGTTAGATTGATGGACTGATAGATATGCATGGATACAGTATGTAAGATTCATATTCACTCGAACACTAATCAAGTTCATATGACTATGAATATATTGATGTTACAAATATTTTTTTAAATGTATACATTTGATTACTAGGTTATTAGAACTGATGAAAACAGCCGGGAAATAGCTGAACTGGTCATGTGGTTTTTAGCATATATAAAACTTACAATAAATTTATAGTTTCAGATTTGATCGAAGCTAGCTGAACACTTTTAGTTTTACTGATTCAGTGGTCTGTTGGTGAAACCATCCGAAAATGATCATGACAGTTCCATTTTATATGCAATCATAGCCAGCCACTTCGCAGTGCTTTCAATAACCCGGCAGCTACGGTCATAAAGTTGTGGCAATAGAGTTTGACGCACCTTTTTCTGGTAGGGAGTCCCTCGGACGTGCCTGGTTTCAAAATGGTAACTACTCTGACGCCACCCCCCCCCCCTCCACTTAAGCGCGACAAAATTAATCAAGAGAGCTGTAATTTTTATATTGTAAGGAAGTTGGTCTTAAATGCCTAGAAACTATATTTAGAGACCTCTTCAAATGAATAAGAGAGCTCTGTAATTGATTTTAAGGGGCCTCTAATTAATTTTTTGAAGACCTCTTTAATTCGTTTATTGATTTGTCGAACCAATGCCATATTAGAGAGGTCTCTAATTCTATTAGAGAGTTCTATAAATGAGTGAATGATATCTCTTATTCATTTTAGATATCTCCAAATGAATTAGAGAGGTTTACAATTCAAGTATAGATATCAACAATTATTAATTGAGGGCAATAATTGAATTAGCGAGGTCACTAATTGATTTATAGAGCTCTCTAGTTGAGATATATAGCTCACTAATTCAATTCTAAAGCTCTCTATTTCATTTGGAGAGCTCTCTAGACAAGGGTCAACCAACAGCGGCATTGGACTTGCACTTGAAATGGCAGCCGTGCCGTCGAAATATAGTGCTTCATAATAAATGCCACAGTTATATATATATATATATCTATATATCTATATATATCTATATATATATATATATATATATATATATATATAGGTAGATGGATGGATGGATAAATATCATTGCTAACACAGTGCATAGAGATGGACATTTATATTAGTTAACGTGAATAACGGCAGCTAGAAGTAATATTTGCTTTCTCGTTTGAGTAAGCAGCACAAATAATTTAAACGTAACTAAACAAAAATGCTTTTTGCATTATATCGTGTGTAGTTTACTTGGAAGGAAAAACAAAAGTCAATGAAAGCAATATTATAGCTTGCCATAAGTGCCTAACTCCCGATTTTGAAAGCTATCCAGATAATGGCCAAGATAACAACCCAGTCAGCAAAGACAGTGGGAGAAGAAATGTTAATACTCTTGAATCAACGTAAAAGGGTTAAATCGGAATATGTTTAATCTTATATTAAAGCACATATCTGGATGAAAATGTAGTTAGTTAAGAAACTTATTGATCATGACCTTCTAGTTAAAGAAACTTATAGATCATGACCTTCTAGCTAAATAAGCTTCTAGTTATTGACCTTCTAGGTACCGAAACTTCTAGATCATGACCTTCTAGCTAAATAAACTTCTAGTTCATGGTCGTATGTGCGAAGAAACATCTAGATCATTACCTTCTAGTGAAAGAAACGTCAAGATCATGACCTTCTAGTTAAAGAAATTTCTATATAATGACCTTCTAACTAAAGAAATTTCTATATAATGACCTTCTAGTTAAAGAAATTTCGATATAATGACCTTCTAGCTAAAGACATTTCTATATAATGACCTTCTAGTTAAAGAAATTTATATATAATGACCTTCTAGCTACATAAATTTCTATATAATGACCTTCTAACTAAAGAAATTTCTATATAATGACCTTCTAGCTAAAGAAATTTATATATAATGACCTTCCAGTTAAAGAAATTTCTATATAATGACCTTCTAGCTAAAGAAACTTATTGATCATGACCTTCTAGTTAAAGAAATTTCTATATAATGACCTTCTAGTTAAAGAAACTTATTGATCATGACCTTCTAGTTAAAGAAATTTCTATATAATGACCTTCTATTTAAAGAAATGTCTAGATCATGACCTTCTAGTTAAAGAAATTTCTATATAATGACCTTCTAGTTAAAGAAAGTTCTATATAATGAATTTCTAACTAAAGAAATTTCTATATAACGACCTTCTAGTTAAAGAAATTTCTATATAATGACCTTCTAGTTAAAGAAATTTCTATATAATGACCTTCTAACTAAAGAAACCTCTAGATCATGACCTTCTAGTTAAAGAAATTTCTAGATCATGACCTTCTAGTTAAAGAAATTTCTATATAATGACCTTCTAACTAAAGAAACTTCTAGATCATGACCTTCTAGTTAAAGAAATGTCTATATAATGACCTTCTAGTTAAAGAAATTTATATATAATGAACTTCTAGCTAAAGAAACTTCTAGATCATGACTTTCTAGTTAAAGAAATTTCTATATAATGACCTTCTAGTTAAAGAAATTTCTATATAATGACCTTCTAACTAAAGAAACTTCTAGATCATGACCTTCTAGTTAAAGAAATTTCTATATAATGACCTTCTAACTAAAGAAATTTCTATATAATGACCTTCGAACTAAAGAAAGTTCTATATAATGACCTTCTAGTTAAAGAAATTTCTATATAATGACCTTCTAACTAAAGAAACTTCTAGATCATGACCTTCTAGTTAAAGAAATTTCTATATAATGACCTTCTAGTTAAAGAAATTTCTATATAATGACCTTCTAGCTAAAGAAACTTCTCGATCATGACCTTCTAGTTAAAGAAATTTCTATATAATGACCTTCTAGTTAAAGAAATTTCTATATAATGACCTTCTAACTAAAGAAACTTCTAGATCATGACCTTCTAGTTAAAGAAATTTCTATATAATGACCTTCTAACTAAAGAAATTTCTATATAATGACCTTCGAACTAAAGAAAGTTCTATATAATGACCTTCTAGTTAAAGAAATTTCTATATAATGACCTTCTAGTTGAAGAAATTTCTAGATCATGACCTTCTAGTTAAAGGCATTTCTAGATCATGACCTTCTAGTTAAAGAAATATCTATATAATGACTTTCTAGTTAAAGAAATTTCTGGATCATGACCTTCTTGTTTAAGAAATTTCTATATCATGACCTTCTAACTAAAGAAATTTCTATATAATGACCTTCTAGTTAAAGAAACTTCTCGATCATGACCTTCTAGTTAAAGAAATTTCTATATAATGACCTTCTAGTTAAAGAAATTTCTATATAATGACCTTCTAGTTAAAGAAACTTCTAGATCATGACCTTCTAGTTAAAAAAATTTCTATATAATGACCTTCTAGTTAAAGAAACTTCTATATAATGACATTCTAGCTAAAGAAATGTCTATATAATGACCTTCTAACTAAAGAAATTTCTATATAATGACCTTCTAACTAAAGAAATTTCTATATAATGACCTTCTACTTAAAGAAATGTCTATATAAAGACCTTCTAGCTAAAGAAATTTATACATCATGACCTTCTGGTTTAAGAAACTTATTGATCATGACCTTCTAGTTAAAGAAATTTATTGATCATGACCTTCTAGTTAAAGAAATTTCTATATAATGACCCTCTAGTTAAAGAAATTTCCAGATCATGACCTTCTAGTTAAAGAAATTTCTATATAATGACCTTCTAGCTAAAGAAACTTCTTGATCGTGACCTTCTAGTTAAAGAAATTTCTATATAATGACCTTCTAGTTAAAGAAATTTCTATATAATGACCTTCTAACTAAAGAAACTTCTAGATCATGACCTTCTAGTTAAAGAAATTTCTATATAATGACCTTCTAACTAAAGAAATTTCTATATAATGACCTTCGAACTAAAGAAAGTTCTATATAATGACCTTCTAGTTAAAGAAATTTCTATATAATGACCTTCTAACTAAAGAAACTTCTAGATCATGACCTTCTAGTTAAAGAAATTTCTAGATTATGACCTTCTAGTTAAAGAAATTTCTATATAATGACCTTCTAACTAAAGAAACTTCTAGATCATGACCTTCTAGTTAAAGAAATTTCTATATAATGACCTTCTAGTTAAAGAAATTTCTATATAATGACCTTCTAGCTAAAGAAACGTCTAGATCATGACCTTCTAGTTAAAGAAATTTCTATATGATGACCTTCTAGTTAAAGAAATTTCTATATAATGACCTTCTAACTAAAGAAACTTCTAGATCATGACCTTCTAGTTAAAGAAATTTCTATATAATGACCTTCTAACTAAAGAAATTTCTATATAATGACCTTCGAACTAAAGAAAATTCTATATCATGACCTTCTAGTTAAAGAAATTTCTATATAATGACCTTCTAACTAAAGAAACTTCTAGATCATGACCTTCTAGTTAAAGAAATTTCTAGATTATGACCTTCTAGTTAAAGAAATTTCTATATAATGACCTTCTAACTAAAGAAACTTCTAGATCATGACCTTCTAGTTAAAGAAATTTCTATATGATGACCTTCTAGTTAAAGAAATTTCTATATAATGACCTTCTAACTAAAGAAACTTCTAGATCATGACCTTCTAGTTAAAGAAATTTCTATATAATGACCTTCTAACTAAAGAAATTTCTATATAATGTCCTTCGAACTAAAGAAAGTTCTATATAATGACCTTCTAGTTAAAGAAATTTCTATATAATGACCGTCTAGTTGAAGAAATTTCTAGATCATGACCTTCTAGTTAAAGACATTTCTAGTTCATGACCTTCTAGTTAAAGAAATTTCTATATAATGACTTTTTAGTTAAAGAAATTTCTGGATCATGACCTTCTAGTTTAAGAAATTTCTATATCATGACCTTCTAACTAAAGAAATTTCTATATAATGACCTTCTAGTTAAAGAAACTTCTCGATCATGACCTTCTAGTTAAAGAAATTTCTATATAATGACCTTCTAGCTAAAGAAATTTCTATATAATGACCTTCTAGTTAAAGAAACTTCTAGATCATGACCTTCTAGTTAAAGAAATTTCTATATAATGACCTTCTAGCTAAAGAAATTTCTATATAATGACCTTCTAGTTAAAGAAATTTCTATATAATGACCTTCTAGCTAAAGAAATGTCTATATAATGACCTTCTAACTAAAGAAATTTCTATATAATGACCTTCTAACTAAAGAAATTTCTATATAATGACATTCGTGTTAAAGAAATTTCTATATAATGACCTTCTAACTAAAGAAACCTCTAGATCATGACCTTCTAGTTAAAGAAATTTCTAGATCATGACCTTCTAGTTAAAGAAATTTCTATATAATGACCTTCTAACTAAAGAAACTTCTAGATCATGACCTTCTAGTTAAAGAAATGTCTATATAATGACCTTCTAGTTAAGGAAATTTATATATAATGAACTTCTAGCTAAAGAAACTTCTAGATCATGACTTTTTAGTTAAAGAAATTTCTATATAATGACCTTCTAGTTAAAGAAATTTCTATATAATGACCTTCTAACTAAAGAAGCTTCTAGATCATGACCTTCTAGTTAAAGAAATTTCTATATAATGACCTTCTAACTAAAGAAATTTCTATATAATGACCTTCGAACTAAAGAAAGTTCTATATAATGACCTTCTAGTTAAAGAAATTTCTATATAATGACCTTCTAACTAAAGAAACTTCTAGATCATGACCTTCTAGTTAAAGAAATTTCTATATAATGACCTTCTAGTTAAAGAAATTTCTATATAATGACCTTCTAGCTAAAGAAACTTCTAGATCATGACCTTCTAGTTAAAGAAATTTCTATATAATGACCTTCTAGTTAAAGAAATTTCTATATAATGACCTTCTAACTAAAGAAACTTCTAGATCATGACCTTCTAGTTAAAGAAATTTCTATATAATGACCTTCTAGTTGAAGAAATTTCTAGATCATGACCTTCTAGTTAAAGGCATTTCTAGATCATGACCTTCTAGTTAAAGAAATATCTATATAATGACTTTCTAGTTAAAGCAATTTCTGGATCATGACCTTCTTGTTTAAGAAATTTCTATATCATGACCTTCTAACTAAAGAAATTTCTATATAATGACCTTCTAGTTAAAGAAACTTCTCGATCATGACCTTCTAGTTAAAGAAATTTCTATATAATGACCTTCTAGTTAAAGAAATTTCTATATAATGACCTTCTAGTTAAAGAAACTTCTAGATCATGACCTTCTAGTTAAAGAAATTTCTATATAATGACCTTCTAGTTAAAGAAACTTCTATATAATGACATTCTAGCTAAAGAAATGTCTATATAATGACCTTCTAACTAAAGAAATTTCTATATAATGACCTTCTAACTAAAGAAATTTCTATATAATGACCTTCTATTTAAAGAAATGTCTATATAAAGACCTTCTAGTTAAAGAAATTTATACATCATGACCTTCTAGTTTAAGAAACTTATTGATCATGACCTTCTAGTTAAAGAAATTTATTGATCATGACCTTCTAGTTAAAGAAATATCTATATAATGACCCTCTAGTTAAAGAAATTTCCAGATCATGACCTTCTAGTTAAAGAAATTTCTATATAATGACCTTCTAGCTAAAGAAACTTCTTGATCGTGACCTTCTAGTTAAAGAAATTTCTATATAATGACCTTCTAGTTAAAGAAATTTCTATATAATGACCTTCTAACTAAAGAAACTTCTAGATCATGACCTTCTAGTTAAAGAAATTTCTATATAATGACCTTCTAACTAAAGAAATTTCTATATAATGACCTTCGAACTAAAGAAAGTTCTATATAATGACCTTCTAGTTAAAGAAATTTCTATATAATGACCTTCTAACTAAAGAAACTTCTAGATCATGACCTTCTAGTTAAAGAAATTTCTAGATTATGACCTTCTAGTTAAAGAAATTTCTATATAATGACCTTCTAACTAAAGAAACTTCTAGATCATGACCTTCTAGTTAAAGAAATTTCTATATAATGACCTTCTAGTTAAAGAAATTTCTATATAATGACCTTCTAGCTAAAGAAACGTCTAGATCATGACCTTCTAGTTAAAGAAATTTCTATATGATGACCTTCTAGTTAAAGAAATTTCTATATAATGACCTTCTAACTAAAGAAACTTCTAGATCATGACCTTCTAGTTAAAGAAATTTCTATATAATGACCTTCTAACTAAAGAAATTTCTATATAATGTCCTTCGAACTAAAGAAAGTTCTATATAATGACCTTCTAGTTAAAGAAATGTCTATATAATGACCTTCTAGTTGAAGAAATTTCTAGATCATGACCTTCTAGTTAAAGACATTTCTAGATCATGACCTTCTAGTTAAAGAAATTTCTATATAATGACTTTTTAGTTAAAGAAATTTCTGGATCATGACCTTCTTGTTTAAGAAATTTCTATATCATGACCTTCTAACTAAAGAAATTTCTATATAATGACCTTCTAGTTAAAGAAACTTCTCGATCATGACCTTCTAGTTAAAGAAATTTCTATATAATGACCTTCTAGCTAAAGAAATTTCTATATAATGACCTTCTAGTTAAAGAAACTTCTAGATCATGACCTTCTAGTTAAAGAAATTTCTATATAATGACCTTCTAGCTAAAGAAATTTCTATATAATGACCTTCTAGTTAAAGAAATTTCTATATAATGACCTTCTAGCTAAAGAAATGTCTATATAATGACCTTCTAACTAAAGAAATTTCTATATAATGACCTTCTAACTAAAGAAATTTCTATATAATGACATTCGTGTTAAAGAAATTTCTATATAATGACCTTCTATTTAAAGAAATGTCTATATAAAGACCTTCTAGTTAAAGAAAATTATACATCATGACCTTCTAGTTAAAGAAATTTCTATATAATGACCTTCTAGTTAAAGAAATTTATTGATCATGACCTTCTAGTTAAAGAAATATCTATATAATGACCCTCTAGTTAAAGAAATTTCCAGATCATGACCTTCTAGTTAAAGAAATTTCTATATAATGACCTTCTAACTAAAGAAACTACTAGATCATGACCTTCTAGTTAAGGAAATTTCTATATAATGACCTTCTAGTTGAAGAAATTTCTATATAATGACCTTCTAACTAAAGAAACTTCTAGATCATGACCTTCTAGTTAAAGAAATTTCTATATAATGACCTTCTAGTTAAAGAAATTTCTATATAATGACCTTCTAACTAAGATATTTCTATATAATGACTTTCTAGTTAAAGAAAATTTCTATATAATGACCTTCTAACTAAAGAAATTTCTATATAATGACCTTCTAACTAAAGAAATTTCAATATAATGACCTTCTAGTTAAAGAAATTTCTATATAATGACCTTCTAGTTAAAGACATTTCTATATAATGACTTTCTAGTTAAAGAAATTTCTAGATCATGACCTTCTAGTTAAAGAAATTTCTATATCATGACCTTCTAACTAAAGAAATTTCTAGGTTATGACCTTCTAGTTAAAGAAACTTCTCGATCATGACCTTCTAGTTAAAGAAATTTCTATATAATGACCTTCTAGTTGAAGAAACTTCTAGATCATAACCTTCTAGTTAAATAAACTTCTAGATCATGACCTTCTAGCTAAATAAACTTCTAGATCATGACCTTCTATCTTGATTTTATTCAATAATATGAAATTTCTCAGCCTTATCTCATAAAAGGTGGCGAGGTGCAATGAGGATGGCTGTCAATCAAGCCAGTGAGGAAAAAAAAACGATGGATTGATAAAAAAAACCTCTTAATCAGAGAAAACGAGTGCTGAAAGGTTCATTCTGTGATTTATGGTAAATTCATTGTCTGATTGATTTGATTCTTTATGATTTTATAAACCTTTGTCATTTGTTGAAGAAAACAATAGTCATATAAATATAATATATATATATATATATATATATATATATATATATATATATATATATATATATATATATATATATATATATATATATATATATATATATATATATATATATATATATAACACCAAGATATGCTAAACCAGGCTTTGGATTGATAGTGCAAACTAATTTGACTGAAACCCTGGCCTATTGAAACAATATGAACGTATGCTTGCAAATGAAATAGTTAAATTCTGCCTAGATGGTGAAGGTTCTATTATCTTATGAACTAAATTTGAAAACAAATTATTATCTGAATTGTTTTGTTTAAAATGACAAAATAAATAATGAGTTTTTAATACTGAACTAAAAGATGAAGAAAAAAATATCACATCAATTGCATTTAAAGCATCCATCAATTTATAAGGTAATTATAGGAAAATAATTTAGCGATCTGTCGATCGTTTAATCACCTTTTAAAATTAAATATTGTTTTATATTGGTTTAAATATGGAATAAATACTCTTTTTACAAATACTTTAATATGTTCTTCATCTCTACCCAAATCGAGATTTAGACTTGCGATTTATTTTACATATTTCAAAATTAGTGCTTCGCACGCATTTTCTATGAATCAATTGTGATTGTCTTACCTTTCTCATATTACATTGAACTAAAACATACAAATAAGAAAAATGTATTTTTCTTACTGTCATTATTTTAAACCATCCTTGCCTGCATTTAGGATAAAGTTCGCATAGTTGTATTTTCACGTTAGCTTTTCATACATTCTTCGTAGTTGTTAACATCTGTAATAATCTTATAGCAGATTTATTTATTAATTATTCCTTATCATTTATCACAAGATTTAAGGTAACTCTTTTCGACATAGGTAGAAGTTGGGTAAATGTGTAAAACAGCTTCTTATATATTTCATTCAGGAAAAGGACTTGCTACACACACACACACACAAACACACACACACAAAATTCTTTTTATGTTATCAAGCATTCTCTTGTAGAATCCAGTGATAGCACTTTCCGCTCGGTTTGGTGTGTATTTGTAATTCTCTCTCTCTCTCTCTCTTTATATATATATATATATATATATATATATATATATATATATATATATATATATATATATATATATATATATATATATATATATATATCAGAACATTCATGATATTTCTGATAATTTCCTTGCATTTATTCAAGGTTTGTGAGTAAAGGCCGTACACGGCGTGATAACGTGTGTCTTCCGCGTAATAGTTGAAGCGGATTTTAGGCTCTATTTTGTCTCATGTTAGACCGAGAGTGTTACGCCGGGCCTCATGGGAGGAAGTTAGACCGAGAGTGTTACGCCGCGCCTCATGGGAGGAAGTTAGACCGAGGGTGTTATCCCGCGCCTCTTGGGAGGAAGTTAAATTGAAAATCTCGAGGAATTTACACATCGTTTAGACTGAGCTGACGCTCGGATAGCTTAAAATCTCTCCTTATAAAGAACGCGTCATGAAATGAAGTAGACGTGCCCTAGAAGCCATTCCTAGACATTTTACTAAAAACGATAGTGGCAAGGAATGTAAACTTTATTTCAATGCTCCTGCTGTCTGATTGGTGTTGTGTACGTATTTTTTAATGGAATTGTATTTACTGGTATTTTTAGGGGGAGAGAGTATTGTACTGACACATGTGTTTTTTTTTAGTAAATTTTTATTAGTTTCCAAAGTCGTTAATCATCGGTTTTGAAATCTGAAGACACACTGAGAAATTACTGAGTGTTTTGCTCAGAAATAATATCATTCAGTTTTGTGGTTGATATTGCAAATCACCCATCAAAAACTTTAAGTTTCGATTTCAGTACACATTTATTGCGGATTAATGTAACGTCAACCCCATATGTTCATCACCCCCCCCCCTCTCTCTCTCGATTTTTAAATATAATTCCTTTCAACCAACATAACACAATAGAGCTCGTCTCTATCCCAGCTCAGTTTCTTCTTCCACATCTGCAAATTGGTTTCGTGGCCTGAAACATAATAATAATCCAGCGTTATCTATAAGAGCTACCATCTTTCCGTCAGTGATTTCTGCGTATCGTGTTTTTTATATTATTTTTATTATTAATATTATTATTATTATTATTATTATTATTAATATATATTGCTCTTGTTACACCTTTTGGTTTAACGCTTGTGTACAGTCAGTGAGAAAATGGTACAGCTGAATCTGTGACTCATATACTGGGCGTTAGTCTCTTGCTGAATTAATCCTCTTTTTATACACTAATACACATTCGCAATTTGAGTTAATCTCTGTGCTTTTAGCTTCTTATATTATGATAAATAGTGTAAATATAAATTATTGGCCAGTTTCAAAAGTAAATCATTCAGTAAAAGTTACTTCCTCTCGTGTTTAAAATGAATCCTACTAATGAATCCTCAATAGTAATATGTCTGCATCTTGCCTAACATTTTACAAACGTGGCATACATAGTTAAGATATTACCGGAACAAAAGTGTAAAATGTTTGCATTCGTTTACAAGTATACCCCCCCCCAACCCCCCATCACATACACACTTGAATGGATAGTATAACAATCCGAATTAATAAATTATTCATGCATCAATCCATCCATTTTGTAGGCCTAAATAGGATTTTATATTCATTCTTAATGACTGTTTAATTGTTTGTCTCCAATGTTTTCATTATTGTTTAAGATTTAATTCGTACGTGTGGTCTTTATTCACGAAGGTCGTAGACTTTAAAGTCATAAATGAATAGGTACGATGAAATATGACGTGGCAGAGATATACACGTTTCATAATTTACTGTTACAGTCAAATATAAAGATATTCAAGTGGACACATAACTTTACAAATTAATTCTTGCAGGAGTTGAATAAACATAATTCTTGAGGCCCTCAACCTGAAAATGTGTATTTAGACCCACAACCTGAAAACGTGTATTTAGACCCACAACCTGAAAACGTGTATTTAGACCCACAACCTGACAACGTGTATTTAGACCCACAACCCGAAAACGTGTATTTAGGCCCACAACCTGAAAACTTATATTTAGGCCCACAACCTAATAAACTGTATTTAGGCCCACAACCTGAAAACGTGTATTTAGACCCACAACCTGAAAACGTGTATTTAGACCCACAACCTGAAAACTTATATTTAGGCCCACAATCTAATAAACTGTATTTAGGCCCACAACCTGAAAACGTGTATTTAGACCCACAATCTAATAAACTGTATTTAGGCCCACAACCTGAAAACGTGTATTTAGACCCACAATCTAATAAACTGTATTTAGGCCCACAACCTGAAAACGTGTATTTAGACCCACAATCTAATAAACTGTATTTAGGCCCACAACCTGAAAACGTGTATTTAGACCCACAATCTAATAAACTGTATTTAGACCCACAACCTGAAAACGTGTATTTAGACCCACAATCTAATAAACTGTATTTAGGCCCACAACCTGAAAACGTGTATTTAGACCCACAACCTGAAAACGTGTATTTAGACCCACAACCTGAAAACGTGTATTTAGACCCACAATCTAATAAACTGTATTTAGGCCCACAACCTGAAAACGTGTATTTAGACCCACAATCTAATAAACTGTATTTAGACCCACAACCTGAAAACGTGTATTTAGACCCACAATCTAATAAACTGTATTTAGGCCCACAACCTGAAAACGTGTATTTAGACCCACAATCTAATAAACTGTATTTAGGCCCACAACCTGAAAACGTGTATTTAGACCCACAATCTAATAAACTGTATTTAGGCCCACAACCTGAAAACGTGTATTTAGACCCACAATCTAATAAACTGTATTTAGACCCACAACATGAAAACGTGTATTTAGACCCACAATCTAATAAACGCGTATTTAGACCCACAACCTGAAAACGCGTATAAGGTACTTAGAAAGACTAGCCTAGTATTTAACAATAAGAGCTTAATAGCGTCATCATTTTACTTAATGGTCATTTATTATGGATCTATATTAATCGGGAAAAGGCTGTGTGTAGATGTGGGGTGTGTGTGTATATTTTACTTAGCAAATATCATTTTACAAATTCAAATAATCATTGGATAAAACTAAAACATTTCAAATATAAATCGGGTTTGAACAAAATAATCATTACAATGTCAAATCTACGTCTTTGACATAAAATACATTCGGGATTCGTTTTTAAAAAAAATCTTCAGCTGTTTATCTTGTATTTACACATTTAAATTTAATGTTTTATTTTCGGTTTTTCTTGTCTGCTTTTCATGAAATTGTCTTTTAAGGTGAAATATTTTTTGTTTAATATTGCAAGCCATTTTTCTCTCCTATCTGTATATTGGTCCCTAAAGTTGGATAAGCGGGCAAGGTGCAAGTGATTTTAACTTTTTGTCCTTTTACAGAGTCTCGTGGGGAAATATCGTTAGACGCGAAGATACGGTGCAACACCTTATTTTTCCCTTGCGACGCCGTTTCCTCTGATTCAAGTACTGAATTACCTCTACTACCTAAACTAGCACTGACTATCATTGTCGATATTGATTTTAAGTCGAAAGGAATTGCCGATCTATCTACGAGAGGACAATCTAATATAAACCTCAGCACGCCATCAGGGTACTTTCAGCTGACTCTAACATGCAAATGAAGATAAAATAAAAACTATTTGATTCTTTAAAATTTTAATTAATATGACACAGGCAAAGCCTTAGAGTCGCGAGCACAGCTTCAGTCATGCGTTTAATGACTGACTCATTGCTTGTACTAATTGAGTGCTTCTCCATCCAGTGGAGAAACGCAACGACAATAGCAACAATGTTGCGTGACTCCATGTTTTGCATAGGGGCACGTGCAAAGCAAGCGCGTTTGCGTTGAGTGAAAATTATTTTATCGACGAATATGGAATATATGAATACGTCATGCTTATAATCAAGACAATTTAGTCTTCTCTGCCTTCTTTAATTTTTTTGATCTGCATTTTGCATCCCTGCTGAAGTACAGAGAGAGAGAGAGAGAGATAGAGAGAGAGAGAGAGAGAGAGAGAGAGAGAGAGAGGGAGAGAGAGTTAGAGAGAGTTTTAGAAAAAATTGCAAACGAAGGGTTTCAGTCAGACAACGATGCAGAAGCTAGACGTTACCATAAGGCTCGCTCCGCGATTAGCGCTCGCTATTAAATTGAATACTGCAGATATAAAAGTTTACAATCAGTTCATTAAGCCAAACATTTGCAGTATTGCGAGAGAATTATAAAACATGAAGAGAGAGGATGAAGTGTAAAGAGTTGGTGACAGAGAACAAATATAAAAAATAAGGGAATTAATGAAAAGAGAGTTCTTAGCATATATATCGATAATACTACTGTAACACGCACAGGGGTTCCTCTACCGAGCGAATCAAACACCTGCCTGAGGTTGGACTGGAAGTCCCTTGTTTTCTCCCATTTCCAAGGACGTCCCGACAACATTCGTTGTCAACTGGAAGTTCTCGTAACGCGCCAAGACTAGAATTATTTTTCTCCAATCAATAAATGAATGACCACAATGTCACAACAATAACTTCACAATTGAATGGCTTTTCGTTGTTAGCATGCCTGGCATGAAGCACATAACACAATTCAAACACCCAATGCAGGGAACTATTTTCCGATTCCATCCCTGGGTCAATAAAAACAACAGTCTGCACCGCGTTTCGCACGTGCACTCCCACCAACTGCTACAATGAAAGGCATCTCCAAACAAAGGGATGACCTCTTCCCAATTATTCCATGGCACAAAACAGTAGTTCTTGTCACGATTATCTCTCACCGAAAGACACAATCAATCAACACCTCTGAATTAAGATAGGAACTACTTGGCTCCATGCCAACTTATGCTACTTATGCTAGTCTGACCCCATCTCAAACTACGAAACCAATCCATGCCATTGCAAAGTCTCTTAACAACTGTAAATATGACGTCTGTTCCCAGAAATTGGTTAATTACTCTGGATGGGAAATATTTTCCCAACACCAACTTCCCATAATCAAACTACTAATCACTAAAATCTAACGAACCTACAAATAGAGACGTAAATACAAATGGAACATACCCAAATTTATTACACTACTTTCTCGTGGAACGAATCAGCACGGATACGATGGCCACCTGTTCGAGAAAAGCTACTGAATTCATTTTTGTTTTCTTTTATATAAATTGATATATGACCTTAAAAATACGGATATTAACTTCATATGATAACGACACATCCCCATGTAAAAGAATATCTAGAAGTACGTTACATAGCGGTTTTAGGGTTGGTACATCTTAAGAGGATGCTCGCGGTAGTACTAGCAAGAAAAGAGAAAGTGTTGCGTGTTTTCTTCAAGATCACATCTACATAACAGTGAAGCAATTACATTTGCTTGGAATAAGTGCTAGTCAAGTGAACTACAACTTGTCCGAAGTTGAGAGTGAAGATTCTGACGTTTCCTTGTGCCCCAGTAACCGTGTATGTGAACATATAAATTATTATTAATGAGATTTTTGTAAAGTTATTAATGGAGTCATTCTGACGAGTTTCAACAGGTAGAGTGTTCCATTATTGAATAACAGAAAGGATAAATGAATTGAAATAAAGATCAGTTTTTGCAAGTATTATTTGGAAGTTATTTACGTTATATAGGTTATAGCGGCTGGAGGAACCAGATATAAAAGATATGAAGACTTAAATCCTTTTGTAAAAGAGGATCAGTTTGTGTTTCCTTTGCCTGGATTCAATGGTTTCCAATCCTATTTCTCTATAGAACTTCTAGCTATGTTATGCAGGTCACAATTTTCAATGCTTCATTTTGTATTTTTTCGAATTCATTATTTTCATATTGTGCACAATTACCCCAAACTACATTCCCGTATTCCAAACTAGACCGGATGAAAGTAGTGCATGTAATTTCAAGAGATCTAATATTTTGCTGAAATCTGGGTGTACACATGACATGTATTCGTGACCAAGCCTTCTCATTTATATAGTCTAGATGTTTATGACATTACAGTCATTTCAAAGGAAAACTCCAAGATATGTACGTAAATCTATCTCTTCAAATTCATGGTTAAGTATACATGAATACGGGTTTAATGGTTTGTTAATATTTCTAGATATTGTCATGGATTCAGTTTTTGAGGAATACTAAAAATTTCTCTACCCACTGAGAGGAATACGAACCATTTGTCTACCCACTGAGAGGAATACTAACCCTTTGTCTACCCACTGAGAGATTATGACTAAGTTGTTGTTAAGGCACTCAGATATTCTTGTGGGGTTTTCCACGATAAGAAAAAGATTTGTGTCATCAGCAAATAAAGGTATATTAGAGTGAATATCCTTCAGTATATATATAATATATATATATATATATATATATATATATATATATATATATATATATATATATATATATATATATATATATATATATATATTTATTAGAGTAGAAGACCTAATCTGGATATAATAAACCTCATTCTCAGTGTATAGCGTCATGTACCACTCGTTTCTTCCTGTTACTAAGGTAATTGGATTACCATGTTAAGAGACTGCTTTTGATTCTAGCAGCTTTATATATGGGTACAAGTCTTCTATGCCAAATAAAGACGATTTAAAAGATAACACCTGGATTATGCGTGCGGTAGTATTAACTTTATAATAGATTGAATGACGGCAAATATCCAAGAGGCCCGATGACAGATTTTTGTCGGCCGTCCAATCGCAAAAATGGATTTTATCTGTTTGCATAAAATGACTAGTTTAGCAAACAGATTTAGTTCCTCTTATCTTCGCCAACATATTAAACCTATCAGTTATGAAAAATTGAATTATGCAAAGCGTAATTATTGTGTGTATTGTCGTCAAGTAGCCAACTACGAGAGAGAGAGAGAGAGAGAGAGAGAGAGAGAGAGAGAGAGAGAGAGAGAGAGAGAGAGAATGTTGGTAGGTATTTATACACAGACAAAACATGATATTGTGGATATTTATGTTGCTTAATATTTATAACTTCAGTTTACGTTTACATTTTCCTTCGCCATTTTGCATTTTGCTGATAAGTATAATGTTGCATTTGGTTTCCTGTGAAGGAAAAATAAATCATAAATGAAGACATTATTTTCGTTTGCTACACATGAAAGGTAGACTGATACTGAGAATTATCATCAAATGATTGCCCAATTGAGAAGATAATGGGCAAACAGTCACATAAAAAGATTCCAATCTTGCAATGTAGAATTTTTATAAACTTACATCTGCTTAAAGTGGGGAGTATGTCATAGCTAAAATCAAAACACATATCTAACCATCAAGTCAATTGTTTTTAGAAACATCGAACATCTGTGACAGTGTGGCCCTTGCCTATTTCTGAATCCCCGTAATGTATTGAGAGCTGCGTTTTTGTATTTATTATAAAATTAAAATAAATAATTCATGTGCTACATTATTAATTATGAATGCTTCATTATTTCTGGGGTAAGTTTTATGCTCACATTTTGGAAAAGCAAGTTCTTCTTAATAGTATTCCTTTAAACCATTTTCGCCCATATCTATTAAAATTTACAGTGTTCAACATTTGTTGCTAGCTTTTCGAAAAGTTGCATACTTTCTTTGGAATTATATATTGGTAGACTCATTTATCTTTATTGCATATTTCTGATTAGGGTTTGAGCTTAATTCAGTTCGTGACAGGTAAAGGAAGTATCTGTACAAGAGCTTGTTGTACATAAAAGTTAGGAATCGATTTATTTTTAGATAATACTTGTATAAAAGATAAATTTCTTGTGGCATTAGGGCACAGAGGCGAGTTTTAAGCTTAGATTATGTCTCAAAGTTATATATATATATATATATATATATATATATATATATATATATATATATATATATATATATATATATATATATATATATATATATATAACTCGAAACGAAGGATTTGAGTTAACATCTTGGTTTATCATCTTTTTGGAACTGGGCCTGAAAGCTGCTTTACTGTGATGTCATGTATACAGTTTATAAATGTTATTACTGTTCCTTGAAAGTAAACGTGTTGCTGTTAGCTTTCTATTGAAACAATTATCAGTTTCAAAGAGAAAGACAGTTGGTAGTGCAGTCAGTCAGGCCTATTTTTCTTTATCTATGGTAGTCGTTATAAATCCCCCCTCGGCGTATTCTAATTAAACGTTCTCCTTTTATTGATAATTCTCATCTAAGGAATCTCTCTCTCTCTCTCTCAAATATATATCAAGAGGATGTTAGTCGAAAGGCCTCTACAATTTAACAAGGTCTTGTCTATCCCAGCTCACTTTTCTTTCTTCTCTCATATCTGTTATTCGGTCTCTCAAGTCTGTTAGACCAGCACAAGCTCTTAAAGCTGGTTGCCTCGTACCAGCGACTGCTGCGACACGTGTTTATTTGAAGTCTCATGAGGAAATACTTATTAGACGCCAAGGTACGATAAAACACATTGTATTGCCCTCGCAACACCTTTTCCCTTTATTAAGCTCGAATCGAATTACAGATCCTGCTCGGACTAGCGCTATCACTGTCAATAGTGTTTACAGATAAATGATATTCGCTATTCTCATGATAGACCGTTCTGTCACGAGCTTTTGCACGCAATTAATCTTTTCCGCAGTATTGTTCGCTTTTCTATTTTGGAAATGCAGGAATTTGCACGTTTTTAGCTTTTGTAATCATTATTTTTTTAAATAGAGGCGATTTAAATTGAAACCTGTCCTTATTCAATCATTGTCACGGAAAATACCCATACATAAGTTCCACCAATAGATTCCCCCAAGCCACTGGCATCGAAATCAGCCTATCCCGCTTTATGTACACTATTCATGGTGTAGATATGACTTCATTTCTTACATTCATGTAACGCAAATTGTAAAAAGGGAAGGTAAATGTTATATTCAATCATCCATCTATCAGTCCATTTCAAAATGGGATCTTGGCATTTCTTTCTTCTAATTTCTGTTTAATTTCTTGAAAATATCAGTTTTATTCCTTTTTTCCTTTTTTGTGTACTATCCGTTTTCGTCCGTTTTAGTCAACTTATGTTTAATAAACTAGTTTTGCACTGTTCGTTGTCAGTTTGTTGCATTTATTTTAATCAATCTCTTGCTGGATCCAATGCACTTGAAAGGACTGTTATTCGCCATATGATTTGTATTCTTTATATTATCAAAACCCATTTTGCCCTGCAGCCAAAAAGTGAGTCAGATGGAGATATTTGCCGCGCTCGACCTTAGTTCCGAAATAGAAATAGTTGGATTCCACCAAAAGGCTCAATTGCAAATCTAGAGACCTTCATCACCTCAGTTGAAAACGACACTTCAATACACCATGCTAGCAAATATTAAAGCTTGAGCATAGAAAAGAGAGAGAGAGAGAGAGAGAGAGAGAGAGAGAGAGAGAGAGAGGCCATACATTAATTACAAAATAGAACAAAAATTATAATCAACCTATAGCGGCGCCAGGTTCTACCAAAAACTAGACCAAGTTACAAACCTTGGCTATGCGAAAACTATTACAAATATTATTGATGAAGCGTATCAAACCGGACACATAGACCAGCAAACCAAAGACTAGTTAACCCCGGAAAATCCTTGAGCGGGAAGATTTTATCTTCTACCAAATATCCACAAAGTAGGAAACCCGGGTAGACATATAATTTCCGGTAATGGACATCCCACAGAAAGCATATCAGAATATCTGGATCATTTCATGAGACTACATGTCCACAAATTACCATCCTCTCGTCAGGACACGACAGATTCTCATAAAAAGCAAAGCAAGTGTAACATTACCGCCAGATACAATGCTTGCTTCCTTAGACTTCACATCTCTGTACACTAATATACCAGTTAAGGGATACAGGCGTGTAAAGAAGCATGGGAAACAAGAACAGTACAAGATCCGTCCACTCATGTCCTACCTGAACTTCTGGAGCTAGTCTAAAAATTAAATAACTTTGTATTAAATGAAGAAAACTACCTCCAAATCAATGGAACCGCAATGGGTACAAAGTTGGCCCCCTCGTATGCTAATATTTTTTTATGGAAAGACTTGAGGGTCAGCTGTTAGCATCTTGCGAACTTACACCATACTAGTGAGTACGCTTCATCGAAAATATGGAATTGAAGTGGCAACATGGAAGAGAAAATCTAGATGACTTTATATCAACAGCAAATAACTTCAGTCCTTCAAACAATTCATGGCAGAAGTCTCCAACTCAAACCACGTTTATCTGGACACAACAACCAGACTAGTAGAAAACAAACTCCACACAGACATCTTACTCAAAACCAATTGATAAACACCAGTATGTCGTCCAAAGGATAGGATTCAAAACACCCGTATAGCCAGCACTGAGAATACACAGAATTTGCTCTGACGATGAAACATTCCAAAAGAGGTCTGAAGAGTTCTCTGAACATTTGATGAACTAAAGCTACGACAAAGACCTGATAGAGAAGACAACACAAAGGGCTAACAAACAACCCGCAATGACCTATTAAATTATCAAGGAAAGTAAAAGGTTAATTAGATACCATTTATCCTGACCTACCATCCAGACAACCCCAAAGTAGGTATAATCATCCAGAAACACTAGCCCATCGTGGAAACTTGTGACACACTAAAGTTAATCCTCCCGAACAAGGCTGTAGTAGCCTACAGTAGACCGAAAATCCTCAAACACATGCTAGTCATAGCAACGCTAATGCCAGTCGCAAGCCCAAACTTCACTGGCACTTCAGGTACATGTGGAGATAAAAGCTGCAAAATCTGTCAAAATATGATAGAGACCAACATAATCTCTAGCACAGCGACGAGCGAAAAATTAAACATACGTGACCCATAAGAACGTCCAAAAAAAAAATAAAAAAAAAAATAAACCCGAATGTGATTTACCTTATAACGTGTAAGATCTGCGGTCTTCAGTATGTCGGAGAAACCGAAAATCTACACATAATGATCAATCTTCACAGGTCGGTAGGTAGATATCATGTAACAGTTGCAAATATTGGCTGGAAAGTACTACAAAATTCTAAATATAATTGTATTTTAATCCGTATATATATATATATATATATATATATATATATATATATATATATATATATATATATATATATATATATATATATATATATATATATATATCACACGTGATTCCAATTTAAAGATAGGTAAATAGAGAGATGGATAGATTAATTGATTGATTGATTGATTGATATTACCTTCTTTCACTGATATTTTAGAATAATAATACATTGATAACTTTTAGAAAATAAGTATGTGAAGTTCTTTTTATATATTGAATAACTCTTTCATACAACTGTAATTTTGTGTACAGTTGTTTAAAAAATTATTTATTTTATATATGTACGAGAGAGATGTATGTATGTATGTATGTATGTATGTATGTATGTATGTATGTATGTATGTATGTATGTATGTATGTATGTATGTATTGTTACGACTCTATGGTCTAAGAAAAATGTAACAGAAAGAAAGTGAAACCAACAAATCAAGTAAAAATCAACAAGCAATTTATTACTAGATAATTAAAATGAAAAAATCAAAAAGTCACTTACAGTAATGTGTTTTGAAATCCTAATAATCCAATAAGAATGATTGTTCTAATCACAAGTCCTAAATATAGAATGTTCCGAATTCACGGCTGTGTCCTTGAATGTTATGATGTGCTAATGGTCTCCAAAGTCCTGATGTACTAGAAATCTTGATGTGCTGATGTCAAAATGAAGTATTCCAAAATATCTGAATAAGTTCACTTAAATTCCAAAATCATCAATTAAAAATCCAAAATCCAAAAGTTTATGAGCACTGTTATAATCCAATGAATATTTAAAATAATTCCTCTCTTAGAATTTGGAATGAATTTTCACAACTGTAATAGCTCTTTACAAGACTGATGGTAATGTCAAAACTGAATAAATGTCCACCAAACATGGTATATATAAAGATTGGTCACATGACAGAATGTTCTAGAATATGAGTCATCTTAATGGAATTTTTACTTGTAAACAAAAATCAACCTTGACCTTCAAATTGAGAAAACATATTGATCAAAACAACCTAATTCAAGGACACTAGTTAAACATGTTTTTCCTGATAAACATTAAGATTTAAGCAAATATTAAAGTGAAGAAACATTTATAATTTCCTAAAATATTTATAATATTATATAAACATCATACATAACAGTATGTATGTATGTATGTATGTATGTATGTATGTATGTATGTATGTATGTATGTATGTATGTATGTATGTATGTATGTATGTATGTATGTATGTATGTATGTATGTATGTATGTATGTATTACAGCGTTTAAAGGCACAACATCACAATACTGGTTAAGCATCCCAAAAGGCATATACAACAAAGATAAAGGTAAAAATGGGTAAAATCCATAAATTACAAATTCACATTTTTCAAAAAAATATACTCTTTTGAAAATTCCAAGATCGTCTCATCTGAAACATCATCACGAGCCGCACCCCAGGGTAGGAAAGGTCGCTGCTATTAGTCGCCTCGTACAACATGCAGGAGGGAGCATCAGTATTTTCGATAGATAGATAGAAATAGATAGATAGATAGAAATAGATACACAAGTAGAGATAGATAGATAGATAGATAGATAGATAGATAGATAGACAGACAGACAGACAGACAGACAGACAGATAGATAGATAGATAGATAGATAGACAGACAGATAGATAGATAGATAGATAGATAGATAGATAGATAGATAGATAGAAATAGATACATAGATAAAAATAGATAGATAGATAGAAATAGATAGATAGATAGACAGACAGACAGACAGACAGACAGACAGACAGATAGATAGATAGATAGATAGATAGATAGATAGATAGAAATAGATAGATAGATAGATAGATATATAGATAGATAGATAGATATATAGAAATAGATAGAAATAGATACATAGATAGAAATAGATAGATAGATAAATGGATAGATAGATAGATAGACAGATAGATAGATATAAATAGATACATAGATAGAAATAGATAGACAGATAGATAGATAGATAGATAGATAGATAGATAGATAGATAGATAGATAGATAGATAGATAGATAGATAGATAGATAGATAGACAGATAGATAGATAGATAGATAGATAGATAGACAGACAGACAGACAGACAGATAGATAGATAGACAGACAGACAGACAGACAGATAGATAGACAGACAGACAGACAGATAGATAGATAAATAGACAGACAGACAGATAGATAGATAGATAGATAGATAGATAGATAGATAGATAGATAGATAGATAGATAGATAGATAGATAGATAGAGAGATAAATAGATAGATAGATAAAAAGATAGAAATAGATAGATAGATAGATAGATAGAAAGATAGATAGAAAGATAAAAATTGATAGATAGATAGATAGATAGATTGACTGATAGATATATAGATAGATAGATATAGATATTTACATAGATATATAGATAAAAAGACAGACAGACAGATAGATAGATAGATAGATAGATAGATAGATAGATAGATAGATAGATAGATAGATAGATAGATAGATAGATAGACAGAAATAGAAAGATAAAAATAGATAGATACATATCAATATATAGATAGAGAGATAGAAAAAGATAGATGGATACACACACACACACACACATATATATATATATGAAGGCGTGTAACGAGTAGTATATATATATATATATATATATATATATATATATATATATATATATATATATATATATATATATATATATATGCAAAAAAGAAAGATAGATAAAGAATACAATTATACATCTGAATGTTAACTATATGTATCATTTTATCTTGAGTTCATATTCTTATTTTCCCATATGGTGACTAAGCATTCAATAAAAATAAATGGAAATCCTCACAAATCTGAAAATGTTTTTGTTGTTTAACAGGTAACCGTAAAATCATACATGGTTTCAAAAGAAGGAAATGTAAACTCGTGAATGAAAACAGTAATGCCAATTATCGCGAGATTTAGACTGGTACTCATACCTTGCACCAAAGATAGCAGGCACACAATCAGATAAAGTGATTCTTACTCTGCTTTGTGCCATTTTATCGTCTCGAATCTACTTGAGTGGGGCATATGTTGCAGTTAATATTAAAGCACATAACTGTTGATAAGCCATTTGGTTAAAGAAACATCTAGAGAATTAAATACTGTCGTGATTTTGTCAAATAAATGGAGGATGTACTGTCCTTACCTCGCGGAATGGTTGAGAGGTGCAGGAAGAAGTGCAAGAATGAAACCAGTATGAATAGAACGATGATAATGATGATTAAGGCAGAGCTCTCCATTAGAGAAAATCTCGTGCCAAAAGGTGAATTCCGAAATATGTAGTGTATTGGCTTATTGATTCTTAACTTAATGCTTCTGCATAGTAACTAGATTTTTTAAATTACTTTTATCGATAAGTATTGTCGATAAAAACCGATCCCAGTAATATATGAAGCCAGCCTCTGTCATAATTAGATGGAGTTCGATGGATTCGTGGATGCAGATGGCTTACAAAAGGGTTTACAGAAACAACATTGCCGCAAATTTTGCAAGTGAAACTTGCTCAAGTTTCATGTACACTTGTATGATTGGTATATAGTTTTACGTCTTGAAATCAATATGGATACATCTGATTACCTGGTGTGTTTTATTTAAATGTAAAAAAAAGACCACAGTAAAACTATTGTAATCTTTACATTTAATTCATCCTTAAAATAATAATTTCATGATAGGAAAAAAGCATATTGGTCCTGAAATTTACAAACCTCAATTTAAATTCCAATGCAATGTGGCGTTCTATTGAACTGTGACTTATCTTTAAATATTCTCCGTACGTTTTCACATTATCACTAGGAAAGTCTTGATCTCATATGTCGGTTTTAATGTATACACTCTGCATAGTATGCGACTCCAATTGTGTTTTCAGCATCTTTAATTACATAGATACCTTCAGTTGCAATGATGTGCATATAATTTTACCAATAAGAATTTACGTTGTTTTATCATTATTTTCTTTTATCATTTTTCATCGGTTGACTAATTATAAGCTGACGTGCATTAGTTAAGATGACAAAATCCTGTGATTCCTTAAAATTGACATTGCCAATATTGATTGATCTTACAGAGCATACATTCCATATTAGATTAAAAAATACACAAATAAAACACACACACACACACACACACACACACACACACACACACACACACACACACACTTGCACATATTTATCCTTCATGAATAGTGCATTTGCACACATATTTAAAATTTGCTCCATATTATTAACTGGAAGACAAATACAAAAGCTAGTCACGGTTGGAGAAAAAAGATTTTCTTGTAACGTAGTGCTGGAAAATCGTGTCGATTACAAAATATACATGTATACTATGGACACGTATATTTTATATAAGATATATAAATCATATATATCTTACTGAGGACATGACAAATATCATTTATATCTTACTGAGGACATGACAAATATCATATATATCTTACTGAGGACATGGCATATATCATATATATCGTACTGAGGACATGACAAATATAATATATATCTTACTGAGAACATGACATATATCATTCTCTTTCATTTTCTGTATTTATTTCAACGGTTGCTAGTAAAGGTCTCATATCGAGTCAGTACTCGCTGATGTCGCGTGTTTAGAGGCACATTTCAGGTTGTAATAATATCTCAGTATTAGACCGTGTGTGTTAAGGCCAGGCCTCACCGCGGAGGGGGGGGGGGGGGCGGTAATAAGACATTTTGGAGGAATTCAAACATCGTATAGAAAGAACACGTCATGAAATGAACATGATGCTCCTCAGGAGGTATTTGCTAGTGCTATTCCGGACAATCGCTGTTGCCCTGAATTCAAATTCTAAACCAATACTTGCGTTGTTTTCTCTATGTTGTAACAGTGCGAAATAATTAAAAGGGATTTGTTGTATTTAATGTAATAAACTGGAGGGTAGACAGCTGTTTTTTAAAATGCGAAATGAATGCAATTACTGTACCTATCAGCTAAACATTAAAATAATTATCAATGTTCAAATAGACAAGCTCTACTTCGTCATATTTAGAAGTGCATCATTATTTTAATGTTGACTTCAAGCATGACAACAACTGTGCTGCAAAAGCAAGCATAACCCCTAGCCTCATCACAAAAGGTTTCATAAACCTGGATCCAGAAATGTTCTTGATAGTAGTATAGTAGTATTAGGTTCTGGATCATTGATGCAACTATAAATAGTTTGTTTGGGAATTTACGATAGGACTCTACCGCTCATTGATTTGCAGCACTGCTGCTCGCTGCACATCGCTTCTCATCGCAAAGATGTCAGTGACACTGATAAGTTGATACCCAATTACATACTTAGACTCTTCATATCAAAGGGTCTGGAAACGCTCATAATTATAAACCATGATCACGTGTGCCAGAATTTCATATTCTATACTACTCTTTCGAGTGTAGTAAACAAACGAAATTTCTTTTCTTTTTCCGGAATAAAATGACCAACATATACAACTATTAAAGAATTTAATGAAAATTGGATTTGAAAAAGATATGTAAAATAGTGTACAAAAATAGTAAAAGGTGTACAAATATAGACCCACATTCGTATCTAATAAATATCATTAATTACCTTAACCAACAGACTGCAGAAAATGCTATTCCGAGTTTACACACGTTTGACATGGTCAGGATAATAACAACATCCTACACAATCAAAACTGTAAATAAAACAAAATACATGTATTACTACCATATAATTCAACACAATTTGCAATACATGTATTACTACAGTATAATTCAACACAAATTGCAATAAATGTATTACTACAATATAATTCAACACAAATTGCAATACATGTATTACTACAAAATAATTAAATACAAATTGCAATATATGTATTACTACAATATAATTCAACACAAATTGCAATACATGTATTACTACAAAATAATTAAATGCAAATTGCAATATATGTATTACTACAATATAATTCAGCACAAATTGCAACACATTACAGACTTACCTCAAGACATTAAACGTAGCAGATATTGCAAGAACGGCTCCTGAAACAAAACGACACCGAAAAAGTACAAGGGTGGATGCCTAGAGAAATATTGTATTCGTGAACAAAACGTGCACAATCTCTTTCATAGACATTTTAGACGGGGGTCCTATCTTGTTATCGAATAAATTATTTAACAACATGCTATTACTAACTATTTAAAAAATAAATTTGATCAAGACAGTGGTTTACATAATACTTTTTCCTGTTTCGTTTGTTCATTTGTTCATATTTCTAATTTAGCTCTTCATTTTCAACGTCCTTTTTGCATTCCATATCATTCTCCATTTGTTCAAGAATCTCACATATTTCTTCGTCTATTTTTCAAGTAATGTGTCCAAACTTTATTCTATTTGTTTCTATCTTGTATACTTTTTCTCCCTAAAGATTGAATTCGTTTCACAGTTGATTGAAGGCTTCCTCTGTTGTTATTTTTCTATCTAATTTACCAAGACTGTTTTCACCAATAGTTTTCAATTCAAGCTGTTGCTCTTTACAAAGTCCTTTCTCACTATCCCCTACTTGCAAAACTGGCCATTTACCACATAGGTCTAGTTAGTTAAATTCACCTACTTCATTAGGATGTTTGTATCTAACGTGCTGCATTAGCTTACACATATCCCTGTTCAGTTCTGACAAAAGAAACACTGTTTTGTCATTTTTCCTATTTAGGTGAAAAACTAAGGAACAAAAGGGACTAAAAGTAAGTAAATAAAATCAGCAAAAGCTACCAAATAATAGGTACTAAAAGTTAAGAACTAATACACATTAAAAGTTACTACCTTGAACGAGAACAAATATTTTGCTGAGTAAACTTTTTACAAATAAATGGCAGCCGTGAGCCAGTAGGCTGATATTTATATTGCTCATAAACAATTATGATGGATGCGCCTTTTCCAAAAGTGACAAATATAAAAGGTTTTAAAAGAATTTCCAAAAAAAAAAAAAGAAACGATGGATGTGTTAGAATAAATTATGTGCAAATTTAGCAAAAGAAGAATACAATAAAAGCATTCGCTATAATATTTGGAAAATGGTTTATAGTATTTGCATGTGGGAACAATACAATTGTTTTCAATGTTGTCACACTTACAATCAAATCTTCACGTGAGAAGAATGATATTTAAAGAATTTACTGGTTAAAATTGACTTCGAAATCATTTTCATTTGTTAAAACAATAGCTTCGAATTATAAATTTGTTTCGTCTAATAAATTCATTGCTTCTAGTCATATAGATTTTGCATAAATCAAACTTTTTCACGAATCGGAAATTCTTTGTTTCGAAGAACACAAGACTCATCATGATTCTCATGAGTGGTGTTAGAAGGATGCGTGAAAGTGTTACTAATCTCGCCTCCTTAAGAAGGGCTCAACAGCTAAGACAGCAAAGGCAAGAACAATTATTACTTAGATGAAACATGAATGAACTGAAAAACCTAAAACAGAAACTTAACAAACTCAGACAACCAATATTATTACATCAGACTGAGGGTGGAGCTAAACGAAAGATAATTTAAGGTATTAGAAGAAGGTCCCTACAGCGAAGACAACGAAGTAGAGTTTAACAAGACATCGAAGACGACGTTATAGACAACGAAGTCTGATTACAATCGAAAAAGAAATCGTATTTCAGGAATACAGTCTACAAATATAGATTTTCTGGTGATCATGACGTGAATGTATTCAGTATTTAGATGGAGCAACACTTGAAAAAAATAATATGCATGAAACTCACAAAATTTCATTTGGTATTTGTTCAAATAGTACTAACAGTCAAAGTCAGGCAATTGTCCTCGCTGGGAGATGTAAATACAGCCATTCAAAGAAAAGAAACAAAAAAGTTTTATATTTAATACATTTTAAAGCTGTCTTAAATAAAATTGAGATGAATATCGATACACACTGTTCGATGTTATTAATATTAAATTTGAACAAAAGATAACCGATAGCACTAAATGAGTATTCGACAGAATATATTACAATGAATATCGATAAGTGTAACAAAAAAAAAATCACTGTTGAAAATATGGACAACAAATGTTTGTTTTATGTTGTGGAATCTGTGTTAAATACACCAAGTAATGAGGCAGACAGATCAACAAAATAAAATATAGATAAAGATAGTCATTGGTATGATATATGACAGGTGAAAAATGAGGACATCCATAAATTCGTAGACGAATTTGGAATATCCGTTAATATTTACGAGGCAGTGGTAGATATACATATTAGACCGGCGAAGGCAATACAAAACGAGAAAGAAAAACACGTAGATATGCTAATAAATAACCGCAAAGAAGGAAAGTATCAATACATTGAAATTAAATATCTTTCGAATTTGGTATCAAACCAGATAAACAATCACAACGGACAAAAACGTATTTGTAAAATATGCATAAAATTATTCTATTCGGAAGATAAAATTACCTGACCATTAAAGATAATGATATACGGTAAGTAACACAATAGGTATAGGTTATGTTGTTAAATTCAAACATTTTCAGTATGAATTAAAGGTTTGATTAGTTATGCATTGCCATTTTGAAAGCATAATGGAAAAATCTTAGTAATTATATAACTATTCATAACACACACACACACACACACACACACACACACACACACACACACACACAGCATCCTTTACATTAGCAATACCTGGAACATTTTCTTACATGAGGAGGTCTACCTTAAGGAAAGCATTTATACACGCTCATTATAGTGGATTTTGTTTGCTTGTACACTCACATACGTCTCCCGAGTAAAAATCTCGTGAAGGCTAAATTTATATTTGATTGATGTGTTGTGTTTTCCATCTGCATTGAGAGGACAAAGTTGTCACTAAAATATATAGTATATCTCTGGTAAATGGCATAATCTAGTCTCGGAGGACACACCGTTGTAGTATACTGAATTTGAGAGGACTTCGAAGAACAACATCCTACTTGTCCAAGGCAGGAATTCTAAGAATAGCATCATACATGTCCAAGGCAAAATTTCAAGAGTACTTATGCTTTGTAAATGTTATTGATTGAATTGATTATAATTCAATGTTATTGATTGAATTGAATATTTCAATGTTATTGATTTTATTGATTATATTTCAATGTTTGTCACTGAGGTATATATTTTCGCTTGACGGCTTTAAGAAAACACCGAACAACAATCAGGAAAAACAGATTGTAGCTGACATCATCAGAGCACTTGTAAATTTTAAAATAGTAAAATCATTTTGGCGTAGGCATTGGCCACGTACATTAAAAAAAATACAAATTGATCCCCTGAAAACTTCAAATTACCGAACTGTCAACTAATATCTACTTGTTTTTCCTGATTATGTATATATGACAGTGCGAGCATAGCAGCCCTATTAAATCGGATTAAACCAGATTAAACCATATAAGCCGCGCCATCCATCTAGTTGCCAAAAGTCTACAGCCATCATCCCCTCCACCACTTTAGAGTATTTAAAACAAAACATCACATTAATTACAAAAATTACGTAGTATCTCTAGAGAATTGATTTTGAACACAGTGGTATTTTTGTATTGAAATTTATCTAATCAAATGAAAGATGACAGACAGCTCTCTCATTTTCTCTTTGAGTAAAATAAAACACACTCGCATAGCATCCTCAAAAGAGTTGAATTTGAAAAGCAAAATCATGCACAAACAAATTTTAAAAGATCTAGCTTGTCAAGACATTTTCAAGATGTTTCAAGCGTGGACGTGAATAAATATCATACTCGTTTGAATGCTAAACTAGAAACGGTTTCTAAAATATTTTGTGACAATGATTTACAAACAATTCGCTGTTGACCTCCTTATTCACGGTGAAGATTATATAATGTTGACACCGAATAAAAACAAAAGATTTCAAATCTTCAAATAACAGAGTGTTTTTACAAAACAGGGATAGAGTTATCACCTCTCGATATAGAAATTCAGATATGTGAGAAAAAACACTACTGCTGGGTACAACATGTCTACTAGGAAGGCATGTTTCGTTTTTTTACGTAGCGGGCTATTTCATATACACTCACTACACGCACTATGACTATGTTTTTTCTATGAGTTATGCTCACGCACTTTGACGTAAAGGCTAACTGTTGCACCCCTGCGCTCTAAATCCAATGGTACAATTGCCACGTCGACCCTTACTATATATATAAATTTTGTTGGTTCGTGTGGGAATATCTGGAAATAAATGTTCATTTTCTTTTATCAGCTGCTTCAGTTCGTAAAGTTTCTGGTCCAGATCGTCCAAAGAGTAGTGACTACGAAATCATCGAATGTTGAATGTGTGGGACAGGTACTACTAAAGCAATTGGATAATTTATATGGCAATCTCTGTCTACATATTGTTTCAACATATTAATGTGGCAAAGTTGTTTCTGCTTTCTCCTCCCAGGAGTATTAATAATGTAATTTAAATCACTCACTTTCTTGTGAAAGGTCTAGGGGCAAAAATACTTAGCCTGAAGAGGATTTTGGGATATGGGTAGCAGAGCCAAAACTCAATCACCATGTTGAAAACTCCTATCTTTCGCTTGTTTGTCATACCTCAATTTCATTTTCGACTTGACAGATTTTAGATTAGTTCTTGCCATCTCGCAAGCCTTTGCCGATCTATTTTTAAATTTAGAGACATAGTACAGAAGATTTAATTCTGACTCTTCAGTAGAAAGAAGTCTTTCTTTCAATAATTTTAATGGACCCTGGACAGAGTGTCCGAACACAAGTTCAAAAGAACTAAATCCTAATAACTATTGCACTGAGTCCCGTGCAGCAAACATGCACTGAGTCCCGTGCAGCAAACAACAACAATTGCACACCTTCATCCCAATCTTTCTCTGTCTCATAAAAAAATATGATTTAATCATACTTTTTAAAGTCTGATGGAACCTTTCCAAAGCACCTTGACTCTGAGGGTGGTAGGCAGAGGATCTAATCTGTTGGATACCTAATTCATGCAAGACCTGCTGGAATACACCAGACATGAAATTAGATCCCTTATCAGATTGTAAAGACTTAGGGAGACCAAATAGTGTGAAAAACTTGACCAAAGCTTTCACTATGGTCCTAGCGTTGATATTCCGTAAAGGATTAGCTTCTGGAAATCTTGTGGATGCACACATTATCGTCAACAAGTATTGGTTGCCTAACTTGGTCTTAGGTAAAGGGCTGACGCAATCTACCATTATTCTACTGAATGGTTCATCAAATGCAGGAATAGGTGACAGATGAGCTTTGGCTATCTTCTGATTGGGTTTTCCCACCATTTGACACGTATGACAAGATCTACAAAACTTAGAAACATCACTTTTAAGTTTTGGCCAGTAAAAATGATTATGGATCTTGTGATAAGTCTTATTTACTCCTAAAGGATCAGACAACGGCGTTTCATGGGCTAAACTAAGTATTTCCTGTCGATATGACCTAGGAACTACAATTTGATAACGAACTGACCACTCGTCACCAGCGGGTACCAAGAGTGGTCTCCATTTCCTCATAAGGACCCATTCTTCAAGAAGTAACAGGTTCCTTCTTGCGTGACTTCAGTTTCAGTCATAGCCCTCTAAAATATACAGGAGATATCAGGATCCTCCTGTTGTAAGACAACTAGTGATTGTCTTTAATCACACTGATTAAAGTTATGAGATTGTGTAGCTGAAAGAGTATCACTGTGATCAGTACTTGATTGATCCAAACTAGGAGCAAAAGTGACCTCATTAAAAGCCTGACCCAAAAAGGTGTCCGCTAAAGGAAATACATCCTGTTCAATTACATCATTCTCAAGAGCACGCTTTGCCATAGCTCTAGTAACTGCACAAGCTGGATATAAACCAGGGATTTCTACTTCAATAGGTCAACTCGTTGATCCATGCTAGGCTTGTCAGTTAGAAGTGGATTAACCACGACCTTATCTCCCGCTAGGTCATTACCTAGTAATAAATGAATGCCCTTTAGAGGCAAAGAAGTCACAGCTCCTATGGTCACAGGTCCCGAACCTAAGTCTGATGACAAATTAACACAATGAAGAGGGACATTAACATATCCACATTCTAACCCTGTATTAGAACACTTTCACTAGTAGAAGTCTTCTCAGAAAAGGGCAAAGAACTATCTAACAATAGTCTCTGAGAAGCTCTTGTGTCTCTTAATATCTTAATAGGAGTAGTCTTGTCCAAGTCACCAACAAGTGACACCAAACCCTTTGACATGAATGGTTCGTATTTCTTCATTACAAAATCAGACTGAGGTATGCAAGTCTCCACACAAGTATCTTCCTTGATACATGACCCTGACCTTGACTTCTTATAAACGAGAGCATTTGGAACTGCTCGGTTAGAATTCCGTTGCTTATTTTTCAACCAAAAACAATCAGAAATAACGTGTCCTTTTCTCTTACAAAAGGAGCACGTGGGAATAGATAAAGTTTTCTGATACTTATTATCAGAAATTTGATTCTTCACAGTTACACCAGCCTGAGGTCTGTAATTACTCAAACGAGTCTTAAATGGCTTCTTAACATAAGCTTGTTGAGAGGAAGATCTATTTACAAATTGAACCTTGTGAATCAGAGAGTATTCATCGTCTGTACTAGCTGCTTTGTCGAAAGTTTCAACTCCTTTCTCATCAAGGTATATTCAAATGTCACTACTGACACAATTCTTGAACTCTTCAATCAATAACAGTTGCTTAATATTATCATAATCCTTATCAACCTTCTTTGACGTACACCATCTCGTAAACAAACGCTCTTTCTCCAATTCAAATTCTAAATGAGTCTGTGTAGTTTCCTTTCTACAATTTCTAAAGTTTTTACGATAAGTTTCAGGTACCATCTCATAAGCCCTCAAGACATTTTATTTGACCACTTCATAATACCCCGATCGTTCAAAAATTGAGTGCAGTATAAACATCACTAGCTTTGCCAGTAAAAACACTCTGCAATAATGAGGTCCACTTATCTTCCGGCCATTTTAAATTCTCAGCAATTTTCTCAAAACTGAGAAATTATTTGTCTACCTCCTTTTCTCTAAAAGGGGGCACTTGTCTGATATGTTTGGCTAGATCAAAGTATGAACCCGTATTGACACGAGAGTGCAATTTACTGGTCAATTCTAATTCCCTTAATCTAAATTCCCGTTCCTTATCTCTCTCCCTCTCCTCTAATTCCCTATCTTTTACTTTATCCTGCATTTCCCTTTCCCCCCTTCTTTCTTGTCTTTCCCTTTCTTTATCCCTCTCCTCTCTCTTTAATTACCTATCCTCCCTTCTTTCTTGTATTTCCCTTTCCTCTTTTCTTTCTAGCATCTGCATTTGTTCCCATTGTAGTTTAAGCTTTTCTAATTCTATGTTCTTAGCTACATGTAATTTTCTTTCTAAACTAGACGGAGATTTCTTCTTTATACTTGAAACACCCTCTTCAAAAACAGCTGGGTGTACCAAATAGTGTATCAAAATACTCCTAATCTCTTGTTTCAACAAGGAGGCCTTCGCTTCAGTCAGACTATAATGTTTAGCAATTTTAAGTAATTCGTCCTTCTTCAAGGACTCAAATTTCTCCTGGGCAGGATCAACTATGAAACTCTCTACTTTGGATGTCATGATGAAAGCCTGTTTGTTTCTCGATTTTATTGCATAATCGGAAAATCAAAATGTCAAAGACCACTAAAATTTCAAACAATGAAATTCTAATCCCAAAAAGAAACGATTTTCCGAAGTATCAAAATCTCTGAAATATCAAAACCTCGAAAATATCTAATTAAATTAAAATCCCGAAATATTCAAAATTCGAATCCCGAAATTATTCAAGTTTCTAATCTCGAGACGAGCCCCCAAATTCTCTTGTTATGACTAGGGGTAATGTAACAAAAGAAAAGACTCAAACAAGCTTTCAATATTTAAAACACAAATATTTAATTTCCTAAAATATAAAAATATTTCAAGAAACAATCAAAGTGAAAGAATTAAAAATAACTTACAGTATATAAAATCGTTAAAAGTCCTAAATTGTTCTAATGTTCACAAATCCGGACGTTAATCCAAATATTCTGAATGAAGAATGTTCCGAATAAAACCTTCAATGTGCTGGCGTACCAACAAGAATCAGTTATATCCAAGTGTTATTAATTCCAAGTAATCCTTGTGAATATAGAATATCACACACGTTTTAGAGATGTTTCCGATAATTCCAACGGAGCTGTATAATTCTTAAATATCTGTAGTTAATCCCAAAATTGTACTGTCTGGAAAATATTTCTGAAGTAGCAGTAATAAATCCAAAATGTACTGTATAATAATATCTCTGAAGCATAATATCACATACAAAGAACCAATTTCGTTCTCTCAAGCTGACAAAACTATGTGGAATGACGAACGCTGTGATTACATCTTAGTGTATAGTTTCAGTACTGCGTAATTGAAACAAACCCATTTCTTATTCCGTCTCAAATCAACATCTTAATATTACGATCTTACTATCTAACTTCTGGTCAACAACATGACTCATTCTTGGATTGCGAAATTCAGGTCAGGTTAGAAGTGCAAACCCCACGCGCAGGATCACGTGACATGAATAATGCTTAAAACGATAATATTGATTTTCCCAGGACCAATGTACTTGGTCACATTGAAATTACCGTATATGTGTACTCTGCAAAACGACACCTATTAGACTATTATACAGAGGTCATAAACTAATAAAACTATACCATTATTTACAAGAAATGATACATAATTCCGTAACAATGCTAATACCCTTATACAGACAAGAAAACTCACATACTCCATGTACATGTTAGTACCCTTATACAGACAATAAAACTCACATACTCCATGTACATGCTAATACCCTTATACAGACAATAAAACTCACATACTCCATGTACATACTAATACCCTTATTAAGACAAGAAAACTCACATACTCCATACATGCTAATACCCTTATACAGACAATCAAACTCACATGCTCCATGTACATGCTAATACCCTTATTCAGACAATAAAACTCACATACCCCATGTAATGCTAATACACTTATACAGACAAGAAAACTCACATACTCCATGTACATGCTAATACACTTATACAGACAATAAAACTCACATACTCCATGTACATGCTAATACCCTTATGCAGACAATAAAACTCACATACTCCATGTACATTCTAATACCCTTATACAGACAAGAAAACTCACATACTCCATGTACATGCTAATACACTTATACAGACAAGAAAACTCACATGCTCCATGTACATGCTAATACCCTTATACAGACAATTAAACTCACATACTCCATGTACATGTTAGTACCCTTATACAGACAAAAAAAACTCACATGCTCCATGCACATGTTTATACACTTATATAGACAATAAAACTCACATACTCCATGTACATGTTAGTACCCTTATACAGACAAGAAAACTCACATACAAAATGTACATGTTAATACACTTATACAGACAATAAAACTCACATGCACCATGCACATGTTAATACAATTATACAGACAAGAAAACTCACATACTCCATGTACATGTTAGTAACCTTATACTGACAAGAAAACTCACATACTCCATGTACACGCTAATACACTTATACAGATAATAATACTCACATGCTCCATGTACATGTTAATACACTTATACAGACAAGAAAACTCGCATGCTCCATGTAATGCTAATACACTTATACAGACAATAAAACTCACATGCTCCATGTACATGTTAATACACTTATATAGACAAGAAAACTGAAAACTCAGATACTCCATGTACATGCTAATACCCTTATACAGACAAGAATACTCACATACTCCATGTACATGCTAATACCCTGATTCAGACAATAAAACTCACATACTCAGTCCCAAAACAATCATGATAAGGTTTTGAGAAAAGATGCAATTATTCTTAAAATCTTATACTTTCTTTCTATCGAATTAAATATCTGAAAGTAAGGAATACTTATTATGTTGCTTATCATTTTTATTGATTATTTCCTGCGGAGGCCTCAAAGGTATTTTTATAACATCTATTTCTAGAAGCATCCATCCTTCGTTTTGCAATTGCGTCCATCCATCATGCCTTCTTCTAAAACATGATCATGCAGAATCACAGTAAACTTGATGATATATTTTTCCCAAGTTCTGATATAATACAGAGATTATGCATACACCTAACATTTTGAAACATTTGACCAACGTCCCTCCTTCCACCCAATTCGTATCCCCTCCATTCCATCAGTCACTCGTATCAACTTGGCGGCAAAGTTACCCTAGAAACTCCGATGCGTGAATCCAAATGCACAGCTTTTTCATGATTCCTTTTGGAAAAGATTTACTTACTCATGCATAACTGTTGTAAGTTACAAATTACATATCAAACAGGGGAATTCATTTCATCCAACAGGAGCAAATGTGTTAATATGAAGTGAAGCTACTTAGAATAACATCATTATCTATCTGAAACATGTTAAAGAATTATGATTTGTCGCCCACCGGGAATACAACTAAGAAGCCAAGCCCCAAGTTATTTTACCTCTCTCTCTCTCTCTCTCTCTCTCTCTCTCTCTCTCTCTCTCTCTCTCTCTCTCTCTCTCTCACACACACACACACACACACACACACACATACATGCACGTACTTCTGTTTACCTTCAGAATAATTAATTTAAGATAGGTATAAATACGATTACAGGTGATTCGGAGAATCACCAATCTTAATATATTCGTATTTTTCCTATTCTCACAAGTGTTTGTTCGCGTATTATACAGAATATGTAATAATTTTCAAGTTATGCATGTATAACTAGATTTGTAATGGACAAAATAATTTGTGAATGACAAACAGGTCTTAGTGCGGAAATAAACACTGAAAACTTTGTTAGATATTTTTTGCAACCGGGGTAGACTCAAAGAAGGAAATGCATTTAAAACAATCGTTGACTGTGAAACTGAGCTCATACATATTTATCTGATGATTATGCAAATACATTAAATTTTAACAGCTTTTCAATCTGAAATCCTTTTCAAATTTTCTTTAGAAGAAAACCCGTTATCTATATGAGACATGCTAGAGAGTTACAGTTTGTCGCCCACTGTGTATAGAGTTAAGAACCCAAGCTCCAAGTTATGGTATCTCTCTCTGTCTCTCTCGTACACACACCTATGTTTACCTTCAGTATGATTAATTTGAGACGGGTGTAAATATAAAGATTTACCTTGTACATTCTTAATCACCCTTCTTAACATATTCCTATTCTTACGGGTATTTGCTAAAGTAGTCATACGGAATATAATTTAAAATGAATGCACGTATAACAAGATTTCTAATCTACACCAATAATCTATGAAATGTGAAACGTTAATAACTTTGTTAGATATTTTCTCAACCGGGATAGAGTGAAAGAAAGAAATGCAATAACAAAAATCGTTGACTGTTTCGAGCTCATAAATATACATTGGATGGATATGTAAATGCATCAAATTTTAACAGCTTAGGACCAGATGGTATACGCGAAGATCATTCGCTCATGTTATGTACTGAATCTAATTTTGTTCGTCCCAGTGATGCATTCATAACTTCATTTTACTGGCTTACCGCCGATCTATTACTTTGCGATGTCCGGTCGAGTAAGCAATCGAGATTTTGTGTGTAATCATATTATTATATCAATTTCGTTTAAACAAAAATCAGATATAATCATCACACATCAATAGCAAAATCTGTTAATGAGGTATAGTCAACCCTGTGTCTAAAGAGTACTCCGAGGACAATCTGGAAGTGGTCTTTATAAACAGGTCGCTTTTATATACATGTTTTGATTTATGTATACATGGGAACAATTGACTTTTGACTTTATAAGCAGATGTTCCTTATAATCAGTCTTTATATAATTGTAATTATAAATATTATGTTTAATTTATTTTGTTTACCTTACTACTTATATCAATTATTTTATCATAAAAAAAGAAATATTCGATTTCTTTCAGATTTCTAAGATGCAAGGCTGTGTTAAAATTCAGTTTTACATAAGACCTTTATTTCGGTATAGCTAGTAATTGCATATTTGGATGAAAACATTTTAATGCATGGGAAAAAGTAAAATGTGAATAAAGTGTTAAATGAACATAGCACTTATGTTTACTTAAACAGAAATATATAAGTAAAACTATTTATAAAGTAATTATCATAAATCTTAGAAAGAAAAGAAAGAATGCGTAATATGTTACTATTAGGTAAATCTTTATTAAGTCTTTCCAACGGAAATCTTTAAATATTTAATGTAGGTCCTCTTAAGTCATGTCTTACAAAAGAGGCAAAATTTCTTTCTCACACTTTTCTTACATGTTATCATATCGTTCTGAGATTTTGGACCAACCCAGATAACCATGCACGTTATATACGCGTATGGAGATAATATCGAACAGTTAGTTTACAGAGGAAAAGACAACGTTTACAGACAATTATCAGTCTTATTATATGATGAGTTAAGACAAAAAAAGTGCAAAACCTATGATATTTAGAGAAGAAGATAAGAAAAATTTTAACTCAGCACATTAGAGAAACCAGCTAGAACCAGTCTACTGTGGACCGGAAATGCTCGACCACTACAATGACTGGCGCGATGATGCATGGCAGAGCAATAGGATTAGAATAGTTAAAGAACAGCTGATATGTGTACACAGCAAGCTGCCAATTGATTACCTTATTGTTGTAATTTAAGGCCAAATGCGGGATGTTTTCTGAAGTGTTATAAGTAATAAAGGGATAAAACCAATACCCTTCATATATGTGATAAATGATCTTGCTAACGGCAGCGTGTACTGGATGTACAATGACACATAATCAAGTTCGTCATCATGACCATTTGACCGATAAGAACAGAGGTCCTGCTCATAACAAATGCAATTTAAATTTGAAATATCCCAAAGACATCGCAATTTTCATTTATAACTTGTAAAGTTATGACAGTCGTCTCTTTTTCAAGGAACTAGTTAGACAAGATCCTGATCAGGGAGAACAATCATTCCATACAACGATGATATATAAATTTCACTCAGCAAGAACTTTATAGTCAATAGTTGCGTGAAACACGGAAAATATATTTTTGTAGACACTTACCGGTTTATGTGATATTCATTGAAACAATTAACGTTGAAATGTAGTCATGAAAAGTTAACGGAAACGGTGAGATGGTTTAAAAAACATGAGCCTAACTATTTGAAGAAAGACAATTATCCTTATACATATATGGCTAGATATGAAAAATGTAATGAAACGGTTATTCCTCTGATATAACGGTTTTACTCGTTTCTAAACAATATCAAATATATCCCAAGTAGACTTTATGAATATGATCAAGCTGTTGTAAATCATTTCGGACTCAACGCACACGGTAATCTATACGAACAAGAAAGATGCATTAATGTTTTGTAATATATTCGAGGAGTTTATAAATGTATGTATACCCTATAAACTTGACTCTGCTTACTATTTCAGTGTTCTTGGTTTAGCTCATGACATTAGTTTGAAGGTAATGGGAGTAGAATTGTAACTGTTGACAGATTACGATATTTTCCTGATCATTGGGGGTAGAATTAGAACAGTTTTGACAGATTACGATATTTTCCTGATCATTGGGAGTGGAATTAGAACTGTTGGCAGATTACGATATTTTCCTGATTATTAAGAGTGGAATTGGAAGATAAATTAGCATGATACCTCATGTATATGCTAACGGAAATCGCGAATACTATGCGAATGAGAAACGCAAATAGAAAGGCAAAATTAAAAATGATGGTGGATAGGACAAGTTCAAACCAATTCCTTCATCAGGTACCTCGATGGTAACAATTTTATAAAAACTGGCATGTATCAATATATGACGGTACAAAACGTAAATGGGTATAACAATCTATTGGATTTATCGGATGCCCTTAAACTGGTTATATTTTAGAAGTTGATTTATAGATACCGAGAGAGTTATAGGAATATTTCAAGGACTACTTTTTTTTTACCTAGTATCAATGATTTATCAGAACTTCAAAACTTATTTATACATCAAAGAGGTACAAAACAAACACCACCTAAATTGTTATGTGCTCTAAAAAATGCAAGTACGTTATACATGATATTAACTTAAAGTTGTATGCAAATAAGATTTAAAACTTCAAGTTGTATGTACAATTAGATTCAAAACTTCAAGTTGTATGTACAATTAGATTCAAAACTTCAAGTTGTATGTACAATTAGATTCAAAACTTCAAGTTGTATGTACAATTAAATTCAAAACTGAAACAAATATACAGAGAGTTGTCTTGTTTGAACAACAAATCTTTTTCTTAAATCATATATCGAGCTGAATACTAGTTTGAGACAACAAAAAGACAAACCATTGACTCTTTTGAGAAAAACATCTTTACATTAACTCTTTTGAGAAAAACATCTTTAAATTAAATCTTTTGAGAAGGACTTCTTTTAATTAAATCTAAATTTATTAGTTAATTGTTCTATTATTATAAATGATTTTTGCACCGATTTTGGTTTATCCCTCAGATTTTGCCAGCTTTTTCATTCCTGCTATATAATGATACTTATTAATTCTGGTTTTTTTATATTGCTAGATCTAATCCTTGCAATAATTTGTGCACTATTTAATATTATATACATTATATATTTATTATTAAGCCTTATTTATTTTTTAATTTAAGTGTTATTTTTGGTTTAAGTATATATATATATATATATATATATATATATATATATATATATATATATATATATATATATATATATATTTATATTTATTAAAATATGGAAGACTATAACCCCCCCCCCCCCTAGTTTTAACTTATATGCAACAAATAATTAATATGGTTTAATTATAAATGTAAAAGATAAAAAGATTATTGGACAATTGGACAATCATTATAGAGCGGCTCTTATTATTGAGTTACTGTTAAGGCGAATATTGGTGATTTTAAAAGTAAATTACCACATCATTTTCTTTAAGAATGCTTTCATAGAATTATTCCTGATGGTTAGATTTTGTATATCTTTGAAGGGTAGCCAAACATTTTATTGCGGGCTATACTGTTTTAATTTAACAACCGCTTGTTTCTTCTTATAATCACGTTTTAGTATTTATTTAAAATGTAAAGATCTCTTGTTTTCTTTTTCGTAGCTCAGTCTGATAGAATGTAACATCTTCCTGATTATTATTAGGTTATACAGTAATATATAATGCCAAATTAATGTAGAATAATATTAAAAATAACAACATATATATTATTTCTGTGAAGAATATGGGTATGTTATATAAAGAGTTATAGTACAAAATGATGAAAAATATGTTTTATTGAAGAAATGCTCATATCATACACAAATATTTGTTATTTTTGTTTTGTTGTACATGATTTTAAAAGATACGTATGATAATTGAGATGGTAAATGTTGCCCAAAACCTAATATACAATTGTTTCATATTGATTATGTATATTGTTCATCTCATCATGGTTGTGTTCAAGTTAAAGAATCTATCAATTATTATGAAAATACACAAAATATTTTTAAAAGTGTTTATCATACAAAATAAAACATTGCTAAATTAGTATTTAATTATGAAACAAATAATATACTATTACATTGCTCATAAAACAACAACAAAATTATTAAATATGTATTATAAAGCGGTTGAGCTTATCCAATTGAATTTCGAAGAAACAAATAGCTTACGCCTTTTTACCTATTCCAAAAATTATTTGATAGCTTTAAAATTCCTTTTCAAACAAAACTTATAAAAAGTACAAAAAGTAATACAACAATATGACTTAGTATGGAGAAAATACAACATCAACTTTATAATAATCGATTAAAAAACTTTATCTCTTGGTATACAACGAGCAGCATGTTTGTGTAATTTATCGTTATTATATTCAATATAGAGTACACGATCTTTTTCTAATTGTGTAATTTCTAAAAGTAAAAATATATTATTATCATCATCTTTTGTGACACGTCATATCACCGTGTGATTGTTTTGGGGGATTATCATTTGCAACTCTTTGATTGGACATATTTCACATGATTGTTGGAAGCACAGGCCAAGGAAGGACCAGCCTTTTGCTCAATGTATTACTTATCTCCTTTAATTATAATTAGCTTATCATATATACTATTAATGATAACAATGCAAAATTTGCCATGTTGGAAGAATTATATATATTTATTAGATATCTTACCTCCCCCCCCCCAAGAAGTTATTACATTATTCCAAAAGAAAATTTAGAGAATGACACACAGCAAATAATCGTGTTTGATGATATTAATATTATCCACAGTGAACAATATTATATACTACGTTTCATTTTCAGGGAATATAAACACAAATTGCATCTATCTAATTCAATCGTATTATGTTGGGCCAAAGTATATTAGGCAAGATACTGAATGTTTTTTTATTATTTAATGGGTTAGATAACAAAGATATACGTCAAATATTTGACGATCATTGTTCTGCATACATAAGAAAACAACTACTTGCATATATATTTAGAATAAATGTACAATTGAGCCATATTCTTTTATGGTCTTTGATAAATACACTAGAGTGATATAGAAAGGGATTCAATCATTCTATATTCCCTCCTAGTTCATAGTACAATTGTTATTATGACCAACAATAGGAAAGTCATCACCCAAGTTTCATAAAACAATTTTCATGGACACGTGAAAGGTCAGTTTCTCGGCTTGAAACCTTGAGCTGTATCTGCTACTTGTATCTACATGGATTGTTTATTAAACAATGAGGTAAACTTACAAGAAATGGATTTGTTTAGGTTTTTTCATCGCTAATTCTATAAGGTGACGATGACAAGGTAGCTTTGTTCACTTATGATGATAAAAGATTTCTAATTAGATAGCAATAATACCTTACCCTATGGTTGTATAAACATATATCCAATACATTTTTAAACAATTACAAATAAAAGATGTCCCATAAAATAAATATTTTTGTTTTAAAGGTCTTGTGTTAAAATTTAGTTCCATCGATTTAAATACCAAAGAATTCACCCACACACCCACACACATTATAGGAATTTGCAGAGAGATCGTAAAAATGATGGAGTGCATAGGAATACTTATTATTTACACAATCACTAAGGAGTTTGATAAAGCATCTCCAATTTGATATTATACAAAGATTAAAATAAGAAGAAAAAAATGTAAAGTCAGTTGTCCTTCATTAACACCCCGATGCAGGTAAACCGTTAAGAGGAAAGAAACAAAAAGAAACGAAAAGAAAGAAAAGTTATACATGAAACTATCCAAGCAGTAGATAGAGGGACAGTTAACAAAACAAAAGTTGTAAAAATGAATTAAAAAAAGACATTAAAAGGAGATAACAGGTGAACTTGCAGAGCACAACGCTGAAATATATAAGCAACAGCGAGATCGTTTCAAAAGAGCCCTTGTTGCAAAACAACAACGGCTATCAACGTTTTAATCCAATTTATGGTTAACCAGCGTTTTAATCCAATTTATGGTCAACCAAATTTAGAAAAAGTATTCGCCTAGATCTGAAGAAATTGGATAATATATGATTGTTCTTCCATGTAATAACCTTTACTATATTACTGGTTATTTCGAGTATAGTAAATATTTAGCCGATTCCGATTTGTTACAGATTTAAAAGAATAGACTGGAATGGGGTCAACTGAACATATATCAAATACACCTAGCAAACAGCTAAAAAATATCCTTTTGAGGCATCCCAAGTCTCCTTATGCAAACAAGGATGTGAAGTGTTAGGTGGAACATTGTTAAACTCAATCAATGATGTGGGAAATCTGGAAGATGAAGCAAAGTTAAGCAAACAACAGATAGAATGGATAAAATCATTCGACCAAAACATTGCTGAAAAGGCAAACACATTATTTAGTGCCATAACGAATCCACAATAACCAAGTAACAAGAGACACCATGAAATTTTGTTTCAAGGTTATATAAAACAATTAATTAAGCAATTAAAAAATAAATATAAATTAATTCGATAAAAATATATATCTGATTATTATATTTGTTTTTCAGTACAAATTGTCAGTAAACCGTTTCAAAATTGTATCTGTTGGTCATTTATTTCAGGACTAATCGATTTTTCGTTCATTTACTATACTTGAAAGAGTAGTACAGAGTATAAGGATTTATGGCGCCCTTGATTATGGTTATTAAATGTCGCATAGAGTATGAAAGCCGCAGAGCGTTGGAGCCCTATCGTATAAAAATTATGTTACCAAAAGTTGTTACATCGAGTGGTCCAGAACTCGTATACTCAATACTACTCTTAATTCTCTATACTAGTGCATACAATTCTTAATCGGATGAAGCATTGAAAACTGTTCTCCATAAACACCAAACTATTTATCAGGAAAACAGCGGTATCCAATCAGATATTAGTTCATGGAATAGCGCTATCCAATCAGATATTAGTTCATGGAACAGCGCTAGCCAATCAGATATTAGTTCATGGAACGGTGCTAGCTTATCAAATATCCTAAACTCTTAACATGTTTATGAGCAGACTGAAAACATTCTGGTCTTGTCACCACTGCAAACTCAGTACATCCTACCATGCGCTATGTCAGCAACATATCAGACATGAAAACAAAATGACAGGACCAGGAAGTAATTTTGATTAAACCCGGTCTTGGAGTAAGGTAAATCAGAATAAAATTGACCTTATGAACGTTCCCCTATATCTGCAATAAATATGCGACTAGATACCTATATAGAAGGGTAGTCGATTGAACTTATCCCATCAAGCAAAATTTCTCACTGTGCTAGTAATTTTGTTTTTGTCTCTCTGTCTGTTAATGTTAATTGGTCCCTGAAGTATTATAATTCGCAATATAATGTTAGAACTGTCTGCCTGTTTCAGCGACTACTGCGTCACATGCGCGTAAAAAATGTCGCAGGGAAATATCGTTTGCAGCCACAGCGCGATGAAACACTTTATTGTGCCTTTGCGACACCTCTTCCTTTAATTCTCGGATCTAATGACATCTCTTACTCGGACTAGCACCATGACTGCCAATGTTGTTTTAGGTCACAGATATTCGTTGATCCCACGATAGATTATTTCATCTTAAGTTACCGCATCTAATTTAAGTTTGTCTAGATACTTTCAGCTCTACTGATATGGAAAATAGATTCAAAGAGAAACATTTGCTTCGTTTAAAATATCAATTATTAAGTGGACGTTGCTGAAATTGAAACCTTTAAACAAGTTAATAAATTTCGTGAGAATTTATATTCATAAATTTTACATACATATACTTTAGCCCTAAACAATTAATATAAATCACTTGGATCATGTCAGCTTAACTCTTGATACACACAATTGGTATAGTTTGAATATTATTAGCATAAGATCTGTATTATATTACATGAAGGTATGGAAAACGCATTATCAGATCATATTACCATCCTTTCTATCTATGTGCGAAGACGAAATAAAATTATGTAATTCTTCTTAATTTATGATTTTCTTTCTACGATCTACATAATTATTAATGTTCAATTCATTTTAATTACAAAATGCGTAGACTTTCAGAAAATAATAAACAATGTACAGTTAGATAATTTGAAGGTTTGGTCTGAGATACACAAGACTAATTACATGAAAAGTCTATATGAGATACATGTATTTATAGCGCAAGTAATATTAAGTAACCCGTCGATAGGAGTGTTATTGTTCACTCTCAAATCTACTCGATGCCAATACGCTGAATATTGCTGTCATTTTGTTTTCTCGTTCACTTTTAAAAAAAGTATTTAAATATTATTGTATTGCCGAAAAGAATTACGATACCTTGGAAGTCGGTTAGTGCCAGTGCGTGTTTACATACACTTATGTCATTTTTGTATCCAAACATAATTGTTACGTTAAATAATTAAGTTTACTTTGGAATTCATTCTTGCAGAAATACGTTTAATTTGATACCCTAGACCACCTATCCGAAGACAGGTGTATTCATGCGTGTAGAAAGCCCAGCAGAGGATGTAACAATATGAGCTTGAATGACGTCAGTGTATTCCTGCCAAGCTAATTTAAAAAGCAAGTAACGGCATATGATATACAAAAGGGCGAAACCTTTGATTGGTACTTTATTATTGATGTATTTATATAGAGGGAAACAAGTCCGTTCAGTAGATATTGTTATATAGATCAGCTATTGACTGATAAAAACTGGCAGTCCTCAATATAAATAGATTTTAAATGGAAGTTTTGACACAAGTTTCTGGGATAATTGCTTCTAACATATCTGTAATTCTCTGTCAAGTCCTACACGATAGTTTCTTATCCGGAGTAAGTTTTTATTCTAAGTCATCGTCCGAAACATATAAATGTGATTATTCAATTGTATCCAGTTTCAATAAATTATGTTTACGGCCTGCTTGTAAAACAAATGTAAAAAAAAAAAAAAAAAAAAAAAAAAAAATTATCAAATATTATGGAGTTTCCTATATCATCGATTATACAGCATCTTCCTAAAAATGGAACTGATATGTGAAATGTATCAGCCGCATCGAATACGGTAAACAATGTAAACTTTTATTAGGGAATTACATAGAGATTATTGACGTCAAAAAGACGGCTACCTTGAATCATCTTTACTTTAGTACGGCGATTAATATCAGAGTGCCACAATGGATTACTAGGTTTACATTTAAGTGTGCAGTTTTAGCACACCGGTCTATCTATCTATCTGGCTATTCAGTAGTTCCTTTTACACATCTGCTAACATTTAATTAGAATGAAAGAAAGAGATCGACAGGTACTGAAACAGGTCCATGCGGCAGTGGAAAAAAAGTACAGACACATATTTAAAAGGAAAGACGGCTCCTGAAACAAACAGACAAGGAAAGGGACATAGTGAAATACAGCTGCACAGAGTCAAATAGACTGATTGATTAACTGGTTGATTGATTTGTTGACTGGTTGATATACAGATAATAGCATTACAATCATGCAACAAAAATCTACAAATGTATTCCAGTTCATGAACAGCACACAGACCAAAAAGTGGCATATAACATAGATTAACTCTTCCTGCATAGAAACATATTCTACATATGAAACATATTCTATATAGAAACATATTCTACATATGAAACATATTCTACATAGAAACATATTCTACATATGAAACATATTCTACATAGAAACAAATTCGACATAGAAACATATTCTACATATGAAACATATTCTACATTTGAAACGCTCGGATACTGAGTTAATGCACTAAGCGACATCTCGCAAACTGAGAAAAACATTACTGTAATACTTCCAACAACTGCGATGGTGCCTGCCTTGGTTGATCATACCCAAAAGAAATGACCTTATCGAAGTTTGTAGCATCCAGCTTGATTTTCATTAGGACACACTAACAATCCGCAATCTTTCGTTCCTAATTTTGAATATACAGTGTGTATGCAAATTCTATTGCAAGAGAAGTGCAGAAAAAGAAAACAAATAGAATTTAAAGGAAATTATTTACTCGGAAGAATGATTAGAATGAGTGGGAAATTAGAGCACAAAAAATACAATTTGTGTTTAAATATCTCAATGAAAATATCATTATTACCACATAAATTACTAATAGTGTCATTATTCACTTCAGTAGATAATAGCATTGTTTCATAATCGTTTAAAACCTTTATGGATAGTACTGGTGGGATTTATCAATTATTCTTCAAAAGGGGCGGGGATAATGTTAAGCAGGTAAATATCAATGCATTTAGATAGGTATTCAATAGATTATCCGGAGCCTTTGGACCAGAAACTCCAGAATCTTGAAGATTAGTTATACCTTTGCTTTTTGATTTGCAGCCCGAACAGCGTGGCTGACTTTTCAGCAAACTGCTCGTTTCCTTACTTCTGTGGACTTAAGGCGGATTTTATTTCTCCGATTTGTATGGAAAATATCTTCAATGTCCACAAATGAATTTTGCTGTGAGTCAAAGTAAACCGACACGTTTCTTTCACTTGCTCCACGATTACAGTATTTGCCTTATGTAAGTCAAAAGTTAAATATGGTGCCAGAAAGCAGATTGAAAATCTCCTAACGATAAATATGATGTTAAAAAGCAAATTGAAAATCCCCAAAAGTTAAATATGATGTTAGAAAGCAGATTGAAAATCAGCTAAAGTCACAGGGAAATTTTATGTACCTCTGTCTCCTATAACGATCAAGATCAATCCCCCCCCCCTACCCCCGCTTCCGAAACTCATTTGGCCATTATGTTTTCGCATCATCATGAATGAAAGGGAATGTAAATAATTCACGTTATATCGAAAGTCTATGTTTGACTGACTGTTTACAGGCCCATATAAAGGTGACTAAGAGGCATAATTACCAGCCCTGCTATAGCGGCGACGAGGCAGTAATCGTTCATGTATGTCAATGTTTAGAACCGTTTAAATTAATTGAATGAAAATTGGCGAGATTGTTGAAAATAATACAAAGAACAAAAATTGAATTTGGGAGCTTATTTGTCGAGAACTGCTGGAAAAGTGACATCACGAATAAACATGATAATAAATGTATGCGACTATATGGACGAAAGAGTTGCATCCCTACGTAGGAAATAAATTACCCGCCAGTGTGGCGCATAAAATACTGCATGTAATCTTCTCAGTGGGTGAGGAAGTAAACGCCATCGGACGTACATCAAGAGCTCCTCCTGTACTTTGGCTCTAGTGTAATTGGGACTTTAACCATGTTTGTATTATGAAATTAGGAGATACATAGATTATAATCATATAGTTGAATGAGAGGAACAGAGAAGGAAGGAAAAGGATAAAGATGTCTGAAGAATCAAAATTTTTGCTTGCATTTAGACACGAGTTTCGGGAAAAACTGTCTCACCTTCAAACCGTGCTGTGCTTATTGCACTCGGCGATTAGGTATTCAACAATAGTATTTTCCTCTTAGACTCTTAGCATGACAATGGTTATTCTACCCTCATTACGGAGTCAATTAACATTAAACAGGAGGCCCAAGTATTCCCGAGATAGCTCACCTTGCTGACATCTGCCTAACAGTCAAATGCCAGAGCAGTTGGCTTAGAAATCTGGGTCAGTACGATGCTTTCTGTTGAATATATTCCAATGCTGTTGATTGTATATGTCTTGTTCAATGTTTCCGTGTACTTGTATCTTCATCCGTATATGATAGGACATCAGCACAATATTGAAAGACCTCTATGTCAGGATGCCTAGTGTCAAAGTTGGTCAAATTCTGTTCAGCATTTTCTTTTTTTTTTTTGAAAATAAAATCGTGTAAATGTTTTCCTACTTTCAGTAACGGCTGCCATATTTGATAGCGGACCAGCATCAGTTGGTTAAATCTGTAAGGTGTTCAAGACAGGACGCTTTCTGTCAAATGTTATCAAAGTCTGTTAAGCAGATTTTTAGAAGTTATAGAAGGTTTTTCTATTTTTAGCAACGTCAGCCATATTTGATAGCAGATTGGCATCATTCGTACAAAAATAAAAAGCCCTTCATATTAGAATGCTTTCTGCAAAATTTAGTCAAATTCTGTTGAGTGTTGTTTTGGAGTCGTTTAAATGATTTTCCTTTTTTATAGTAATGGTGGTCATATTTGATAGCATAATTTGTATAAATTTGAAAGCCCTTATTACGAGAATGCTATCTGTCAAAATTTGGTCAATTTCTGCTAAGCAGTTTCTGAGAAGAGGTCGTTTAAAGTTTTTCTATTTTGAGTAATGGAAGCCATATTTGATGGTGGATTGGCATCGTTTCTGCACATTTTAATGCACTTTTTGCCAAGATGCTTTCTGTACAGTCTGGTCAAATTCTGTAAAGCAGCTTTTCAAAAAAAGTCCTTTAAATATTGTTTAAAATTTTGTAGTAGCAGTGGTCATGATTGATGACGAATCAGCGCCATTTCTATAAAACTGAAATCCATATGTGCCAGAATAGCTTCCGTCAACATTGGTCAAATTATGTTGAGTGGTTTTTGTGAAGAAGTCATTTAAAACTTTCCTATTTTTAGTAACGGCTGCCATATTTGATTGCAGCTCAGTATCAGTTGTATAAACCTTAAAGCCCTTTATGCCAGGCAGCCAGCTGTCAAATGTGATCAAATTCAGTCGAGTGGTTTTTGAGAAGTCGGTTAAATGTTTATTTCTGTTTTAGTAATAGTGGCCATATTTGATGGTTGATTGGTATCATTTGTCAAACTATGAATGGTATTCATACCTGAATGCTTACTATCAAGTTTGGTCAAATTCTATCCAGCGGTTTTGGATAATAAGTCATTTTAAAGGTTTTTCTATTTTCAGTACCAGAGGCTTTTCTATTTTTAGTAATAGTGACCATATCTGAAGGAGGATTGGCATCATTGTCGTTTAGAACAAACTAGATATCATACGAAGTCTTTTAGTGAAAACCCCATATTGATATGAAAATCCATTCCTCCGGAGTAGTGATAACAAGATTTCCAAGCTGGCAACTGTGGTGGCCATGTTGGATGTGCAAGCAACACCATTTTCATCTAGGACCAACTAGACCATAGGATGAATGTGTGTGTAAAGTTTCATGGCAATCTTCCGAGTAGCTTAGGAGGAGTAGCGATAACAAACTTGTGGTAATGGACGGACCGACAACAGACCGTCCCATAAGCTCTTCTTGTCTATGACCAGTAGAGCTAAAAAACAAAATATCTTAATAGAATACTAATGCATGGCCACCCCTCTGTTTTAATATATGGATTCTTTGCCAAATTGACTTGAATCAAAAATTAACCAATGATGCATGAAATATGTCACAGTGTCAGATCTTTGGTGGAGGGATGTTGCTTTCAACAAAAGGCATTTGCACACATGGATGTATGAAGAAGCCAAATGAGCATAAGAAACAAAATGCAAAACTCAAGAAATTGATTAAATGTGAAATATAGCTCACCATAAGCCACTAATGATGAAAGAGTTTAATTCTCACTAAAGGGTATAGACACATAAAGAACTTAACCAAGGTGAAGCATATGGTCGGATGGTTCAACAAAGGGCAGACAGATAACACTACAAATCGTTCCCGTATTTATGGCAGGGCAATGAAATAAGAAAACTTGTTACAAATGTTAAAGGTGAAGGACAGTCAGATGTACAGATAAATAAAAATTATGTACTTTTTTTTTTCAACAGGGACTATAAAACAAAGTATAGTAAAGAAAACTACAGAACTGAACAATTACAATTTATTGAAAGAACAAACAAATACAAATCAATATGAATAATATGCTCTTATTAACTGCAAATCTTTAAGAATACACCAACAGGAGAATAGAGAACTTGCAAACAAACTTGCAAAGACCTAACAGAAGTAAATCTAATCAAGAAAAAATCTCAAGGTCTTTAAATAATCAAAATATTTATAAACATTCAGGTCTGGAAAGATTACAGCTAAGACACTTTACTTTGATAGATAAACTTTTAAACAAAACTTGACTGAGAAATGACCCAAGTCAAACTTGCCTATCACACTATAACCCCTATTTACAAATAAAAAAATAAGCTATGATACATTTCTAAATACACTATTTACAATGTGAAAACAAAATGCTCAAGCTTGCTTCTTACTTCATTACTATGTGCATGCATGAAAGAGTTTGCCAAAGAAAGATACAACTGGAATCTTATCAGATTAGCTACACTGTATAGCAGGAATCTTATACAAGATTAGCTACACTGTATAGCAGGAATCTTATCACAAGATTAGCTACACTGTATAGCAGGAATCTTATCACCATATTAGCTACACTGTATAGCAGGAACCTTATCAGCAGATCTACTACACTGTATAGCAGGAATCTTATCACAAGATTAGCTACACTGTATAGCAGGAATCTTATCACCATATTAGCTACACTGTATAGCAGGAACCTTATCAGCAGATCTACTACACTGTATAGCAGGAATTTTAGCATTGGAGAAATTTAACAATTTAGCAGTTTCAGAGCTGGATCACAAAAATAAATCCCATCAAAATTTACCACTTTTGATATTGTAACCTCTTTAGATCAGCAGTCGCTAAAATATAACTGGCCAAAATTAAAATCCCATTTTTGAACAAAATTGCAAAATTGTTTGTCTATGAAAAATACCTGGTATATGGTACATTAATAGAGTTTTTTTTTTTTTTAATTTCAAAATCTTCCTAACAAAATGAAATAAGCGCTGTGATATGATACACAAGATCGACTGATTCTTGAAAGTGTACCAGAATCGAATAATAAAGTGGATATAAGATTAATTACAAATGGGAGAGAAATGGAGCTATGATTACAGAACTGCCAGCTTTTGGCTATTTGTATAACGACTCTAATAGCTTAATAGTACCAGTACAGGGTTTTTGACTGTTAATCATCTGAAATTTTAAGTTGATATCAATTTCAATTCCTAAGATGAAAAGATCATAATCAATGTATTGTCAGATGCAAGAGACCATGTAACATCACATCAGTGTACTGTCAGATGTAAGAGAACATGTCACATAACATCAGTGCATTGTCATATGTAAGAGACAATGTCACATAACACCAGTGTACTGGCAGATGTAAGAGACAATGTCACATAACACCAGTGTACTGGCAGATGTAAGAGACCATGTAACATAACATTAGTGCATTGTCAGATGTAAGAGACCATGTAACATAACATCAGTGCATTGTGAGAGGTAAGAGACCATATCACATGACATCATGTACAGAACCTGCCTACTACTTTGCAATGAAAAATGTCCCTTTGTGAATTACCTACCATTTCTGTTTCATGTGAACATTAGTTTTATTTCAAGCTGGACATGTATCATACGGATGACACCATATTCAACATATTCAAGCACAATTGCAAGTCTGACAGATACATGTTTGACAGATACATGTAGCTGGAAACTTGTATAAAATTATAAATAAAATGACTACATGTATTTACAGCAACATCCATACATGTATACACTCTTAATGCTGCCAATAAAAACAGACAAAAAGGTGTAATCACACAGAGTAACACACATTTGTATCAACGATTCACCACTGATAAATTACTTTATCAATGCAAAAGTTCATAATACATTAAGATTAAATTTTGACATTCTTTGCAGTTAGGTTCCAAACAGAGCATGTACAGAGAAACCAAAAAACCAAACAAAAATGCCTAATTCTTGTGCCTGTATTTATTTCATAAATAAAGAGAAAGATCACAATTGTTTGCAATTACAATTTTCAATACATTTCAGGAATAATTTAGGCAAAATTGTCAACTAGCAATAACGATACTAATAAATGCAAATACAATTAATTTATAATTTTAATGAAAATCCTTCAAAAAATGTTCAGTTTTCATAACTTTTCCAATTATATCTAATTTGTATTGATATTCTTTCATATCAGTGCATGTGACATGGAATAAGCATTATTTACAGAAGCTACAATGGAAAAAAGATGTTTTATTAACAAAATCAGTTTTATGTACATGATAAAATATAAACTACAGCTCTACAGGGCTGAAAAGTAACCCTAAATCTGTAAACTTTTCCAGGTCCAGATTTCACCAGCAAAACTAAACTCTGGATTTAAACACATGTTTATAATCAAACAATCTGACTGGCTCTAATTAAAATTTAACTTAAAACTGACCAATCAAATATCCGCAGTCTAAACTTGAACTTCATGCATGTTGGTGTAATTGAGAGTAGATACGAGATATTTGTGTCAAAGCAAAATACAAAATAAAATTCTGGGCAAGTAAAAAAATGTTACTTGCCCAGTTCTCTGTGACAAAGATTCCTTATTATTCAAGGCAGGTAACTCCACTGAGGAGCTAGGTATGAACAGTCATGACATGATAGCAAAGACAGCTATATTGTGTAGAAACAATTCTGCTATTTATTGTAGAAGACCTCTAACAATTTAATATATCTGGCTTGGTTTGGTTAGTTTTAGGGTGTTTTGTGTCACAGCAACACATAATGGTTAAATTATGCTATGTAACATATCTTGACCAGGGACACACTATGGCTGCCAGCCCTGATTAATCCAATGGAATTTAATACATCTAAGAGATGCTTTTCTTTAATACAGAAAGATAGATCAACTTGATTTCCAAAAACAATATTTACATCATGATATGCAAGTAGGAATTTTATATCTGTTTTTAACTGTTCAATCAAAGCAGAACTTTTAAAGATAATACTGATACAAAAATTAATTTAAAGTTATTTTGCTAGCGTATAAGAAAATGCATAAAACTGCACACTGATATGTTCACTGGTAACAGTTATGCATGTTGAAATATCTGATTTGGTGCAGTGTTTTGCACCTGTATGGAAATAGCTGAAGCACACAGCGTACTTCCACTCAAAATCTAATTTACATACAGTGATGTCATGAGCTAAACTGGCTTTACATAAACAGCATAACTCTACAACATGACTGTACCAATAAACATAACCAATGACCAAACGACACATACAATATAAATATTTCTTTTTCCATTATTGGTGGTAGTGGGCACCAATGACTTGTATTGTTTCAATTGACCATGAATCTGTACCACTGCAATTTATTGGGATATTTCATGAAAAGCATCTGAGTGAGTGTGGATGGTAAAATTTTCTAAAAAAACTGTGGTGCCTGAAAAAATCTTATCTAAAATATGGAATACTGATTTGCATTCCCTGATATCATACAATTTAATAGTACAGTCAAACATATCCTAACGGTCACCTTTACTTAGCGGTCACCTGTTCATAACAGCCGTTCTAATGTCCCCCTGCGCAAATTTCCTATATAAATGTCCTGTATGTAACAATCACCTGCCTTTCGTGGTTAGCTGCCATGTGTTTCCTAACCATACAGTGGTTTCTTCCTGCCTTAAGCAGTTACTGGGGCATATCTACAGTGACTGCTCAGTCTTTTGCTTCATGATGATGGCATTGTTAAGATAAATGAATATGAGTTGATGAGCAAACATTTCTTATCTCACATGTACTCCAGTCATGTTGATAGTGTAACCCAAAGGTTTCAAAATGTCATATTAAAAAGTGAGGCAGTTTTTATTATTAGGGGAAAAGGTTGAAGCTATTTGTTTGCTAAATGGTGGGAAAAGTAGTAGTGTTATCACAGCAGAAATGGAAGTTGCCTTTTGTGCCAGTATGACAGGTATAGTTCGATATCTTCATTTATTTGCCAATGAATTAAAGCTATCTGTGAAGAAAAAAGTCCATCTTTGAAAAGAGACACGACTTACATCCCCTTTCATTAGGGTCAGGGGTCATTCAACATTTACAACTTGTCTGTAAAGGCATGCAAAGTTTCGGTTCATGGGTCACAAAGAATAGCCATATACAGCTTCTTTTGATTTCCTATTCACCACAGGCCTCTCACATAAGCTGGCTGTTTTTTGGTCTTGGTATGTTGAGCAACTGGCTAAACCAGATATTGTTTCTACAATGTGAACAAACTCGGTGATTATTTTAAGTCAGTGATGATTTAATTTTATAGGATGGATTAAAGTGAACAGGATACATGTGGAACATAAATTTGGGAGAGAACAACATATACGCGTAATTTATGATTTTGTTGTATAGTGCACATATTATGATAAATAATAATGATATTCGGTGAATGTATTTGGTTAAAAACCGATATTAAAACGTGAACCTGTGTACTGAGGTTACCTGTGTACAATGGCTAGTTTTGCCTTTTCCCATGGGTAGCCGCTAGTGACAAGTTTGACTGTACTTTACATTAAGAGATATATTTCTATCTTTTGTTGCAAATTATTTCTTCCTAATGACCCTTTTAATTTATTTTAGTAAAGTTTATACTACAATTTACACAATAATAATGGAGTAAATTATGTGCTTATTTATCAATGAAAACTTTATATGGGCATTGTCATCATTTTAATTTAATTTATTAAATGATATTTCTCTCAGAACAAAGGTATGCCTTTCATCAAATTTTGTCTGGATATTATGCTAGATTTACAAATTCAACACCCAAAACGATCCAGCATATTCCAATTTACGTGACCATCCCGTCCACTCTCTCTTTATATCTTTCAAAAATATGTACAGGAAAGCCAATCCAAGCTGGAAGAACTTGTTTCCTAACCCTTGGATCATTTTGCCTAAATAAGACCTCTTTTAATTAACTTGTATACCATTTTAAAATTAAAATATACCATTTATTTAAAAGTTGAAAAGCTACAAATCTTTTGTAAGACTAGGTGTGATCTTGCTTTAACCAAATCTCAAATCAACTTGATTGTATTTTTTATAAAAAAATTGATTTGTTTATTTTGTAGGCAACATGTTTTGATTTTAACAAAAAAGAATAGAACAGAAGTAATTGGGTCTTGTCTTTACTTCATACATTGTCCCTTTGCTCACAAATTAAAGGTGGTAGGGCATGTAGGCATGAACAAGTGAAGAGGATGACTGGTTGTGAAAAAACAATTTCCCCAAAGAAAATTGTCAGATTAATTGTGTAAGATACAGAAAATTCTCATCCTGCTAGGAGCACTAGAAACTGAAGATTTTCATCGGGCATTCGAGGTGTCTTCTAAGTTTATTGCTATATCTGTTTATTTTTTTGTTTTTTCATTTCACTCTGAAAACTTTTTCCATCACTGATGGACATACATTATAAACGTTTTCTCTGACTCTTTGCAGCAATTTTCAATTTTAGCTATGTTGTCCAATAACTGTTGTGTTTATTCCAATACACAATCTATCAATATTATACATACAGTTCCACCATCAAAGGATATACCATATATACTCGTGTATAAGCCAATTCCAACGTCTAACAGCATAGACCCAGATCTGCCATTGCTAATGTGCCAGAAGATCTGGGTCTATGCAGTTTGTAAGGACTAATCAGTAGAACAAACAACATAGACCCTGATCTGCTGGCGTATTCTGCGACGACAGATCAGGGTCTATATTGTTTGCATTTGGACTCGGCTTATACACGAGTATATACAGAACTGTATAGTGGGTATCTTCTATGTGCTGCTAATTTGTACCCACCTAGTTCTTTTGTAAAAAAAGAAAATAATACACATTTATACTTCTATTATGCAACTTTATTTTATGGCCTCTTAAACATCATAAAAAAAGCCCATTAAATCTGAATAATTCTTTTCTTGCAATTTTGTAAAAAGGAAAAATGGAGTTTGGTAAAAGAAAATTCTGTCATTGAAACGCAATTCAAGCTGCATCATGGATAATAACACAAGGAGCAAGGTGGGCACCACACATCACAAAATATGGAAAAATCTCTACTGGTAAATTTCTGACACTACTTCAATTTCCTGAATTTGGTTAAAATTGTTACTGCTTTAATGATTTCTGCAGTCAGGTTTTTCACCCAGAATTGAACAAACAACTGAATTAAATAATAAGGTAAATCATGCTTAACAAAAGGGGTGTTCACCTCATGACATGACATGTATGTTATGGAAAATCCTGAAGGCCACTGCTGTAAATGTAGGGTTTTTGACAGCTACTACTAAATTGTCTTAATCTTCCAAACAACTGAACAAAATTTGATGGGATATTTTGCACTCTTTTACATCCTGAAAACTCTTTCATACAGGTTCAACATGATTTTTTTAGTTCCATTCTATCTTTAAGTTTCACTAATTTGAAATTTGTTAAACTCCTGTATTTACTCCAGCTAACATACAAACATGTTAATCATTGACATCTGATGTTTAAAAAAGATTATGAGAACAGATAAATATTATCCAGTCCTGAGCCATCTTTTTCCAACTCGAGGCAAAAACCAGTCACTCCTGGCAAATACTTGGACCAGTGCAGATTCAGTGTAAATAGCCATTTTTGAAAGAAGAATGTTTATTAGCGTTGAAATGAATGTCTGAATAATCGGATAAGAATACTTTTGGGTGAATATTTGAATTGAAAATTGGTATTTGAATATTCGTTGTATCATTTATATGTGGATGTGTCCCCTTTAATGTGCCTCATAAGCTGCTCAACTCTGAGATGGCCCCTATAATATACAGTGTCACTTAGCGACCATGCTATGTACAAACCCACTAACCATAGTATCATGAATCTGGCAACCCAACAGCAGCCATGTAATTGTGTTCCCAGGACAGAGAAAAGGCACAATGCAAACTTTGTCAATTGACAGTGGTGATAGCTGCCACTGACATATTACCTCCATTGGCAGCACTAAAATCTTGGGAGTGAATCTGAATTTCATTCGTTGTTTGAAACTTTGAAAGCTTAAAATTGTTTGTTAACTTCAGTTGGCAAAGAATTGACTGTTATGGTTTTGTTTCTTTTCCCTAACATTTTTTTAGTGATCATGTGAGAAAATGTGGAAGTTCGAAATATTTTACTTGGTCTTGATAAATAAACGCTGCATATCCAGGTTGAGTCTTTGTTTTTTTGTTATTGAGTTTTCGTTTAAATTACCATGAAGACTGTAGTAATTTTAAAATCTTTTTCAGACATTTATGGCTATTTTTAACTATAAAAGTATTAATACCAGATCTAAACACTCAAGACTGTATTGGTTAAACGGACCCTCTGAATTTTAAAAGCAGTGTAGACTCAGAAAAACTCACTCAGTCAGATCCAACTTTGCAAACATAAGTACTTATTCGACAAAATTTTTGATCAACCATCATTTGGAAATGATAACAAAAATACTTCAAATAACCTAGTTTTCAAACCAATTGTCCATGAATTTGCTGGTCATAAAATTTTATGGAGATAACAAAATCTGACTTGGATAGCCAAGTACATACTCAAATTGAAATGTTCTGTGAAAGCAGGCCAGGTTTAGACAGGTTATATATGTTTCCCTGTTGTGGGAAAGTAGTTTTGAGAATATTCCTCAAAAAGTTCTCACATGAATGGGTTCTTATTTCAGTAACAGAAGTCTCATTTAAGTGTTTTTTAAAAAATGTCATCCATTTTTGAGAAGGGTTACATAGATTAGTAAATCAGCAACATGGAAGACAAGTCAAATCTATATACAAGTCAGAGGGGTCACAGTTGTTTATAGAATTTGGTCAAAATTCTGACTCTGTGGCTTCTGATTCAACCCACACTGGTGGTGATGATGGTAAATATTTATTTCATCACAGTGAATATTCAAATACAAATCGAATACAGGCTACAAATATTCAAATAGTAAAATCAGTTATTCTTTTCAGCACTACTGTTTATTGCTTAAACCTTTGAAACTTAGTTTTATAATCATCAAAAATTTAGCATTAGTAGGAAGTAACAGACCACAATCTGGACAAATGCAGAAACACAAACTGGGCAAGCTTTGCTTAACTGTTGATGTAACACAATGACACTTTCCTCCAAAATTAAAATCTGTATTTTTCAGATGAAATGCCAGCCCACAGCCCTGGCAGCTAATCACTACTGTTGAATAATGTCTACTCCCGTGGCTATATTAGCAAGTGTGGCCAGTGTCTCCTGGTCCGCAGTAAAGGTCACATGGGAGTCAGAAGTCATTGTGCCCTGCTCACCTGTCTCCTGAATGATTGCAGTGCCCTCCTCAATCTGTTGGATGTCCTGAGATTCAATTACTTGTAACTCCTCACCAGAGCCTGCAATGATGTACCGCACACCATCAGGGCCCTCTATAACCTGTGTCTCCTGTACATAGGTCGTCTCACCATCTCCAGAAGGCAGACCGATAAGAAGCACACGCTGTGTGCCATCTTGCTGTAAAAAAAATACAAAATAATGTTCAATTAGCAACATAAAGAGTGGGTTCAAAATAATGTGTGATTAGCAACATACAGAGTGGGTTCAGAATAATGTGTGATTAGCACCATAAAGAGTGGGTTCAGAATAATGTGCAATTAGCACCATAAAGAGTGGATTCAGATTATTGTTATTAGTACAATAAAGAGTGGGTTCAGAATAATGTGTGATTAGTACCATATAGAGTGGGTTCAGAATAATGTGTGATTAGCAACATAAAGAGTGGGTTCAGAACAACTGTCTTAAGTACTGACCACCTATGCTACAACTTTACATGTAATCAGATTTCTACAAAATGAAAACTGTTTTGACTTTCAATCAAATTAAAGAGAATATAAAAGAAGAGTCATCAAGACATGATATATCCCTCCAGTCCCCCACTTATGTAAAGACTCCTACTGAAAGTACCCTATGCATGTATATCAAGTCTGCTTGGAATACCTTTAACGGTTTGAGTTATACTGTACTGAAAGTACCCTGTGCATGTATACCAAGTCTGCTTGGAATACCTTTAACGGTTCGAGTTATACCATATTGAAAGTACCCTATGCGTGTATACCAAGTCTGCTTGGAATACCTTTAATGGTTTGAGTTTTACCGTACTGAAAGTACCCTATGCATGTATACCAAGTCTGGTTGAAATACCTATAACGGTTCGAGTTATACAGTAGAAGCAAACATATTTATAGATAGACTGAGTGATGGACATAGTGAAAGCTATACCTCACCCCATGTCTTACATTTCAAGGGGATACAAATATAATGTTCTTCAAATCCTGCTTTGATAGCCCGTTTATTGACAGATGGTACATGTCGGTTTTCAATGCTTACATAACCATGGTTGATCAATGGCAAATGTTTCAATGAAATGTGTTACATTGTCTTAACTGTTACTTCTATCATAGTTCATCATGATGTATTCCCATTAATTATCATATACTTATAAGTGAAACAAGAGAGTGTAATTCATATATCTAATGCTGAAACTTTGAACAAGCAATTTGGTAAAGACTTATGTCAAGCAGAATATTGGTACATGTACTCACTAAATTACATGTTCATCAATCATCAAAAAAGCAAGGCAATGTTTCTTGGAACCAGGCAAAGATTATCAGTGAATGGAAATCAAATTGGAGCTGTATACTGATGATATTCTAATTGAAATGTTGACACAGAAAAACTTTTGTTAGTTCATGTTGATAAGGATCCACAAACTTCAAAAAGAGGGCAGCAAGAATGATCTTAAATTTACCATTTGATACAGCATCCAAATTTATATTCTCTAAATTTAAATTAGAATAAAAATTAGCCTACAACAGTCTATATTTTTGTTTATAGAAAAGAAAGAACTTCCACAATATATGCAGGATATATTTCATTTCAAGTCAGAAGAAAAATACCAAGGTCCTAAATTAAGTTCAACCACAATTGATCATTGCAAGAAACCACTGCAAAAAACAAAGACATTTTTTAAAAATAATGTCCTTACTCTGGTGCTATTCTTTGGAATGAACTCCCTCAAAACATTAGATCATTAGATCATAAACAAATCTAACTGTGTTGAAAAAAAAAATAAAAAAATAGTATAACCATTAGCTAGAAAGGCAGTTTTCACCCTAAATATTCAAATGCATGCAGTCCAATTATTCTGTTCATGTACATGTATATTTTGTATACTAGGTATTTGCCTGTCATACTTAATGTATTTAAACATGCATTATTGTATATTTTTGTATTTATGTTCATCCTGAGAGTCTCAGTAGGGAATAGTATATTATATCTGACTTATCCTCATAAAATAGAGCTTAACCCTTTGATAGCAGGATACGACTCCAGTCGCACTTTACCTTTGCCAGCGGGATACGACTCCGGTCGCATGTTCACTACATTTCGTATCCAACATTTGCAGACACGTGTTTAACTGTATAAAACGTCATCAGTTTACGTGTACTCTTTTGAAAAGAAGGAAATAAAGGTAGAAGGTACACATTGCGATGACAGATTGTGTTTAAAAGACCCCAAAACTAGTAAAAATTTGATTTCAAAATAGAGTTTTAACGTGCCGAGATAAAATATGGCGATGATATTCTGAAGAGGGAATTGAAGAGAGTTATGTGCTTGCTGAATTAGTTGAAAATAAAGACCATTTCACGTGGAAAATTGACATTCTAGCCAGAGGGGATCGCTATCTTTACTTCTTCAAAATAAACGGCGCTGATGATAACCGGTTATTTGAAAATTTGATTTCAAACACGACTTTTAACGTGTGGAGATCAACATGGCAGACAGCGCTGAAACAGCAATTTACGGCAGTGATGTGGATGCCGATTTTGATGAAAATATAGACAATTTTGTGGGGAAACTTTATGTTTTAAGCAGTGCATATCGTGAACTTCACTTCGACAAAATGAATGGAGATGATGAGAACTGGTTAGTAGAAAATTTGATTTCAAAACTGAATTTTAACGTGTGTAATTCAAAATGGCAGACAGTACTGAAGCGGTCGTGACGCTGATACCGATTTTGATGAAAATTTAGACAATTTTGTGGGGGGAAATTTATATTTTAGGCAGTGGGGATCGTTATCTTGGTTGCATCGAATGAACTGAGCTGATGATAAATAGTTAATTGGTATTTTTGACTCGGATATTGACGATGATGAAGATGTGGATGCTTTTCAAGCTAACTGGACATTTTGAGAACTTCACTTCTCATAAAGTTCGCACATATACCGATGTTGAGTGTGTGCATAATATTATGAAAATTTCCTGCATCCCTGGAAATGGACCAAAATACACCCAATATAACTCTTTTATTATTACATTAAAATTTATTGTGGAATAAAAACACTGAACCAAAATGAAAAGCTTTGGCGACTTACCAGTAAGGATTATTCTGTTTTTTGTTCTCCAATTCTCATGCGAGTAAATTTAATAAAATTGTAATAACTTTAGATATTCTTGATGAATTTTTACTATTTTGTCACCTTCTTAAATGGTATAAAATTCCCCCCATTTCATACAATTACATAGAGGAGGTAAAATGAATATTGCAGATAGGAAAATTGCATTGAAAGTAAGTTATTACAAAAAAATGTAAAGCATTTATTTTTGCTTACATAACTTTACTTTCAACTGAAGTTTTACGTCTGAAAATTTTCAGTCAAGAAATATATGACCTTAAGGAAAATTTTATGCTTTTTAAAATGGTATACTTCATTGAAAAATAATTTCAAAAAATTGTCCTGTAAAGCCAGATTGACCAACGTCACTGCATTCTCTCATGCTGCATAAACCACTGACTGAAAAATTTCCAGTTCTATACAACTGCCTGTCTGAATGGGCTTCAGTATGAAAAGGGTTAATGTTATTATTATTATTATTATCCCCCCCATCCACCAAAATGATACTGAAGCCAACAATTTCTCAAAGCAAAAGGTACATCTAGATTATTAGTGCAATACATTGTATATATATTTATATATAATGACACAAAAATTTATAATGGGACAAATACTAAATAGTTTCCCAACATTTCGCGCTAAACAAGCCATTTGTCAGGGGAAGAAACATTTTACATCCACACAACAAACACTAAACATAAAAGCCAACATAGATTCTTGACTCCTACATGTTTCAATGATGGGGAAATAAACAAACAAAAGATAAACAATAGAAGAAAGAAAGATGGCAAAATTAAAAAAGTCAACAATGGGTAAACTATATATCTATGTTATGCTGCCATGAGACCAACAAAGTTGTGTAAAAAAATTCAAAAAATTCAACATCATCATCAAAATGTACAAAATAAATTATATCCTGGTAAAGTTATGCATGGAGGTACTAAGGAAGTAAGTCAAGAGCATGGTATAGTGGGATAATGGACAAGAGTTCAAATAATAATAATAATAATAATAATAATAATAATAATAAGAAGAAGAAGAAGAAGAAGAAGAAAAAGAATAAGAAGATTACATGTAAAGAGTGAAGGAATATTTACTTGGGTTAATATATTGCAAAAACTCCGTACATCTGATAAACTTATGCCTGGCTGCAGTTTTGATAAGATTGCATTAGGAAGGTTAGACTTTTTCATTTATGCCGAACTCCCCATGAGTTTTCAATTGTAGTATCCTGTATTGTTCCTTACATGTGTGTTCTATATTGGTCCAACCCAGGTTAGAATCAAGCGGTAGCATCTTGAGGGACTTGACTAAATGCCCAGTTGAGTTGCAATGGTTGGCGAGTTTCGTGTTGATATTTTTACGAATGTGGCTCTTGTGGTTATTCATTCGTTTTCTGAAATCAACAGTTTCGCCAACATATTGAGTGCCACAGATCTCACATGTTAGAAGATAAATTGCATTTTTGGTTCGACATCCTAATTTTTGATTGATAGTGTAACTAACTCCTGTTGTCGAACTTCTGAACGATTTGGTCTCAGGCATATGTTTGCAAATTAGGCAATGTCATTGCAGCAATAAGTGCCTGAATCTGTGGTCTTGTATGAAGTTACCTTGGCACATACCTGATGGTCCTTCAGATTTTTAGGTCTATGGTACCCAACTATAGGAACTTCTTGAATGCTTCCAATTTATCTGATGTAATTTTGAGGCATCGGTGTGGAAAGTAACCACAATGTGGCTGCGTTTGTTGGTTTTCTAAGTTTTATATTTCAGGAGGGCTCCTCTATCGAGAAGTCTACTTTTGTTAACAGCTTCCTCGATGTAGCTATTTCTGTATCCTCTCCTTCAAAGGTACCCCTTGAGCTCTCCGAGTCTCTTTTCAAAGGTAGCCGGATCAGAGCATATGCGTTTGGTTTGAACACACATACTGTAAGGATGATTTTTCATTACGTGCTGGGGTGGCAGCTGGTTGGCATTATATACTGGTCAGAGTCAGCTGGTTTAGAATACAGGTCAGTTTCTCTGTTTCCCTCCAGGAAGGTAGATTGAGTATCCAAAAAGATGTTGGACTGGTTTGATGACTCTGATGTAAATTTAATCGTAGGGTGAAAGTTACTGGCAAATTCAAGAAATATTTTGAAATTGTCGCCCGTTTCGATCCATTTTGATTCTGTGTCGTCAATAAATCTGCACCACCTAAGAGGTCTATAGGGTGCCTTGTTGAGGAGCTTTTGCTTGAGTCTTCCCACAAATATATTGGCATGTGAAGGTGCCATTTTAGTGCCCATTGCAGTTCCATTACTTTGTAGTAAGTGTTGATTGTTGAATATAAAATTGTTAAACTTAAAAACATATGTTAAGGGTTTCACCAAATAGGATGTAGGCAGGGAAGGATCAGCTTGACTGTCCCATGCTTCCTTGCAGGCTGTGATACCTTCCTTGTGTGGGATGTTTGTGTATAAGGAACAGGTGTCCATAGTTACATAGAGAGTGTTATCTGGAAGGTTAGTCCATTGTATCTTGAACATAGGGAAGCAGTTTTTCCATGAAAGGCCAAAGGTGATAATCAATGAAATTTTTTCAGTGGGATGGTTGTTTCTGGAAATGATTGGCCTCCCTGGGTTCCCTTTTTGTGTATTTTAAGAAAGTAAACTGGTAGGATGTAAGTCAATGTTCTGTCATCAATGTGACCTGCAGTATGCATGTCTTTTCAGAATGTTCATCTGTTCGGTCATGATTGAGTTTCTTATAAAATCTCTCATCTGAAAGTTGTCTGTTCACCTCAGCGATGTAGTCAGACTTTTCATGACAACAATGCAGGATCCCTTGTCTGCTGGCTTGATAACAATATCTTCCCTCTCGCAGTTTTTTCAGTGACTGTCTTTCCTGTCAGGTTTAACTGTCCTTTTTGGTATGGCTCTGTTCATGCGAGTTAATGTCATTTTCCACTGCGGACAAAAATCCCTCTAGAGCTGGAACTTTACTAGGGGGTGGAACATAATTGCTTTTTGGGCGGAATCTATGAGGCTAATTGTTACTGACATTGGATTCTCCAGCACCGTCACTAAACTTGGTATATATATATATATATCTATCTAACACGTGTCATTGGGATATATCAAATAGTTTTGGAGTTTTGCTCAGAAATAAAGGTGTGAATGATAGATTGATGGATAGACTGATCGACACAAACATAACAAAATATTTAAACAGAAGAATTTCTAATAGCAAAAAGCACATTGAGACCATTAGTGTAATATTTGTAAAATGATCATTGAAATATCTTTAATGATTTTGGAGTTTTGTTCTGAAAGTACAAGTGTAAATGATGGATGAATGCATAAACATATAAATGGACAAAAACATCAAAAATTTTGAAACTAAACATTTTTTAAATAACAAATGGCACATCTACACCACTACTGTAATAAATGTATCAAATTTAACCAGTTTGGGAGTTTTTACCCATAAATGAAATTGTTAATAATGGATGGATGAAAAAAATATTGACACTGAAGAATTGTGAATAGCAAATGGCATATCAAGACCACAAGTCCAATATGTGTACCAAATTTCACTGAGATATCTCAATCTGGAGTTCTGCTCACGAAATGGAAATGTGATGGATGGATGGATGAACAGACAGACAAAAATTTAAAAAAATTGAAACTGAAGAATTGTAAATAGCAAATGACACAGCTACTCCACCAATCTAATATATGTACCAAATTTCATAGAGATATCTTAAACATTGGAGTTTTGACAAAACAAAAGTGAATAATGGATGGATGGGTGGACAGAAAAATAGACAAAAACATTGCAAATACCAAAATGAATGACTGTGAATAGCAAATATTATATACAAGTCCACAATATTATATCGCCATATTGAACAGAAGTTAGACTTGTTGCATTAAATATCACGCCAGACCATGATCTTTTAACTGGATGTAAAATGTGCACGAGAGAGAGAAGAACATACTGAAAAACATGAGGCCCAAGTGGACCTCAAACTGCTCACCTGGGTAGTTGATACATGTCAGCTTGTGAATGCAAATTCACATACATGTACATATTAAAACTGTAGCAGGGAAAGAAAGCATGGAGCACATAGTTGCTACACTGTCTATTCATATTGGTGTCATTTATCTTCTTTTCAAGATGATTATATATATATATATATACACACACACACAGTCAACAAAGTCAACAAACCTGTAACTGGCGGCCACTCATAGGAAAAGGCAAAACTGTCCGTTGCTCACAGGTGACCTCTGTACCCAGGTTCACCTTTTAAAATTGTTTTTGAACAAATACCATGGACCAAATATCATAATATTTATTATTATTATTATTATTATTACTATGTTATCAAGATTGTTTTATGTGATCTGTACAACAAAATCATAAATTACGCATATATGTTGTTCTATCCCAAATTTATGTTCCACACTAGATTACTGTATCTTGCATCTACACTGATCTTAGCTTTAAAAACAATATCTAGATTAGTCAGTTGCTCAACTCGCTGAGATCTAAAGACAGTCCAAGCATGTGATGTATAGGAAATCAAAAGAAGCCTTATTTGGCTATTCTTTGTGACCCATGAACCAAAACTTCACCTGCCTTTACAGACAAGTTTTGAATATTGAATGGCCCCTGACCCTAATGAAAGGGGATGTAACTTGTATATCTTCTCAACAATTAACTTTTTTCTTCAGAGATAGCTTTTATTTAGAGGCAAATAGATGAAGATATCTAATTATACCTGTCACACTTGCACAAAAAGGAAGCTTTTTCTGCTGCGATAACACAACTACTTTTCCCACCATCCAGCAAACGAATTGCTTCGATCCTCTACCCAAATGATAAAAGCTGCCTCGCTTTCAAATTTGACATAGTGACAATTTTGAGTTACAATATCAACGTGACTGGAGTACGGTGAGTAAAGCAAGATAAGAAATGTTTGCACATCGATTCAGATATTCCTTTATCTAAACAATACCTTCCTCATGAAGCAAAAGACTGAGCGGTCACTGCTGTAGATGTGTGCCAGTGACTGCTTAAGGCAGGGAGAAACCATTGTTTTGTTAGGAAACACCTGTCCGCTAACCGCAGAAGGCAGGTGACCGTTACATACAGGACATTTATATAGGAAATCTGCCTAGGGGAAATTAAAATGGACGTTGTGAACAGGTGATATGATGACAGAGATGGAGAAATCACTAATATGTGTGGTAGTCCGATGGGGTACCAAAAGGGAAACTAGAGTGACCCACAACAAAATTTGGTAGCCCACATTGGTAAACATTTCCAGTTATAATGCCGTTAAATTGTTAAGGTGGTAGAAGGTTCTGAAAAACAAATAGGCAAACATTCAAGGTACATAAAATAGTTTATGTAATTATGTTTTTCTTAATGGTTTTCTTAAACATTTGGCACTCAAATATCTGTACTTTAAACCTGACAAACAATCAAGTGAAACTGTTTTTGCTCTATGGTTACTATAAAGTACACATGCTTGAAACATTAGAAATCTGTTTTTGCAAATAAATAAAAGAAATAAACAGTGCACCTTAAATTATAAATGTAATGAAAAAAAGAAGGTAAGTCTGGATAAAAAGGTCTCTGATAGTGTACAGCTTGGTCTCTTTTAGATCTGTCCATATCATAACCATATATTACATTGTTTTTTTCTTCAAAATTACAAATTCTTCAACTTTCAAGAAAAGTCTTTAAAAGGTTTAGAGCAATGCTAAATGCTATTAGAGCAATGCTAAATGTTATTAGAGCAATGCTAAATGCTATTTCATTTTTAATTGAAGTACAAAATAAAATCTGAGAACATTTGGCCAAATGTGATTAACCATATTTCATTTCATTAAAGAAAAGTAACTGCATGTTAACTAACTTTGGCATTCCTCAGCTACCATCGCTTTTGAACCAAGTGAAATGGTGCACAAGACAGTCTGAAAAGTGCAACCACTTGGATATACTTTGGTAAGGAAAAAGGCATTACAGTAAGTATGGTATGACTAAAGCAATTAGACTTTAATCGGCGCAACAGTGTTAATATGTGCTGTCAACTAAGTGAGATATTCTTGACAATTTGGCCTCTAGTTCAAGGGTCGACCTACTGAGTAACATGGATCATTACACCTTATCCAAGCAGCAAGACTTTGATCTGTCCCTATCATAAATATAAAGGTCAATGTCTTACACTGTAGGACTACAGTTTATACTTACTGCTAAAAAAAAATGCGGCCGGTAGTCCCACAGGCTTTAAAACCTACCAGTTTAGTAGTTCAAAAAACAAAATTTGGATGTCCCGGATGTGTGGACTACCAATTTGTCCACCGCTGAAAAAGGACATCATTTATCTTTCCCTGCCCCTGGGGACCAAGCCATGATCCATAACTCAGAAACTGTTCACTTACCTGGCATTACAAAGGACAGAACAAGGGAAGTTAATCTGTGCAGTCAGCATGCATTCTTGGGTCTGTCCATACACCCTGGTGCCCCTTCACAGGAGTCATAACATAGTATCCATTAAGATCCCCACTCAAGCAAGCTGCAGTCACTCAGTGGTGAAGGTGTTGATTCATGACCAGAAGGTTGCAGATTCGATTCACACCATCAGATCTGCATGGATCCTCATTAATTTGCATCAATGTCACTCATAAATGAACTCATCTCAGATCTTGACGATATAAGCTTACATACCAAATCTGATCAAAATCTGATGAGATATAGGGTCTTTAAAGCTCGCAAGCTCAGCCAATCAGACGCAAGATCACCTCATTATTAATGAAAGTCATCTAAGATCTTGAAATAAGTTTACAAATCAAAGCTGATCAAATCTGACCAGAAATATGGGTTCTAGAGTGTTTACAAACTCAACCAATCAAAATAAGATCACCAAATTAATATGCATGGATGTTGCTCATAATTAAACTCATCAGAGATCTAGATGATATAAGCTTGCATATCAAATCTGATCAAAATCTGTTAAGAAATAAAGATCTAGAAAGTTGACAATCTCAGCCAATTAGATGCAAGAGAAACTCATTATTATGAGGAGATGTTGCTAATAACTGAACTCATCTGAGGTCTTCATGATATAAGCTTACATACCAAATCAGATCAAAATCTGATTAGAAATATGACCTATAGAGTGTTCACAAGTACAGCTGTAAAAACACCTCATTATGTGTAGACGTTGTTCAAAATCATATTCATCTGAGGTCACCATGATATAAGCTTACATACCAAATCCGATGAAAATCTAATAAAAAATGAATCCTCTATGGTGTTCACAAACAAGTGTTGATGGACAGACAGATGACGCATAACAGAGTTCACTTGGCTTTTGTCATGATGAGCTAAAATTAGGCACCCAATAGAACAATATGTAAAATTCATGTGGTTTAGAATTAACATTTAAGGACTGTTCCAGTAAAACATACTTGGGACCCATGGAAGGCACTTTTAGTGTGGGGTAGTCACTCATAGATGCAGTTTCAAATTTTTATTATTATTTTCATTTGAGCGCTTTTAGTAATCAATCAGTACACCCTGGCATATACTTTAAAAAACTGCCTTCCCTGGATACCAAGTGTGTTTAAATGGAATAGCCCATAATAAGTGTTTAAATCTAAAGCTTAAATGTGTTCTGCTTCTTACAAATAGTTGTGATTAAAGCAACAACTGTATCCATAAATTCCAAGCCACAGAAAATTAGACTAAAACTAACATTTTACATAAAAGAACAGTTTTTGTGACAATGGCGTCAGATCTCACCTGTATTACATCTACATGAAGCTCATTCTCTGCAGACGATGCCACTGCATCTGCAGGGATAAGTGCCTGAACCTCTGCATCATCTAATGGCTCTGCCTCCGTTTTGATGATGATCGGTGCACCATGTCGTGTAATTCTGCGTGTCGTAACAATGTGAGTCTGATTCATTTTATCATCCTTTTTCCCATGACGCGATTTCAGGTGGCGCCGCAGTTTATCGTTTCTGTGGAAGGCTTCTCCACATATATCGCACTGGAAGGGAGTCTCGCCTATAATATATAGAACTGTGTCAGTGTAGGTCTTGAGGTTATCAAATATTGTCCTATAATATATAGAACTGTGTCAGTGTAGATCTTGGGGTTATCAAATATTGTCCTATAATATATAGAATTGTGTCAGTGTAGGTCTTGAGGTTATCAAATATTGTCCTATAATACATAGAACTGTGTCAGTGTAGATCTTGAGGTTATCAAATACTGTCCTATAATATATAGAACTGTGTCAGTGTAGATCTTGAGGTTATCAAATATTGTGCTATAATATATAGAACTGTGTATCAGTGTAGATCTTAAGGTTATCAAATATTGTCCTATAATATATAGAACTGTGTCAGTGTAGATCTTGAGGTTATCAAATACTGTCCTATAATATATAGAACTGTGTCAGTGTAGGTCTTGAGGTTATCAAATACTCTCCTATAAATGAAAAGGCAAGGGTTACATTTTATGAAATCTTATTTCTCCCAAAGTCTTATGACAGAGGGTAAAATAATACTTTTGCTTTTCAAAATTAATGGGCACAACTTGCTTACCCCCTCCAATGATGATCACCTTCTAGAATTTTAGCATCACAAAAACTACAACCACTACTGCTACTACTAATGCTGCTGCTGCTACTAACAGTGTACTATATCACTACCATCTTTCACCACCATTACTGTTACAATGATGACTATTATTACCAAAAAGAGTTAGCAATACATTATGAGGGGTATCTTAAAAATTCTGAATATTTTGTTTGTTTTGTTTCTTTTAACCTGTCAATTTATTGGCAACTGATAGAAAAAGTAATATACTATAAAATGATCTGCAGATATTTGCATGTGACATAACATAAGTAAATGACAGTGACATAAAAATGCTGAAAAAGGAGAACAATTCAGCTACTGTGCGAAGAGCATACTGTAAAATCCAGGCGCTCTTAGGATACTCTCCGACTGATATCAAGGCAGACTTGGATAAAGTTTGTGGATGCAATTCTCTATCATATCCTAACATTCTGCGGTGGTTTCATCATTTTAAATATGGTCATGAATCCATGTAAGATGGCCCACATTCTGGAAGACCATTTTCTGTAATTGGTGAACAGGAAGTGGCTGCTGTGAAGAAGGCAACTTATGAAGATGTTCAATACACCATGGAAGATATTTCTATTATTATGGTCATTAATTCAGCAGCTGTTTTTAATATACTGAAGAATCAAAGTTCAGAAAGGTTTGTGCAAGATGAGTCCTGTATTTGCTGATGGATTAAAAGCAGACTCGTGGGATGAAATCGCCAGACAAAACAGCTACTTGCCAAATATGAACAGAGTGATGAATGACATTTGAATGAGATTGTCACAGATGATGAAACATGGATTTACTTTTCTGAACCCAACTCAAGAGAAAATAATAAAGTTTGGATTGCAGAAAACAAGCGGAGACCACAAATCGCTCAACGTAGACGGCATGTCAATTGAGTTTTATACGCAATATTTTTTGATGCACAAGGCATGGTCATCCAGGTACCTATGCCTCGGCTGGAGTCACTTGATATTTTTATGTCTCCATAGTGTTGCAAAAAGTCGTCTGGAGTCACTTGATATTTTTATGTCTCCATAGTGTTGCAAAAAGTTGTGGAACACTACTGAATCTGCTGTCATGACAGACTTCCTGAAGAAGCACATCATCCAAACTTTGCTACATCCTCCAAATAGCCCTGATTTAGCTCAACTGATTTTTGGCTGAATCCCGTTATCAAAGATTAGCTGATTGGCAGACGATTTGAAAGCTACTATATGGTTGGAAGTGCAGTTTTCCAGTCTATGAACAATATATCAAAAATGAAATAAAAATGGCATTTAATAACTGGATAATCAGACTGAGAAAGTGTATACAGGTGTACGGGGAGTAATTTGAGATGATGCAATAATGTACTGTTCACTAATCAAGAACTTTTTTATACAGTGCACTAATATTCAGAACTTCTTAAATACTATTAGACAGCCAGAAGACATGGTAATCAGATGACTTGTTTAGAAATTCAAAATTGTGTACTTATATACATATAAAGAAAACAGACAAATATAGATGAACATCACTTGAATGCTCATTTCAAAAAAAGTTTATCAAACGAGTTGAGTAATTTTGATCCTCTTCAAACCCCGGTGAGCAAAAGACTGAAATTATTCAACAGTTTCAAAAATGTAATCAGCACAAATGTAACCTTCTACTGATGACATTATAGAATCACTGATTTATTCATTAAAAGCAAAAATTTGTGAAGAAAAATGACTGACAACTGTTTTGATGCACATTATACCTTTGTGATAAAATGAGGTGTTATTACATGTGTTGAAGATTGAAAAATACAATATGGGTTTATGAACCTAAATAACAAACAAGTTATGTGATAAATATGATTCTGAGAGACAAATAAAACACAAATACACTGACTTTCTGTGATCTGTCATTAGTGAGCAGCAAGAAGAAAAGACACCATGGTCACATGACTTGTAGAAAATAACAGTCTACTTACAAATAAACAGAAAATAAGCATGCAAATAAAACTAACCTGTGTGGACAGCTCTCAGATGGTGCTTGTACCCTGTGACCTCTGTGTACTCTTTCCCGCAGAACTGGCACTTGTATGGCTTGGGTCGCTCCTTTGGGTCAATGTGAACCAGGGCATGACGCACCAAGCTACGGTAGTATATAAAGTCCTTGCCGCAGGTCTCACACTTGTGTGGGTCCAGGCCGTTATGTATCCTCATGTGATCATGAAAGTGCTTTCTGCTCATAAATCCCTTCCCACATACATCACAGATGTACGTCTTAGAGCCCCAATGTACTACCATGTGCTGATTCCTTAATGATGATGATGTGAAAGGCTTGTCGCAAATTCTGCACTTGAATGGCTTCTCACCCTTGTGTACCCGTAAGTGGTCCTTCAGCCGACGTGGAGTAAAGTATGAATTTCCACATATTTCACACTGGTAAGGTTTATCACCAGTGTGTGTTTGCATGTGCAGCTTAAGGTAGTTCTTGTACTTGAGAGTCTTATTGCAAATCGGGCACACGACAGACTCTGCCTTCGGAGTTGTTGGTAGACCTTTGGAGATTTTCTCAGCTCTATCTCTGTGGTACTTGACATGATATTTCCACTTGTTACGATCCTTGAAGAGCTTCCCACATCCCTCCCAGTCACACACCAGTAACTCACCAGTGTCAGTATCTTTCGAGGCTGATAGGAAAAGCTTGTGTTCTCGTCTGGCATGGAGTATCAACAAGTTCCTCTTGAAGAACTTCTTGTCGCAAGAGTCACATGCAAATTCTTCACCTTCCTCATGCCGTTTTGTATGCTCAGCCAACATTTCCTCTGTTGGCAAACGGACTCCACAGAGCTTGCATTCAAACTTGTTGCTCTGGCCTTCAAGCTGCATCATCTGACTCGTGAACCAGATGTTGCGAACATGGGTCCTGCGATGATCAATGACACTGTCACGCTTTTTAAATGTTTTGCCACAAAACTCACACTTGTAGGGTCGAACAATGTGAGCAGCACTTCTGTGCATCTTCAAATCTTTTTCATCATCAAAGCCTCTACCACACATCCTGCAGACAAATGGGGAATGTATTGGGTGGGTGTCAACATGCTTGTTCATTGCATGAAGCTTGGCATAGCGGCGTCCACAAATGTGGCACTTAAACATGGCTTCCTTTGTCTTGCAGTTGGACTGGATATGTGTCTCTAGTTCACCAAGGTCAAAGAAGCCCTGCCAACATTTTGTACAGAAACCCTCATAGTCAAAGTGGACTTTACGATGCTCCATTAGCTCTTCTAGCTCATTAAATGTACATTCGCAGATGTCACACTTCATTGGGAGCTCCATGTTGTGGAACTCTTCAATATGGTTCTCCAATTCATCATGATTTGAAAATTCCAGGACACAAGTGTCGCAGATATGTTTGTCCAGCTCTACATTCTCTCCCTCAAAGTGTGCATCTTCCATGTGGCGATCTAGTGTACGCTTCATGGTAAAGATACGTGAACATTTCGGGCAACTGTGATCGCCTTCGTCATGCCTCTCCAGTTTGTGGTTTTTAAGGTCCTTCAGTGTGTTAAAGACCTTGCGGCAGATCTCACACACAAAGTAAATGTCATTTGTCCCACCTGTTGGCACCCTGGAAGGACTTAGGCTTGGACTACGTGTGGTCAACCTGCGCCCAGCCAGGCGTCGCCGTGGTCGACCTGTGTACTGATGATCATCCCCAAGTAATTTTTCGTCTTTAGACTTTCTGTCACCCGAAGCCCCTTCGTCTCCTAATGTTGACAGGTCAGTAGTCTCAACCTGGATAAGGCAAAGGAATAAAATACTCTTCATAAGAAAGAAATAAGATAGAAACATATCAACTTGCTGAATACTTTAACCAAACATCAATTCTGTCACCTAAGCTTTTGTCCTAAAAATTTTCATAGAGATATTTAAAACCTGGATGCAGTATGTACAAGGGTATTTATTTCTTTATTTTTTTATTTTTTAAATATCATCCTCAGGGATTTTCCTGTGGCTTCTGAAATCATGCCAGAGACCCATGGAAATAATGAAATCTATACAAAATGATCAACATTTGGGATTTAAAAAGAATCTAGAGTATTATTTTGTTTCATACGCTTTAATGAAATTAAAAATTTATTTTTGTGTCTTTTCATTCTGAATGAGTTTACAAGTGTTTAAAAAAAAATATAATTTACAAGTCTCTTTTCTTGCATTTGAAATGGGAATTTTAAGGTCAAACTCAGCCAATGCACATACAGTATAACACAAATTCAGATATAATATGATTGTGGCGTGGCTTCCGAAATTTCATACATTTTTTTGTACATTAATTTTTTTATATTTATTTCAAAGTACAAAAAATAATGTGTAAAAAATCAGTTATCATTTTGGGGAAGAGATTGTGTGGGAATTTAGATATAACACGATCGTGGAATAGCTCCAGAAATTTTACAATAATTTCACAGATTTCTTGAAGTGCTGCTAAGTTTTGTGCCTAAATAAACGAGTTTGATTTAATAATTTGACAAGATGTTTTGTATTCTTGAAGAAAAAAGTGTCTTATGATTGCATCTTTCTTTATATGAATAAACATGTTAAACGTTTCTATTTGTGAATATTCATTTAAAAATTTGTCAGTAGTCAATCACTGCACTTTGATCATAGCGTATTTTTGAAAGATATTAGTTCATTAAAAAGCTGATAAGTGTTTATCTCATTATTACTTAACCATGAACAATAAAGCCAGTAGGTTTCTTTGTGTATTTCGTTAATGCATTCTGTGTACAATTGTTGCTCAAAAGAAAAAAAAGATTCTCATCGGAATTTATAAATCAATTATTTTAAGTAAATGCTAATCATCAAAGTCAATTCCACTGCTAAAGGTTGTTGAAAATTATGGGCAATGATTTACAAAAACATTAAAAAAACCCAGAAAGCTGCCAACACACGCATGTGGCTTTAGTGTTGTCAGACAATCATTGCGCAATCAATTTACCAGTGAATAATATCATGCATTCCCTATAAAAATGAATCCCTTGTTCCTTGACAATTATTATTGCTGTAGTCATTCAAACAAATAGGTGTCAGAGTGTTATTTAGTGGGCATTTACAATGGATAATGGGATACAGAAACATAAAGCTTTTACCATTAAAGAGAAGCTTGAAGCCCTGGGCAGGATTAAGTTCGGAGTTAAACAAATGCAATTAGCTTTGAAATTTAGGTGTTCACAAGTCAAGCAAACAATGTGGTGGTCTAAAAAAGTTTCTTACCCAAATTTATAAATCAATTAATTTACCTACTTTTCAAAGAGAAAACAACAGACTATCAATGCCTGCTCAATCAACAGTCATACACACCTGCTGAAACAAGTTTATGGCCTGAATTGTCAGTAGCAGTTTTGGTCATTGCCACACAAGCAAAACAACCCCCACACCACCCCCTTTCATCTTAACCCTATTTATTTTCTAGCTTCAGGTCATTCACATATACACAGGAAACTGTTCTTCCAGTGCTAACACTGATTGGAACAGAACCATTTAAATTGCTGGGGTGGAAAGATTGGCTAATATAATCAAACATTCTACTCCCTGCTAATGGTCTGGAGTAAAGCAAAGTCATCGTTGTAAACAAAAGTTTCAATGAATATTGGGTTTATTTGACTTTTTTTTTTTCCTCTGCCCTTTTTAAAATGACTCAACTGTTTTTAAGGAACTCATTCTGTACCCACCCAATTGAATGGTTTACTCCCACACTGGGTTCAGGCAGTTAACATGTATACACACCTGTATAATTCTGATCACAAGTACATTACCTCCTGTATGAATTTTCAGCTCAAGTACATGTACTTTTCAAGCCTAAATACAGGTTTCTTTTTAGAAACTCCCAATGTCTGAATAATGTATTTTACTGTCAGTCAGAAATCAGACCCTTTGGACATGTCCAGCAAATATGAATGTTGTTGGAAACAAAAAAAAATGTTTCATAAATTTGTGTGAATGTATTAGCAAGAAATTAAGTATTAGGATTTAAATGGATCTAACAAACATTTTTTCTTTTATAAATTATACTTCTTTGTGCACATTTTTGATGGAATTACTATTATGGAACAAACCAGATTTGACTAGTGAGCACACATACTCTTAACTATTTATACTCAAGTTGTTGATTTTGTATACATTTATATGCATGTACCAATGAATGGCTTCTCTGACAAAAAAATAAATATTACATGTGTAATGACTGTTTTAAGTAGTTCTTGTTTAATATGGAACAAGTAGAAACTGCATCAATGAAGCCTGTAGCAATGCCCCCCCCCCCCATCTTGCATTGAATTCAGACACAATGATGTATGACTAAATATTATACTTCTGTGTGCATATTTTTGTTGGAATTATTATGGATTCACTCTTAAGATCAGTTGGTGCATACACGTGTTGATACTTTAACTATTCATGCTATACATTAGACATGTACATATATATGTAAAGATGCATGGTTCTCTGAAAAAGTAAAATATTATAGATGCAAACTCTCTGTTTTCACAATTTCTCGCTTAATATACATTGATTTAAGATGGTAACTGTGCCAATGAAGCACATCGTTTTGTGCCCACTTCTATCCTTCTTTGGGGGGGGGGGGGAGGGGGAGAGTATGCATCATTTTCTACAGCTAACTGACTTGCTCGGCTATAGCATGATATTATACATAGCATGATATTATTTTGTGGACCCCGATCATTGTGCTATAGTGGGGTTTAACTGTATTATGTTCAGGATCTGAAATGGGGCCTTTATTCACCTAAAAATTGACATTTTAAAATCTCTGAAATTTCTCTCATTGTCTACCTCCCCGTTAAGTGTCATACATGATCATCAAGACATGAATAGCTAACAGGATCTTTATTCATTAATTTATTGATCATTATTAATCACAATCATACCAGCAGATGACAATTCCCTTGCTCAATTAGACAGGACAACAAAGTCCATTGTTGGGCAATAGAAATTTCATCCAAGTAACCAAACTTTACATTGAAAAACAGAAAAAAATGAATTTCAGGACCATTTTCCCTGCATCATCTTTACCAGGCTAGTAGGTCAAAACTAATTTTTCGCCCCCTGCATACACAGCTTGCTAAGTTCAAAAACTAAATTGGGCTTCAGAATCAAACTTGTCCTGTGAGGTTCCAACAAATATAAGAACATAGCAAAAATGTATGATACTTATAAACCAAAAGATTTGGTTATTACAGATATGGCTACAAAATTATGGGCACAATAAACATTTTACCAATTTATTTTCTTACTTCCATGCTTTCTTCCACAGCTGACTCTGAATCTGCATCCTCTGGCCCAACCTCCTCCTCCTCGTCCTCCTCCTCATTCTCCCTTACCCCGTCCACAAATGTTCCCTTGTCCTCCATCAGTGGTGCTGCCTGGCTAGGGTCAACAATCTGTGGCTTGCTATCTAAATCTCTTTCCTTCCCTAATAATGGTAAAAAAAAAAAATGTGTACAGTCCACACATCACACATACTTCATTAAGGGTTGGGACAAAGAAGAAAAGTATCCATAGATCTTTAATGCAACTCACTACATATACAGTCCTACCCACTTATATCGACATCACTTATGTCGACAAGCCGCCTATGTCGACAAAAAAGCAAAGTCCCGGTCCCTTGGTCTACTATTACTACCAAATTTGTCATGCTTATGTCGACGTCGAGGTAAAAAAATAAATGTACATGTCAACAGAAGCCCTTGGTCCCAGCTTGAACAAATCCTTTGTTTTCTAATCATTTATGTCGACAAGCTGCCAGTTCCGACCCATACTTTGTTCAACAATTAGTTGATCTTGCCGCCGGGTCATTTATGTCGACAAGCGGCCAGTTCCGACCTGTACTTTGTTCAACAATTAGTCGATCTTGCCGCCAGTCTTTACTGTCTCGGTGGATTAAAAAACAGGCTTTTGTTTGGTCCTATAAAGTTGGCCTCTCGCGGCGACTTAAATGACACATGTACCATTCATCAAAGCAAGCTGGTTACAATGTTCAATAAAAACAATCCACCCTTCATTTAAAAAAATCATCATCACCAAACTTGAATAAAAGCAATGAAATCTGATCGATTGTTGCATTTTCCAAAGTGATCGGTGATTAAAACAAGTTTATTGTGCTGTGAAAGTTTCCTTTTTAACTTTATTTATGTTTACGATGGCTACCAACGGCAGTGTAAAACGCAGATTAAATTTACAGTCTCTGGAAACTAAATGTCTGGCTGTTAAGGAAGTTGAAGGTGGGGCATTTCGCAAAGATGTCTGTGAAAACTTTTCACTTAAATATAACACCCTGTCAGGATGGATGATAAACCAACAAGTTGTTCTCCACCTTATTTTTTTATTTTTATTTTTACACTGGTGGTGGACAAAAAAAAAAAAAAAGGAGAACAACTTCTTGGTCAAGGTGGATGAAAGCTGCCGAGTCTATAAAGAAAGGCTACGATGAAGGTAAATTAATCATATCAGCCGCATATCTCTTGTTCAATTTTATGTATTTTTCACGATGACTTCCGTAAATAAATACATGTTATCATTTCCCTGTGAATAGCCCCCATCCCCTTGGTAGCCTCAGTAAGATGGAACATTGTTTCAGGCTGACCAAAATCTAGGCCAATTTAAGTACATGTACATGTACTTTGTAGCATGTAAGTAACAACTATGCAACAATGATTATCGTAGTGAATTGTGAAGACGTGTTAGATCAAATGAGGACAACCATTTTTTTATACATGTATTTCCCATCAGGATGGGACCGATGAATACATTGTCTAACATGAGACCCGAACACGAATTCATGGATTTTTCATATACATGCACTTAATGCTTTGTGGATTTTATTACACAAAGGTAACCAAAAGGTAATTTGTCAATACAGACGTGTATTTCACGCTGGTTTTGTCTTCATGTACTCAAAATTTCCATTGTTTTCTCAAAGTGTAAATCCGGCTTACTGATGACAGGTCACCCCACCACCCCCCCAACACTTATCTCGACATCCGCTTATGTCGACAAAATTTCCTCGGGCCCGAGGATGTCGACATAAACGGGTAGGACTGTACTTTCATGTTTGTGTGGCATGTGTTGTTCATGTAAGTATGTATGTTTGTGTGTGTGTGTCTATATATATATATATATATATATATATATATATATATATATATATATATAGTTCATCCTTCGAGTTTCGAAGATAACCATGACATCACTAACTGGTTTGGTTTCTGTGAGTATGTGAGTGGCTGATCAGGCCAATTTGTGCTCTGAACTGTCTGTGGCACACTTGAGAGGAGATGCCACTTGGGTTTGCTTGATCAATATAGGATGCGCTGCAGTTCTGAGATTTACACTGTTCATGCATCTGCACTGCCTCTGCGTTTCTCCTCCATTCAAAGTCTGTAGCTCCAATATCGATGAGACTACACCAGGTGGAGTGATCCTGTGTGAGATCTTCCCAAGACTCAGGGTCAATGTTGAAGTGTTTCATGGATGACTTGAGGGAATCTTTTTTGAAGCGTTTTGATTTGTTTATTCATTAAAGTGCCAAATAAATGCTTAAACGAACTAAAATTCAAAGGTGATTAGGTTTACACATTGTTTCTTTGAGGGACAGTAAATACTGGTATCACCAACAAAGCTTGTTACAGCCCTTGTGGGCTATACCAGTCACAGTCTGCCGGTTAAACAAGGGAGAGAAGGGCAACTTGATTCTCAATAGTGCAGTAAATTCAAAGATTGACTTCCTAGTAAAGTTATTTGTTTGCTACTCACCATCAGTCCTGTAAATGGAAACTAAATACCTATAACTGAACGATTGCCTCAGTACATCATTTGCATAACATCATGTATACTGAATACACAAGTTAACAAAACTACTTACAACTGTGGTACCATTTCCATTACTGGCAACTGATGTATGTCACTGCTCTTGCATATGTTATGTGTATTGGGCAGTAGTGTCTGTATATTTATTGATGCGACTAATTTAACTTTGCAAGTGAGACAAAAACCACTGAGCAATCTATTTATTAATGGGTTTTTTTGTTTTATTTTAAAGGGAGTCAACATACCTAGACAAAAGTCAGAGAACTCCTGCATGATCTCCTGTCTGAGTAGCATGAAGTGATCTCCCTTCATGGACCCAACATGGCTACTTGTACCATCAATCACTCTTACAGACACCAGAAATGACTCTTCACCAGCATTTGAAAGCTGCAAGCACTGCAATATAAAAATAAACACCTTGTACAGTTCTGAAGTGATTTTCCAGTGTTTTTCTGTAGCTTTTCATTTGGGACCCAGGGTTGAGTTCATGACACCTTTTGAACCGGGGGGGGGGGGGGGGGGGGGGGGGGAGGGGGGGGCGCAGGCCTGTTATTTGATTATTTACTATTAACTTGCTTATTGCATGTCCATAATTATGAACATTTACTCAAAGTGCCTTTAAATTACTGCAGTAAATTCATACTAGTAGTTCTCTCTGATACTAAATATTTGTTCACCTATTATCATGTTTTTATTCAATATAAGAATTTCTACAGCGCATATACACTAGAATTGAAATTACAGTACCTACATGAAAGTACATGTAGCTCTATCATGGGTATTTTAAAAAAAAAATGTTGCACAGTAAGTTGTTAACAAAATGAAATCTTATTTTTCATTTTGGTCATTTTGAAGCCAATATTTTTACTCAGGATATAAGAAGTGTGATTATTCCATTTTTTTTAGTGCATTCTTTACACATGATTGGCTGAACTATCAATCCCGGTACTAGTATAAGATGCAGAGGGAAATTCCACATTGTTTGCCATTAATTTCAATTAAGTTGTTCATTATTATCTCTAAATTCATGGTAGCTGTATTTGTATCAGACCCTCAGTCACCTTCAATGAAATAAGTATTCACAATGAAAAAGTGAGACATTCCTAATTCACTCACTTAAGCAGTAATGACTTGCAGTAATAATTATACAATAAAAAAAAAAGAACCAGTTTAGAAATGGGGGAACATAAACTTGATATACAGGTTTGGGAGGTCATGACTGGTTCAGAAAGAGAAGTAAAAATGAGGTAAAATTATCTTTTTAAAGCTGATTCTATCATTACTTGAAATGAGATGGAAGAAAGGTTCTATTGATACACTGTTAGTTTATTTTTACTAGCTTGGATTAGGAACCCCAAACATGAAAGTTGCAGTTGATTCCTCAGAACAAAATGGGTGCTGCAAGTTTTCAAGCACATATACTGATGGCATACATTACAGATGGCTGTATGTACATGTAGCTATTGTTACAGTCCATTTTAGTTCTTGGGAATGACGGCATGTGGACCTGCAAAAATTGAGCGCAGCGCCCTCTGCATTACCCCTCGGATCCAATGGGCAAATTTCACATTTGATAACTCTGATAAAGTTGTCCCGAAATAGACCGCATCCTTCGCTCATTTTGGATAGGTCAACGTCACGTGCAAATTGGCTATTAATGATTAATCATCATGGAAAACACCTCGTATGTCACAAGGCATCGATATCACCACAATCTCAATAGGGTGCCATTATTTAATGATAATCTATTTTCGATGGATTATCAGCGGGGGAATAGAAGGAAAAGAATATATTGGCAAAGCAAACATATATCGACAACTGCACCCAGGCTAGGTTGTATGCTGTGAGATACAGATTTGGTCACGAGTATTTAGAAATGATGCCATGAGATACAGATTTGGTTCTGAGTATTTAGAAATGATTATGTGAGATACAGATTTGGTCCTGAGTATTTAGAAATTATGCTGTGAGATACAGATTTGGTCCCGAGTATTTAGAAATAATGCTGTGAAATACAAATTTGGTCCCAAGTATTTAGAAATGATGCCATGAGATACAGATTTGGTTCTGAGTATTTAGAAATAATGCTGTGAGATACAGATTGGTCCTGAGTATTTAGAAATAATGCTGTGAAATACAAATTTGGTCCCAAGTATTTAGAAATGATGCCATGAGATACAGATTTGGTTCTGAGTATTTAGAAATGATTATGTGAGATACAGATTTGGTCCTGAGTATTTAGAAATAATGCTGTGAGATACAAATTTGGTCCTGAGTATTTAGAAATAATGCTGTGAGATACAAATTTGGTCCTGAGTATTTAGAAATGATTATGTGAGATACAGATTTGGTCCTGAGTATTTAGAAATAATGCTGTGAGATACAGATTTGGTCCTGAGTATATGTATTTAGCAATGAAAAGATACTGAATTTTCAGTATGATGGTACTAGGTTTGTTGTAGAAATTGAATTAGTACTGTGTGTTCTATAGAGAACAGTAGCCTTACAATGGTTCCACATGTGCATTTACAAACAGGTTACTACATGTATCTATACAATATTCTGGGTCCATTTGTGGATAACAAGCCAAATTAATACCTTTTGTCTACATCTCTGAGATTTTTAGTAGGAAATTAAACACACTTACAGAACACAATTTAAATGAAAGAAAACCTTTTCTAGCAATGGCCTAAGCATGCACAAGATATTACCTTTTCTAGCAATGGCCTAAGCATGCATGCACAAGATATTACCTTTTCTAGCAATGGCCTAAGCATGCATGCACAAGATATTACCTTTTCTAGCAATGGCCTAAGCAAGCATGCACAAGATATTACCTTTTCTAGCAATGGCCTCAGCATGCATGCACAAGATATTACCTTTTCTAGCAATGGCCTAAGGATGCATGCACAAGATATTGCCTTTTCTAGCAATGGCCTAAGCATGCATGCACAAGATATTACCTTTTCTTGCAATGGCCTAAGCAAGCATGCACAAGATATTACCTTTTCTAGCAATGGCCTAAGCATGCATGCACAAGATATTACCTTTTCTAGCAATGGCCTAAGCATGCATGCACAAGATATTGCCTTTTCTAGCAATGGCCTAAGCATGCATGCACAAGATATTACCTTTTCTAGCAATTGCCTAAGCATGCATGCACAAGATATTACCTTTTCTAGCAATGGCCTCAGCATGCATGCACAAGATATTACCTTTTCTAGCAATGGCCTAAGCATGCATGCACAAGATATTGCCTTTTCTAGCAATGGCCTCAGCATGCATGCACAAGATATTACCTTTTCTAGCAATGGCCTAAGCATGCATGCACAAGATATTGCCTTTTCTAGCAATGGCCTAAGCATGCATGCTATTGCCACTCTGCTGATAGTCAGAGGTTTAGTAATGAGAAGTTTTCAACATACAACTGCTGAATTTATCTGTTCTTATGACTGAATGGCTAGAGATCGCCTGTTCAACAATATGAGATTATCTTGAACACATACATGTCACTGGTATGAAATAATACTGTACACATAACAGTTATGAGGTTATCTTGTACACATACATGTTATACATGTAGGTACGAGTTTATGCTGTACACATAATATGCATGAGATTATCTTGTACACATAATAGGTATGATATTATCTTGTACACATAACGGGCATGAGGTTATCCTGTACACATAACAAGCACGAGATTAAACTGTGCATATAACAGGTAGGAGGTTATCCTGTACATATAAGAAGTATGAATCAATGTCATATTGCACTTTAATAGAGTGTGAAAACAAGGAATAAACCCATATACGACATCCCTATCTTAATGCCAAAGAAATCCAACAGTCTCACTCCCATTCAGACAAATGGTATAGAGCATGCCATCAAAGTGGTGACCCATCAGTCCACATGTAGCTGAACTGGGTCAAACATGGCTTTCGCACTATCAACTATCTGCTATTGGATACACGACCATTATTTCTTGGCTTATCACCTTGGGTTAGCTGAAAAACCACTTAACTCTGCAATACATGAGTCACTAAAATTCTTAGCGCATTGAGGTACAAACATAAATGTAAATGCCAAGAATTTAACATAAATTTCTTTAGCTAGAAGGACCAGTAGATTGAGAAATTTACTAGTCCAGCTGAATCTTCACTATTCCTTCCCACAAAACAATGTCAGACACATGTTGGGATTATTACTAGTCATCAGACTATATACATTATGAAAACTACTAGTCTGACAGGAAATTAACTAGCCTCAGGCTAGTGCATTACTGTTAATTTTGAGCCCTGATTGTCATGTTATGTATGCATATACAAGATCTGTTATTTTATATACATTTTGAAGAATTTTAACATCTTTATGTTTTACATTTTATCTTGTTGTACCTATTAGTTACATTTCTTGGAATTGTTTATCTTCCTAAAAGCAAAATACTCGATCAAATACAGATGACAGAAACAAAGAGGAATGCATGCAGTTATTTCATACCTCTACTGCCGAAAGATACAAACTGTCATGAAGGTGTCAGCATCCTGATAAGGCTTCAAACTGCATGCCTATACCGGAAAATTCAATTCTTCTATACCCAAATAAAGGCATGAACCACAAATGATCAAATTAGTGAGATGAGTTCATGATAAAAGTTGACCACTTGCACATGCCATAGTAAGACCATCAAACAAGTAGGTAAAGCTATGTACATTTTATGTGTTCTGGTGGGATTTTATATAATTTATGACATAAATTTCCTTTTTGAAGTACGCGTAATGGACAAACATACTGCCAATCAAACTGACCTTTAAATCATTTAATGCATATTTTGCCAAGGATATATATATATATATATATATATATATATATATATATATATATATATATATATATATATATATATATATATATATATATATATATATATATATATATAAATGATGAGAAACAAATGTGATAACAAAGTAACTCTTGATTGGAAAGATTTATTTTAATAATTTTCTGATTTTTAAAAAAATTAAGTTTAAATACTTTAATTTGGCTTGAAACGCACCATAGCTTATGTTGGTACACATGGACTTCCAGAATGCTTTAACATTTATTAGTGTTCTCTCTGACAAGGAAAACCATGCCCACTACTACAATACAGTCATCGTGGATACAACATTTTCCAGGCATGTATCATGGGTAGGGGGTATGCATGCAGAGGATCCAGATCCATGAAATAAGGGAAAAGCCACGCATGTCCATCCATTGTCCATGTAGCACGAGCAACCTAATGACCCACGCTGTTATGGACGAGATATATAAAATCAATATGTACATATTCTTGTTTTCAAATCATTGACTTTGTGACACAGAAACCAAGTGTCCACTTTTCCAACACAACAATGAGAAAGCATGACACAGAAATTTAATTCCTCTATCCTTGTTTCATTTTTTGTAAAAGACTTATCTCACTTGAATCTCATGATAAAAAACAAAATATAAAATTTGGAAAGGTCAGTTAGAGAACGCTATGTCAAATATGCATCATATCGGAATACAAGTTTGATTCCACAATAAGAGAGAGAGAAAATGTCTCTTAACGTACATGAAAATAAATGTATTGGAATAGAAATCCAAAATCACAATAGGTTTAAATAATATTTATTAGTGAACTTTCAAGGCAGAATATGAACAGAATACATACATCACAACACAGAGGATCAACTGGAAAATACTGACATGCTCCTGATTATACAATGAACTGACATGCAGGATACATGTACTTTCAAGTTGACTATGAACTGACATGCAAGATACATGTACTTTCAAGTTGACTATGAATGCTAGTTGTGCACAGATGAAGAAGTGAAAGTGTTTATGGAATGAACATGTTTGTTGATTTTCTATTTGTCTTTGGCTGTTTGAAAATGGCACAGCAGTTGTGCAAAATTGTCCACTATGGGAAGTATTCCTAGAAAACTACATGGTTCACTTCTACAAAGCTTTTGGTGACTATAGCAGCCACTGTAAACATTAATTATCATACAGAAAGTAAGTTCAAACTAAGTAATCTTGACAACAAAAAATTTGCCCCTTTTCTAATTAAAGATATTTTTTTGCAATTTGTTCTCTTTACATTTTAAATTTTAGTCTTTATAAAATTGAACATTGTACATTTTAATCAGCATGATATAGCTTGTCTCATTCTGACATGCCATTAAACCACCCACCTATCTACTTACCTACCAACCCATCTACATATCTACTGTGACTGGGTAGAAAAGACATAAAACAATAAAACAACATTCTTTTCTATCATATCACAGTAGAGGTACTATATTGAGTTGATAAAAAACTATGACTAATGGTCTTGTATTTTTTTTTAAAAAGTCATTGTTCTTAAAATATGGTTGAGAAGCTCATATTACTGTTCACCCCATTAAGCCAAATTTTACTGTGTTATGGTCACAGGCTTTGAGAAACCTTGCAGTGACAGCCACCATTACAGGAATAGTTCATGCATCAATAATTACCCTGTTTAACTACTATAAGTGTTGCCTCACATGAAAAATATACTGCATGAAGTCCACTCATATAATTCCTATACTCAGACACATGTACAATACACAGTTAACTGGGTAAGTGTAATCTACAGTATGGCAATATACAATGCAATCAGTTAATATGGAAAATTTACCATTCAATAAACATATTTATTCCTACTTCCAACTGCACTGGTCAGAAAGGCCTTCGGAGTAGGCTAGGACGTATATAGCATGAAAAAATCTATGTGATCATAAACACAAATATTTAACCCATGTTAATAATTCCAAAAATGTAGGCCACAGTGGCCTTCTTTGGTTTTAAGAGTGTAGCGGTAACTGAAATGCAACCAATTATCAAGTTTCATTACTGGAACATAAACAGCACCCACTAAATAAACTTTTGTCACAAAATTTGAAAAAGGTAACTCAAGAATTAAATATAGGTCACAGAGACCTCTTTTTACAATAAATATGCATCCTGTCACCAAGTTTCGTGATTTTTGATTGGATAGTATGTACACAGCATGCCAAAACCTATGTGGCCATGAGCTAAATGCAAAAACATAACCTAAGACAGTAAAATATTAAATATGGGTCACAGTGACCTTTTTTGTATGGGTGTAGCACTAACAGAGATGTACAAATCATCTAATTTAATGACTGAAGCATGAACAGTAAAAACACAAAATTGGAACAAAGTCATATAAGTGCAAAATGTTGGTCACAGTGAACTACTTTTAAGCTGAGTGTGTAACACTCAACAAAATGCATACTCTCACAAAGTTTCATGATTCCAGGTATAACAGAATTATACAGGAAGAAAAAAAACAACAACAAAAAAAAAACAAACTATGTTGTCATGAGCTAAATGCAAAAATACAAGTCAGTAAAATGGAAAATATTAACAGTGAACACTGAACATTCTCTTTCCTTGAAAAGGAAGAGAAGAAAATTTGCACCTGCTTGAAAACGGGTTCTGGCAGATTGATTACTTGAGATGAGCCAAGCGTAAAAGTGGCTGTTGTGGAGGAGAGACTCCTTGTGTGGCAAGAGCAGGTCCCTCCTCTGTGGTAATCTCCTGGGTTCCTCTACTAACAGGTCGAGTAGGTCGTTGAAACCATGACCATTGGGGCCATAGGAGGGCTATTAGGATGAGCTGAGCAGTGGAGATCCTTACTTAATGGAGCATATGTATAGTTATTTTGAAAGGTGGCAAGTCGTATGCATACAGACGATCCCACAGGAGACTGAAAGTGTCCACTACCCAGGCCCACTGATCTGGTACTGGAGAGACATAAAAGGGGAGCTTGTTGTTTAGTCTCATAGCAAATAGGTCCACCAAGCGTATCCCTACAGTTGAAAATGTCACTCTGCTACTGATTGGTATAGAGACCATTCTGTGAAGACCACATGACCCCCTCTAGACAGACTGTCCAACAGGATATTCCTCTTACCCAGAATATGGCAGACTCGAAGAGTGATCTTCAAGGTTGCCCACTTGAGGAGGTTATAGACTTCCACACAATGAGAAGAAGCATGTGTACCTCCCTGGTGTCTGAGGTATGCTACTACTGTTGTTGTCTGAGGCAACCACAATGCAATGACACCTTATGAGGTTGACACACCCCTGTAAGGCTAGACATACTGCCCACATTTCCAAGTTGTTTATATGGAGGGTTGCTACTTCCCGGGACCAAAATCCCTTAAGAACAACCCTCTCTGGGGCCAGGTGAGCACCCTATCCTGAATCTGATGCCTGGGTGGTGAACGGACTCGATAGTTGGAGGCAGTAACATGCTGCCTAAGCATAGAAGAGGGGACAGAACACTCCAAAACTGCTTATTGGTGTGTGTGTGTGTGTGTAATGAGACTAACCCTACTAGTGGAACTTCAAGGCAAGTGGGATCTCTGATCCCTTGTATATTGTCTAGTGGGTGAGTGGCAGCCCCCTCCTTTTTGTTGGCCTGGCAGGAGGTTATGTAGCAGGTCTAGAGATAGTCACATCTGCTCAGTCTTGAAACTGGGAGGGGGGGGGGAGGGAGGAGGGAGAGAGAGAGTATAGGAACAGGAGAGGTATCAACCCAGTCATTTTCCCCAGACCGATAATCAAAACCTGTGGACCAGTGGCCGATGGTCAAAACTCAGTGACCGTTGGCGACGACAATCTGATGGATGAGCTCTCAGGAAGGCGTGATTCACTAACCTCAGTCACCAGGGCACCAACCTTGTGAGGATACTGCTCATCCATAAGTGGGAGATGTGACTCGCTTTCAGGTTTTCCCTCCCTTGGAAGAGGTCCCGGATAAATCCCTCACCGGCACTGATGGCATCGTAATGAGGCTCAGGGATCCTTAGCCCTTATGTGATCTCTGAATCATGGAGGTCGCAGATTGTTCTTGCCACACAGGGACAGTAGTCTTCTCCAACACAGAAAGGGATCAAGACACCTCCTGGGAACAGAAGTGAAGACGAAGAAGAGGGGCCCTTCTGCCTCCCCCTGTAAGTGTGGTGACTTTCTGCGAAGTTCCACACCGGGTCAGACTAAAGAAAACAAATTGGACAGCTGTCCATGCGTGTACACCCCGTGCACACTAACCTGGTGGGTTGAGTGTCCCATGGGGCCTTCCTATGCCCACAACTTGCGACATTAGAACTCTGAAAGATACAAATTCAAGCAAAACAAAAAAATCTGGAACCAAAAAAAGAGTAGACAATACTTACCCTAGCACTGGAACAGTGAAGGGGAATACAGTTTAATGAATCACTGCTTGCTAAGCAAGGTGCAAACAGCCCCCTAAAATTTACAAAAAGAACACAAATAGCACTCAACTAAAGGAACGACTGAGGAGACAAACACTCAACTGATACAAAAAGGTAGGTGAAATGCCAAAAAGATGTTAAAACAAAGGGCAAATTTTTGATGAGCGATGTAGCACGCATATATCGTCCAAGGAAAAAAGAGGATGGTATTCCTTATATTGGCTGTGACTAAGGAGTCAGACTGGGATCATGTTCTTTTCAATTCTGGCCCGACAATACCAATTGGCATAGGGAATAATTAGCTTGGATTGGGGACTAGAGTCCAAGGAAATGAAATGAATGGGATCATAGCAGTTAATGTATTATTGCTATTAAACTGAAATTTACAGACTGTTGGTACTGTTGGCTGTTTTAGGAAAGACTGAAACACAGTGGCATGAGGTTGCAAGCAATGTTACAATTTTGCATATAAATTTGTCAAAGTCATATGTATTCAACATAAGTTATTGCATTCAACTGAAACTTTAGGATAATATTACTATAGATCTAAAATTTATACGCTGTTATGCAAGGAGTTAATGTCTTGCATATCTCGCCAATTAGGCATTGTGGTCAAATCTTTTTATCTGAAAAGTTGATTAAAATTACAGGGTTATACTGATAAGCATACAGACACAGGTGAGACACTGGGTTTCGCATTGCATTTATTATTAGAGAAGCAAGTGGTATAAGATTTACTCCATCCATCAATTTGTTCATCCCTCCCTCCTTCCTTTCTGTGTTGTAACTCCTAAATTACATGTACTATATTGGTTGCATCTAGAGATGAAGGTGTGTCGCACATGAAAACAGAGTTAGTGTGACCAACTTTCCAGGATATATCAAACAATAAACATTGGTAAAATATCCAGGTTCTAATTCCAATATCTTCTGAATTCATGACAACAAACCAAAGTGGGCCTGCATCTTGGGATTCAGAAAATTGGTTACCATAAGATATTTAATAATACAACTTTCCCTCCTTGGGGTATATGTTATGAATCAAACCATGATATAGCAAGATAGAAAATTTGATGAATGTGGGTATAACATGGTCAAACATTCAGTAACAATTTTAGTTTATGTAAATAACATATATTTTTCTATTTCATGGTATTTGTGCATTTAATTTTTGCACAAAATGTTTTAAAAATAATACTATGCTTCACATTCTTTTTCTTCAACAAATATTGTGATACATTTGATTGACAAATTTAAGTACAATGGTGTTTAAACTAAATTTGGTGATGGGGTCCATGGCAATACCGCATTATCATAAGATGGGGTCCATGGCAATACCGCATTATCATAAGATGGTGTCCATGGCAATACCGCATTATCATAAGATGGTGTCCATGGCAATACCGCATTATCATAAGATGGGGTCCATGGCAATACCGCATTATCATAAGATGGGGTCCATGGCAATACCGCATTATCATAAGATGGGGTCCATGGCAATACTGTATTATCATAAGATGGGATCCATGGCAATACCGCATTATCATAAGATGGGGTCCATGACAATACCGCATTATCATAAGATGGGGTCCATGGCATACCGCATTATCATAAGATGGGGTCCATGGCAATACAGCATTATCATAAGACGGGGTCAATGGTAATACAGCATTACCATAAGATGGGGTCCATGGCAATACCGCATTATCATAAGATGTGGTCCATGGCAATACCGCATTATCATAAGACGGGGTCCATGGCAATACAGCATTACCATAAGGTGGGGTCCATGGCAATACAGCACTACCATAAGGTGGGGTCCATGGCAATACAGCATTACCATAAGATGGGGTTCATGGCAATACCGCATTACCATAAGATGGGGTCCATGGCAATACCACATTACCATAAGGTGGGGTCCATGGCAATACAGCATTATCATAAGATGGGGTCCATGGCAATACCGCAATATCATGAGATGGGGTCCATGGCAATATAGCATTATCATAAGATGGGGTCCATGGCAATACAGCATTACCATAAGATGGGGTCCATGGCAATACAGCATTATCATAAGATGGGGTCCATGGCAATACAGCATTACCATAAGATGGGGTCCATGGCAATACCGCATTATCATAAGATGGGGTCCATGGCAATACAGCATTACCATAAGATGAGGTCCATGGCAATACAGCATTATCATAAGACGGGGTCCATGGCAATACAGCATTACCATAAGATGGGGTCCATGGCAATACAGCATTACCATAAGACGGGGTCCATGGCAATACAGCATTACCATAAGACGGGGTCCATGGCAATACAGCATTACCATAAGACTGGGTCCACGGCAATACAGCATTACCATAAGACGGGGTTCATGGCAATACAGCATTACCATAAGATGGGGTCCATGGCAATACAGCATTACCATAAGACGGGGTCCATGGCAATACAGCATCACCATAAGATGGGGTCCATGGCAATACAGCATAAAGCACGTTATAAGGAGGGACAGCTGTAATATTTATGTATTAGAAAGTTGAAACTGATGCATATAAAGCTGACTGTACGCATATAAATATGCACCTATTAAAGTTGTCACCTTATACGCATAAAGTGTGTTGCACTTAAATGAGTTTAGAGTACACCTAACTCTACACAGCTGACTCATTTGATTTTTACTCTTTCCATACTATCATGACTGGATCATACATACATACATACTATCACATGCATGCACATACACACATAAATACATACATGTGCTATTACATACAGTAATTTTAACAAGAAAGGGCACAACACATGTATAACTTTATTGGAATACAATTACATATTCAATTGTACCAGTCCTTTACTATAAAGCCCCTAAGTAAAGTTCATGTACATGTAGATACAATACAGTACCATTGTCCTGATTTCATTTCGATTATATTCATTTATGATAGTTCATATAACAGTATTTGTTGAAAGAGAAGTTGACATGAGAGTAAAATACTCTCAAGTATGATAGCACTGGAAGCTTGGCTCTTGTAGGAAGGTGTTATCTAAACAGTAAGAACACCAGAAAACCTAATGTTCAAACAGCAATATTAAAAGTAAGAACACCAGAAAACCTAATGTTCAAACAGCAATATTAAAAGCCAAAACACCAGAAAACCTAATGTTCAAACAGCACCATTAAAAGATGCAGTGACTAGTTTTACAATGGAACTTTGAATAATTCTTGATAAGAGATACATTTACTTTTATACAAAAATGTGTATCGTTACAGTATACATATGTTTAGCGACAGTTGTTTATTAAAAGCCAGCCATGTCCACTTATCCACTAAAGCTACAAAGGACACTTTCAGTTCTTTCAAGAACAGTGGTGGACAGATACATGTAGATGGGAATTGATAATCCTGTCCACTCAGCTCTTTGAAGAACAACCTTTCTGCCTTGGTGGATGAGTAGGCACAGTTTTAGTGGGCCTTGTAGCACAAAACATTAATTTTCCCACTTATGTAAAAACTCGTACTGAAAGCCAGGATGCATATACTGCTGACTTTATTACCACTCTAATTTCTTTGCAAAAGATCATTTAAGTTATAATGGTGGATTGGATGAGGAGAGGAAAGCCTCTTTAGACAATTTCTGTTGGAGAGCATCACTTTCATTTTTTAATACACTTGCAAATCACATTTCTTGAAGATGTTTGATTGCATGTCGTGAGGATGGTTATTTTAAGTATTAAATCCCTGACATGAAAGAGTACACAATACATACCGCTGGTAAAGGCATATATTTACAACCAGAAGAAGAGAAAATTTGTGCCAATTATTTTGACATTAAAACATGTAGATGTGCAGAGCCCCCCCCCCAAAAAAAATCTGATAGCCCGACGTCCGGGGGGCCCCTCTAAATCTAGAATGGGCCCCTCTCGTATCATAAGTGAGTTGCCTGTTGGGCCTGTCCAAAAAAAGTGATCTAATTTGCTTGAAAGAAACCTTGATCCTGCCAATGAAATGCTGCTTTTTTATTTTGAAGTTCTCGAAAGACAATGGTAAATTATTAATACTCCTTGCTGGGCCCGATCTGTAAATCCCTCCACATTATGATGATCGTCTTCTTAACTGTATCAAAAGCTATAAACTTTGTGTGTACAAAACGAAACATGTGACCTATGAATGGGGAACATTACTATTTCTGTTCTCTGTATTTCAATGGTTACCTATAATGAGCACTCATTTGTACAGCATGAATAACAATAAGCTGTCCCTTGTTCATGCTGACTTGGTAATGCATTGCTGGTTAACTATGTTGAGCAGTACCTATGCGATTGTTTGACAATTAAGCTAAGTTAGGGGATTAGCGACTTATAATAGCCCCCAATACAGTGGTTTTTCACCCTAAAGGCACTGAGATCATTAAATTATATTTAAATCCATTTAGTTGAAAGAGTTGGTAGCTGCTGATTTCATTGATATGGATTTATGGAACGAGTGCTTTCTTAAATTGTGACACGTCCATAGTACTATCACACAAACTAACTTGAAGCTACTGTTTTTACTGATTGATATTTTTAAAAAAAGATCAATGCATCTCCAACTTAATTTCTATTTTCAACTTTGATCGAGAAATACGGAGATTTTTACAGTGTTCAGAAAACAAAATTACTCCAAGGCCCACGAATACTTATCCCTATATACAGATCATAATGAAATACAGACTGTATGTTGACCTGAAGGCATAATATCAGAAATTGCAAGAGCAGAGGTGTAAGCCACAATTATTTAGAATTTACCACCTGAGCATGCAGAAATTGTGAAATTGTTGGAAACCTCATTGGTTGTGAGCCCCTCTTCAGCAGAATATGAATGAGGGTTCAGTGACCAATATCAGAAGTATAAGGGACTGACCCCTTTAAGTACAGCAATTTCAATGTTGTGTCATAATAATAGTAAAAACATAGGGCCATTTGGGGCACACTGAATTGGAGTCAGTGTTAGTGGAATTTTAGTCAGGGCTTGTGATTTTTTAAAGTCACTTGCCCTGTGCCTGTGTCTGACGAAAATTTTCTTTGAGAACTGATGATGTTTTCTTTGAGAACTGATGTGTCGTAGTGGGCTCATTTTTGGGAAGTATTAGGCATGATGAGTTTTGCTCCAGAAATGAAAGTGTGAATGGTGGATAGATGTTAAACAGGCAAATGGACAAAACGTAAACAATACTGATGATGAAGATTTTTGAATAGCAACAGCATACATGTGATTCTACCGGTGGTAGGCCAAAAATACCGTTTTAAAGGCTGTGTACCGCACATACCGTTTAGTAGTCTAAATCTACCGCTTTTGAAAATGTCCAGGAAAAATTTTTTAAATAAAAAAACCTCTGTATTTTTACGCGTTCCATCAACACATTAGATAAACCAGCCAGAACCAGTCTACTGGGAACTGGGAATGTTCCACCTATGCTACGACCAGTGCGATTATGCGTTGTTGAGTAGTCGGATTACAATTGTTAAAGAACAGCTAGCATGTGTACACAACAAGCGGCTAATTGATTACCTTATTGTTGTAATTTGGAGAGTTTAAGGCAAATTGTGGGATGTTGTTTGAGGTGTTATAAGTAATAAAAGGATGAAAGGTAATCCATGATGACCGTGAGTCTTTGATTAAAACTCGGCCGACCTGTCGTGGAAGGAAGATAAAATAGAGAGACCGATCAAAAATGATCTCGGCAGAAACACTTGAGTAAGTATTTTGAATTGTTGTCTTTAAATTGTTCTTGTATTGTTCATGATGGTTTAAGATGAATATTTAAGGGCACCTTGTATATTTTTTTTAAAATTAATGTCAAAATGCCAAAACATCAGCTTTCTCCCAATGCAAAGAAGCCACCAGCTAAGAAATACTACAATAAGTTTAACAACGCTTGGTGAAAACCCCATGCCAATATGACTAACGGAATATGACTTTCCATTTAGGAGTAGCAACAACAAGATTTTCATGATGGTTGCTGTGGCAGTCATATTCGATATAAAATTTGCATCATTTGCATTCAGAACCAACTAGATATCAAAAGAAGTCCTTTGGTGAAAACCTCATTTCGATGTGACCATTAATTCTTCTGGAGTAGCGATAACAAGATTTTCAAGATGGCCATGCTGGCCATATTGAATATTAGATTGGCATCATTTTCTTTCAGGACAAACCAGACACCATAAGAAGTATTTTGGTGAAAACCCCATGTTGATACGACTTTCCATTTAGGAGGAGTAGGGATAACAAGATTTTGAAGATGATTGCTATATTTAAGGTCACATCATCACCATTTTCATTTAGGACCAACTAGACATCATAAAAAGTCTTCTGGACTCCAATGAAATCCAATGTTGATATGACTTTCTTTCAAGGAGGAGAAGTGCTAACAAGATTTCCAAGATGGCCAACATTCTCATTTAGGACCAACTAGAAATCATAAGAAGTCTTTTATGGAAAACCTTATAATGATATGACCATCCATTCAGTAGGGTTGAGATAAAAAGATTTTGTGGCCATATTGGATGTCCACGTGGCACACTTTCATTTAGGACCTTGGGATTATATGTACATGTATGAATGAATGTAGCAGTGTTTTATGGCACCTCAGCACAGTAGTGGCTATATGGTACCAACTAAAGATAAAACTTCAAAAATGTAAAAATAAACTGCAAAAAAATTTAGCAAGATAAACCCTTCCAAATAACTGTAAACATGAAGTACAAGAAGATAAAATATACAAAGTCAAGATGTTAAAATTCTGAAATATGGTATGCACTCTGGAAGAGGTTCACCCTTGAGGAGGTAAGCATGAGTCAGGTATGTGTGTTTGATATGCAATCAGCACAATACCACCTCATCTCTGCGATTTGTTCTCGACGAGGAATACCACCCTCCAATAGTGGATCTGATGTGCTGAAGTTTCTGTATTGAAAGTGTGTGCATAGTTTTATGGCAATCCTTCAAGCAGATTAGGTGGAGTAGCGATAATAAACTTGTGCTAACAAATAGATGAATAACGGACATAAGCTCTTCTGGTCTATAAATACTGAAAATGAAGAACTATGAATAACAAAATGCACATAATGTTATGGATCACTAATTTAATATGTATACAAAGATTCATAGAGATATCTTAAATGGTTTTACTCTCGAAACAAAACTGTGAACAGCAAAACGGCATATGCAGACCGTTAGTGTAACGTCCGTGCTAAGATCAATGAGACATCTGAAATGGTTTTGGAGTTTGGCTCCAGAAATGAAAGTGTGAATAATGGATGAACAAAATCAAAAACATTACAAATATTGAATGAAAAAATTGTGAATATCAAAAGGCACATCTGGACCAATGGTTGATTAAGTTTAGCAATTTCAAAGAGACACCTTGAGTACTTTTACAGTTATGCTGTGGAACTATGTACTCTCCAGTATTAGAACAATAAGGTAATCGATTTACAGCTTGTTGTGTACACATGTCAGCCATTGTGTAATAATTCTTAATCAGATCAGTAATCACTCAGCACGCATGATTGCACTGGTGGAACAGTTCCGATACCCAGTAGACTGATTATGAATGGTTTCTGTGGATAGAATGTGTAAAAATAATCCCTTTTTTTTTTAAAATTAAAAAAAAAAATTGTTTCATTTTCAAAAGCAGAAGATTTCAACTATAATTTGGTATGTGTGGTAGAGGACCTTTAAAATAGTATTTTTTTTCCTAGCACCGGTAGAATCACATGTATGGGACTTATATCTCTAAAGCCCTTAAGTAAAGTACATGGAGATACAATAAAGCATCGCTGTCCTGCTTGTATTTCCATTATATTGGCTACATTGGCTTCTACATTAAGTTTGCTATTAAGTTCATTTTGCTTCATTTCAAGGACCAAACAATTCTGTAGCCCAACAAACCTGGACAACTAAAAACTGTTGTTGGGCAAGTGAAATTACATGTTTGTAGCCCAATGTGTACATAGAAAAAATGAAGAAAAATTGAATTTTTATGACATATTTTCTCATTTTTTAATCTCTTTTGATCTCCATTTTCTGCAGTATAATTCATTCAAAAATTCCTAGATCTTTTTCATTATCTGCAAGAATAACAGTATTGTCAGCACATTGCAGAGCTCAGGAAAACCACTCATCCTCTCGTCATTACTGGGTAAAAATTGACTGGGCTGAGTAAAACTTTATTATCTATTCTTCCCTGGGATGAGTTAATGCAGATTTGCACATTGAGAATAAATCTGAGTGCATTCTCCACCCTTAACAAGTATCGAAGTTCAACATCACTTAACATTTGGTGTGTATCAATTATAAACAACCTTTGCAAAATTTGCCTACCCTTTGTCAGTCTAGAACATGTTGCAAAGGAAATAACTTCATTTTCTTTTACAGTTACCAAGTGTAAGCTTGATACTAAAAATGGGTAAATATTATTAATATATTATCTTGCACAGCTAGTCCTAGATTTCTTAATAGTGTTTGCATTTATGGTGACACTGTTCAATAACTTACATGTAGGCGTCATTTTGATGCAGAGAAAGTTTCCCTTTCAATGAGCTATCACATATCTTTATGAGTCAGACCACTGAGAAGTTAAGAGACACAGAATGTCAATATTGTTTTGATTTTTCATCCGGTCAGGCAATGTTACAATTGTAATTGCCCCAGGTAACTAATATTTTCAAGCCTGAAGCTTTATTGATACAATGTGTTTTCAAGCCTGAAGCTTTATTGATACAATGTCATGCCAAAGGGAAGATGCCAGCAGATATTTCTATAAGTATATAAATACTTTTCACAAGAAAAATGCTGGTCACTTACATTCAAAATCAGTATTTAAAGTGTCTCAGCCAATTCCCACCAACTCTCACACAATGCATGTTGTTGTAATCTATTTATAAAGCAAATAATGTCAAGACAACAGCTGACTGGTCAAAATCTAGTTGGGCTAATGACCTAGAAATGTTCCAACTATTTTGGCCAATCAGCAATCTTCCTTTCTATGACACCCATGTGTAGCTCTCTAGAATGGAGGTTTGACAAAAATGGATCATTTAGTACGAAAGTTGGTGGAAACTGAGACAGTTGGAATTCTTCTTTCAAATGCAAGTTATTGACATTTTTCTTGTTATAAGTAATTACATACTTATATAAATATCTGCTGGCATCTTTACTTTAATTTGACAATGTATTAATAATGCTACAGTCTTGAAAATATTGGTGATTTGGGGCAAGCATAACAATATCTGACCACATGAAAATCTAAAAATGTTAACATTTTTTGTCTCTTAACAAGAGTCCATTAAAAGGACTGATGCTCTAATGGACATAAAGAATTTCCAGGAATTCAAGATAAGACCATTTCTTCCTTTTAACTGCTGAGTGTTGAAACCATCCCTGATATTCTTCAGTGATAACAAGATTTTCAAATTAGCTGCTGTGGTGGACATATTGGATGTCACATTAGTACCATTTTCATTTAGAACAAAGTAGACATCATAAGAAGTCTTTTAGCGAAAACTTGTTTTTGATATGACCATCCATTCAGGAGTAGCGATAACAAAATTTTCAAAATGGCTGCCATAGTGGCCATATTGGCTGTCAGATTGGCATCATTTTAATTTAGGACCAACCAGACATAATAAGACGTCTTTTAGTGAAAACCCCATGTTGATATGACCATCCATTCAGGAATAGTAGCGACAACAACATTTGCAAGATGGCTGATGTGGTGGCCATATTGGATATCAGATCGGCACCATTTTCATTTAGGAACAACTAGACATCATAGAAATACTTTCAGTGAAAACTCCAATAATAAATAAATAACTTAAAGTATCCTTTATGCTGCCAATACTGTATCCCTTTTCTAAGACATGAAATGTTGAATTTTCAAAAACAAAAATGTATCTGAAAGTTTGCAACTTTATATATATTCAAACCATAAGAAATTATTGGGGTTTTTTAACATCTGTATTTTCATTATCTCAAAGTTTTCTCTGAATAAGAAAATGAAACCATCTTTAAAAGTTAAGTTTGTACTTTCATATATCTATGAATGTTCTCCATAAATTGATCAGCATCAGTTAATTAGTACTGTCTGTAAGCTTCTCTCTGGACCTAGGATTATTAGGCAATCAAATCAATTAACCATTCATTTTGTAATGATTATGAGGACAACAATACCACTGTCATTACAAATTCTCTGTCTGTCTCCCTCTGTTTTTGAATGATAGAAAATTGCTAACAAGCACAGACTTTCTATCCTTGTGTGTGTAGGCATCGGGTTACAATACTGCTGGAAAAAATGTTTAGATTAGCAGAACTGTGTAATCTATTTGACAAGGTGATGATAACAGAACCTGAAACAGCATGCTAAGTTTGAGCTACCTCTGTCACAGGACTGTATATATGGATTTGCCTAAACTGACTTCCCTTCGTTTAAAAGTGTTTTTTTTTCAAAGAATTTTCAAAGTATTAAACAGTTGTAGGGATAAATTCCTGTAAGCTATTTTAGCAAGAAAAGAAATCAACAAACTTTGTGATTAAATAAAGAAAACAATGCTCATTGACAGTGCTGTTCTGATTAACAGATCAGTCAATTATCATTCAGAGTACTGTTCTAATTAATTGATTGGTCGTATATCATTGATAGTGCTGTTCTGATTAACTGACTAGTCATATATCATTGATAATGTTGTGGTTGTGTATGATTGATAGTGCTGTTCTGATTAATTGACTGGTAAATTATCATTGATAGTGCTGTTCTAATTAATAAATTGGTTGTGTATCATGTATCTGACTTTCTGTTAAATGATCAGTTCCCTGTGATTCATTTAAGTTCTGTACCATTCTCATTCTTTTTTACTTCTAATTTCTTTACAAACTGATTCAGCTTTGGCAAAACATCATGGTTACAAATTAATAAGTTATTAATCAATCATTGATCAGTTACACGATTTAGAAAATGATGATTTTATCAAAATTTCAAACCTACTCTTGTAAGTTGTTACAATGCTGAATATACATTTGGCAAGTTTAGAGATGACAAAAAAGTTATCACAATAACTGGCACCAATCTGGCAACAGTAACAAGTATCATTCCAGTAACATGCACCTGTCTGGCATCTATGGCAAGGTAATGCCACTATGCCATAATGACACTTTACCTTTTGGTTGGGTGCATTTATATCAATTACCTATCACATACCAAACATTCCAATGACCAATCTGATCACAGTTAACTTAAAAGTCAAATATGGAGAGTCTTCCAAATGTAAATTTGTCATGCTTTTTGTAGAATATTATGTGTAGATTAAAAATCTGTTTCTCCAGTAAAATTTACTCCAACTGAATTTCCAAAATTTATCATTAACATGAATGAAGAGTCTGACTGTCCACAATTACCAACCGCATTACCTCCCTTAACAAAGACTTGGTTTACTGTCATGTATGATGTAATTCTTCACCAAGCCGAGCATCCACTTATGTACAATTGCAATGATTGCACATTAAAGTAAAATTGGTCAATTTTTGCAGCATATGGTCACTAAATGTCAGAAAAATCAGAAAAAGAGCTAGTTTGCCTTTTTTAATTTCTACATGAAAAAAGACACAGAAAATAGGGATATATTGATTGTACTGTCAAACCTGAAAGTATTATGAAAAACTTTCCAAGTAGGTCCTAATGCTCATTCTAATTATTTTTCAAGCACATCACAAGCAATCAAAAACATTATCTAAAAAAGAATTTACACACATAATTTAGGGAATCATTAAGAGAAAATGAGAGCAAGCAAGGATGAAGAATATTGAAATACAAGTTGTCCCCTTTCATTGGGTGTGGAAGTTGAATCTGCAAACACATATCTTCATCAAATCTCCACTTTATAGATTTATAACGGAGAAATAAGAGCAGAAATATCAAGCGGAAAACTGCAAAATATTATGTTTGGAGATAAGGGGTTACATTTATAGGTGGTGAGGTCCCCAGTATACCATTTCAAATAACTGCAGTTTATTTTCGAAGAGTTATTGTTAATAATTTTGACTAAAACTAAGTATCTGGTGTATCCATTTTCTCAAAGTGACTTATATAATATGAAAGTTCGAAAATATATTAAGATCACTTCTTTGTTTGAATGCACAGTATTTTGTAATTCTTTCCAACAACTGTCATCAATTGTTTTCCATTTTTCTCATGATCTTTCAATGACCATAATGAATGTAGGTGTAATATTAGTTTTTTCATTTTCTTCATTTCCATAGGATCACTGTTGATTTCATAACATATCATCAATTCCAGTGTTCTCCCCAATGCCTTTTACCGTAGTAGTCCCGGTACGCTACCCGCTTGTGACACTACACTTTTATGTTTCTCGCAATCATTATAAAATTAATCTGTTAAGTAAACATCCTGTCACTTAATTCAAAGCCCCGTAACTCAAATGACACCTTTTCTTACCTCGTCTTGGGCATTTATTTTAAGACAATCCAGGATAGTTATTCATTCATGTAGCCGTTATCTTTTGTACCTGGCTAACCTGACTGCCAGTGCTTGACCTTTGATGCAGGGTTCCTATTTACAGTGACACAGTCATGTGATCGGTCAGTGATGACGGAGTCTGCTGTCAGTGTGATATATATATATATATTTCAGTCATGTCCACTACTAGCTAAAAAAGTTACACATATTACATTTTAAGTTAAGCAAATTCTTGTGAAAAATGGACACACCACCTTCAAAAATACGTAACATTACCCAGCACCCGGCTTGCCCCATGTTGGCCTGGCTACTTCGATCAGGGATTGGTGTCACCAATGGTGATCCCGATTCAGATAGCATGATTTCCCCCAAAGAAAGAGCTTAAGAAACGAAGGAAAGGGTTCAACACTGAATGGAAGACTTCATATTCTTGGGTGGAAACTGCTGGATCATATGGTAAGTTTTCCGTTTTGCTATATTTAATGGTTCAGATCTCCATAAGTATCAACAAGTGAGGTGGGGGAAGGGGGCAATTCATCGGGCACTATTAGAATCTAATATTTTTGTTTTCATAGTGGTAGCAGTAGTTGTAGTTGTGATTGTTGTCTTTCTTATTATTTTATGGAAAATGTGACAAGAAATGAAAGTTGCATTTTATCCACGAGTTGCTCTAATATTTACGTAGTAAAATACATGTAGTTTGATCAGTAGACCTTAACTTAATTTCTCATTTTTCTCTCTATCCAAGTAAGAAAAGGAGCAATTTTGTATTTTCCAATTTTACCTGTTTAGAAAAGGTGTAAATAAAAAGTGTTGAATTATTCCTTCATTTATATTTGAAATATATTCAATTAATAAATTAAAAAATTACAAGCACATTGATATATTGTTCTTAATGGAAAGGAATATGTATTATCTTAGTTATACTGTCATGATTATTTGAAAACATATCACTCTCTTGACTCTTGAAGAATTTGTCCCTGGTAATTCACTTAGGATTCAGGTAGTTTTGTATCTTTTTGTACATCCATTAATAAATTTTATGTTCCATTTTTTCCAGACTGTGAAAGGTCATTCTCTGTGATGAATAGAATCAGGAGTGTGTTAAGGAACAGGTTAACACAGAGGATGCTGAATTACCTTATTATAATTGGTACAGAAGGACTTTGCCTAAAAGACTTTAATTTTAGTGTGGCAATTAAAATATATGGGAGTGAAGAAACGAAAGATATCATTTATTTAAATTCAAAGACATATCAGTTTGACATTATATCATGCTATAACTAAGGGAAATAAAGAATACTACGTAAATATATGTACTTCTCTAATATATCATAGATATAAATGTTTCCACTTTTATCAAGATAATGCGCATTTTTTAAAACATTTTATGACGCTAACGTGCGCTTACCCTGATGCTATCTAACATTTCTGGGGAGATCACTGAATTCCCAACACTATAATCTCCATGCTGGTGAGTTCTTTGCTCTAGTGATGCATCACTTCTGCATACATCTCAAGGGCAGGTAATACTGTGCAAACTTTTGTAAGGGTAATACTTTTAAATGCAATTATTCATAAACGACTCAACAGAAAATTATAATAACAATATGAGGTTTTCAGGTAGCTAAGATTCATAAATAAGTTTAAATTCCACCAATCCCCATAACTTTGTTCAAAGCGCAAACACGGTGTTAAAATAAATAGGTATGCTTATTAGTAAACAGGCTGTTCTCTTTATATCCGAGTGGACAATTGGGAACCCTTGCCTATCACATTTTTTACTTTTAGCGCATATCTTAAATTAGAAACAGAATTTTACCAGTTCTTTAATCTGGACCTTGAGGGCCTCAATAATCTCCTGGCTCTCCATCTTGATCAGGTCACTAATTTCCTCCTCTGCCGACTCCGTCACTGTTTCAGGGTCTGCCTTCTCAAGGGTGTCATTTGCGATGTGCAGAGGCTGGTGGAGTGGTTCACCAACACCTTGATCAACCACCAGGGTTTCAGTCTGACCTGAAGCATGGACTAGCCCTTCCCCAGCATGCAAAACCACCATCCCTGTCGCATCACCAATAAAATCACTTGTCACTTCCTCTGCAGAAATGATGGTCACCCTGACCCCTCCATCTGTCTCCACCATCTCTATGTCTGCTGAACCTCCTGGATCCTCCATACATCTGCTTTACTCTACAAGGAAAAACAAACAATGTCTGAGCCATGGAAGCTGTGTTTAATGTGCAGGTCTTGAAACCAGAATGATGCAGATTAAAATCACACTCAGACATGCTGCTGTGGCATGTCCTGGGCAACCTGTCATGTGTTCATAGACTATTAAAAAGAAACAAACAATCAAGCAATCTAAGCAACAGACAGGTTCCAATTCCTGTCAGTGTTACCTCACCTGAAAATAGGTGCAGGGGATGACAATTCCCGAGCCCAACTGCATGTAGTTTGGACAAATAAAAAGCATTGATGAGCTAGTGAAATTTCATGCAAGTACCTCGATTTTTGCAGAGGAAAGAAAACAAATTTTAATTTTATGACCATTTTTTCCTGCACCATTCTTGCTGAGTTGTCTATCAAAATCTGGATAAACTTTCTTCATCGATTTTATTGACAGGAATAGGAGTTTGTTATATTTTACACGAGTTGTTCACAGAATTTTTTTTTTTTTTAAATCTTTAAGTTATATATTTACAATAATTCTGATATAAAAAGACATTGCCTTCTTGAAATCTTTCAATACTGGTCATGAAATCAATTTCTCTTGTACGTATAATATCAAAGAATTATGGTTGCAATGTTCACATGTGTAAACAGCTTAATTTAGTGTACAACCTGTAAACATGTACAAAATTGACAACATGTAAATGAACATGCAAGTGGAACATCTGGTGTTATCTGATGCACATATCCAAGCAGTACCGGGGTATGTCTGGTTGCATTATTGATTTTTTGATCATGTACATATATGTAGCAGTACAAAACAATATAACCATGATCCTAAGGATGTTTTACCTAAATTGTCTCTTCAACAAAGACGTTTTACAAACTGAATCCTGTCACAATATGAGGTAAAAGACATTAGGCCAATGAAACAATTGCAAGTTTATCGAGGTACAGCATACACATTTTCAACTGCTTACATGTCAATAGATGTCAGCTGTAAGCCTAACGTGCATATTAGAGAAAGGTTGAGTTTAAATCAGTTCAATTAGATGACACTGTTTTGGTAATGGCATATCATGTACATGTTCAGATATTTTGGTAAATGTAGCAGCCTAAGAAAGAATGGTACAAAAGAGGGTAGATATTGTATTCATATGATGAAAACAATCTATATCACACTTAATGCTATGCACATAGACCAATAATTTGTCTTCATAATTAAAACTAAATTTTGAAGGTTGTTACTGACATTATGGAGACAGATTCATCAGTACACTATGTATACCCTCTGTTTAAAATCAAGAACTTGAATATAATAGAGATCTGACTGATACTAACAAAAAATATTTTGGTCCACTTATTTTTTAGTAGCTTGGCAGATAAAGCATTGCGTTTCATGTAAGGGAGAGTTGTCATTAGTAATGACATGTTCCAAATGTCATTTTTCTCTTTCAGCAGTGTGAAAGCTGTAATTTGATCCATGAATAAAAAGGTGAACACATCATGACCTCATGCTGGTGCCTGTCAGAACTACTTATTGATAAGTAGATTTCAATTTTAATCCGAATGATTATGCATAACACGCTTTTCAAATAACAAGTCCCAGAGGTTCCCCATAGTCAGTGATTCTTACTAATGGCTCAAAACAGAAAAGGTCAAACCCTATGTCCCATACTAAAAGCCACTCTTTCTTATAAACAGCCTTGTCCCAGTTCATATGCCAAGTATTGGTAATTTTGTTCAGCACAAACTTTACATTTACCTGATTTTCTTCTTCATTTTTAATTAAGTTGAAGCAAAACTTGTTCCTTACAAACTATCAAACTAAAGTCCTGATTGAACATGCCTTTTGCCCCAAAGAAAAAATGTCCATCTCCCATTTTTGCACTTCCCTACTTTGTACTTCTGAATTAGTTACTGGGATTTTGTCAGGGACCTTCAGGATAAAGATTGGCTCAAATCACTGTGATAATGGGCCCCAAATTTTAAATATTGTAAATCATGCAAAATGTCCAATTTCATCAATTTACTCCTAAAAGTTTAATTCCCAATTAATCCAATGCTTTCTCAAAATGATGGGTCCAGGCCCCATTCCCAATGACCCCCCAAAACTCCCTGAACAATTTATTGCATGTTAAAATTGTTCCATTCTTATACAAGAATATGATAAAATGTAAGAATGTCTTTGTAAGGATAAAGATAAAAATACAATTTGAAAGTCTGATAAGCAAGTCATTTTACTTTTTTCGTTCATGTCTAGTCACAAAATATATCGCCTTTTGTTTGCACCACAAGCTTATTTGCTATTCTACAACTTGTGAAGTTTCTTTAGGATAAATGAATCAGGAAAACTCACAAGATCGTATGAAATCTACTCCCAGAGCTTTATTAGTAGCACTTGTTCTCTCTGTTGCTAATAAAATCAACTGAAATCTTATGCACTGATCCAATTGTTTTTATAGTAACTGCGCTTAGAGCTAATGTTGACTGTTATCTCTAAGATGCAAACTTAAATACATCCTTTCAACTCTGAGGGGCTTTGAAAAGAATATTTTCATGGATTGGAAAACCTTCATCCCAAACTGTAATAATGCGAGTTAGGTTATATTAACAATTTTTTTTGATGTTTTAGCTATCATATCATAGCCTCGATGAAGGAGGTAGGGGTATTAATATTTAGTACTATGGGTGTTTCATTTCATCTATTTCAATAATTGCATATTGATTGTCCAAAAAGAAAAAAATAACTAATTTAAGTCTCTTTTTTTGCATACTTTCATGTTTTTTTAATACCAAGTAAGATTATGATGGTACAATCACTGTATGAAATACATGTTAGAAGCATCTACCATGATAGAGAGAAGAATAAACAGAAAATTGGTAACTTTCCGCCTTTATACCAGTCTATGACTGGTTCTCAAAACTTGATGCAGCAGTCCTTTTCCAATCCATGATTATAGGAAGTCAGTCAAAATTTCTTAACTGGACTGTAAAGGTCACAGTTCGGACTAAATACAACGAATTATCGTAGAATATTACAGACAGGCTAAACCTGGCTTCGGACTCAAGTGGGCAAACTCATGCTGCTCTCAGTTTAATGACTGTTTGTTCAATACGTGACACGGCGTGGTCACAAACAAAGCCTCAACGCGCCGAAACGAGCGACCTGTATTGCGCCATTTCCAGTCATTGGATTATCGTGTTATTTCTTCTCTGAAATTATCAATGTCTTTAATTTAACGACATAAAGACGAGGCAATTGTACAAGAACTAAATCTGGTTTAATGCAATGGAATTTTCGAAGCAAAATTTTGGTAAATTAAATGAAGGTCAAACCATGTACGGAGTTGCGTGCCCCTGTGTAGAACGCGTCAACGCCATATTTCTCCAGCCGTTTTTCGCTTTGGACTGGTACACGAACTGTAAGAAGGAAATTATGGCCTGTAAAATCAATTTTCATATTGTAACAATGTCTTTCAGGCCAATGATTACTTCTAATTTTTAAAAATCTCACCCTTTTTCATCAATAACGAGGATGACACGGTGAAAATTGACAATTGTTGAAGTCTTCTGCCTCCCCCTGTCCGCGCTTTTCGAATGGATTTTCCGGAAAGGTCAAAGTTCAGAATTGTCCTCTCCGCCAATCTTCGGTAACATTCGGAAATATTGTAGGAGTTACTTCCCCTACATTGTAAAGTTTAACGATGATTAATAAGTATTGCGATTTATTTGTGTGTGTGTCAGATGTTCTGTATTTTGATTGAAGTTGTCAATAACTATTTAAATGTACTTTTTCTTTTTAAGCAACATATTTCAGGAGAATCAACATTCGAACAAGCTGATTCTTCCGTTCAGACTTCTCCCATTCTGCTTTGTATTTTTCCTTCTTTTTTTCTTGTAAAATTGTAGAACGTCACATTTTTTTAGAAGTAATCTATGATATTTCCACATCAATTTTTATCACAGACCATACCCAAGATCTGTAGCGTACTAAAGGGGGGGGGGGCGGTTGCTCCTGGCGCCAGAGGTCTTGAGGCGCCAAAACATCTGATAAAAATTCCGGCCTAGTATTCTGGCCCTTTGGGCCATCATCGTCGCCCCGGTCGCCATTTACCCTTAGTACGACACTGCCCAAGATATAAACAAACGGGTTGTGTAGCCAAAGATTGCCCATATTAGATAAACATAACCAGTTCAAAACATCAACATATGCAGCAGTAACTGCGAGGAAAAAAAAAAAAAAAAACTTTTTTTGAACAAATAACATATAGGCGATGAAGATCAGACAGACGAGGATAAGATATTAGAAGTAGAGTGGGCGGGGTGGTGTGTGAGGGTACGTTCCAGTACACTCCCAAAACTGGAGAATGGGTCAATTACACATTTGGACAACAAAAACCAAAATGGCCAGAGGATAGAAAAGAATGAAAAGAACAACAAGACAAAAGACCCGAGAAAGTAAAGCCCTAAACAAATACAGAGGGCTACATTCTAGATGAACCAACGATCGAGGAGATAGTGACAAAAGCCTCCATTGAGGAATATGAGTCTGCAACGGCTTTAGACGGTGAAAATGAAGAACAATCGATAAATATTATAGTGGGTGAAGAAGATAGTGAACCAAGTGAAGCACATACACATTCGTTCACCACTTCAACGCCAAAACCGGCCATAAAAAGATAAAGTGCAAAACTTGGTCAAGTAAAAAGAAACGCAGAAACAATACTGAAGCCAGTACAAATTACAAATTACAAGAGGCCAGTAACACGAATTCACACGCGAAGTAGAAAAACAAGGTGCAAAGAAATAACAAAAAGGAAAATAACCGTAGAACAGTACAGACAAATAAAAACAAAGAAAATACCAAAAAAAAAAAAAAAAAAATGACTCGGGAACAACAACATGAAACTCAACAGCAAACTGAATACTCGGAGCAAAGAGACAAAATTGACAGAAACTCGATCTAAATTAATATAAATAAGAATTGCACACAAAGAATTACACACACACACACACACATATATATATATATATATCCTGACTGAAAAAGTATCGGTGTTTTAAAGGTACCATGGAGGGCATAAACCTCGGTGTTATATCCTTAAAGACAGAATAAATAATGACGAAAATAAAAAATGTAAAATTATACGAGATAACGAAAAACAATGATATAGTACTCCTACAAGAAACGTACTCGCTTGAAAATAATAATGGAGTAGTGACATGTAACAATAGTATCAATGAAACGTGTGCAGGCGTAGCAATAATAATAAAAAATTGTCATTTTAAGTTGCGATGGGAGAATGTAATAAGAAACGATTGCTGTAGATGTAGACTAATACCAATACAACTTAGCGGATGGCATATAATAAATTGATATATACCGTCTGACTATAGTAAAAGGATGGTTTGTAATATATATATATATATATATATATATATATATATATATATATATATATATATATATATATATATATATACCGTCTGACTATAGTTAATGAAGGATGGCATAAAATAAATGTATATATGCCGTCTTACTATAGTTAAAGAAGGATGGCATACAATAGATGTATATATACCGTCTTGCTATAGTTAAAGGATGGCATATAATAAATGTATATATACCGTCTGACTATAGTTGAAGAAGGATGGCATATAATTGTATATATACCGTCTGACTATAGTTAAAGAAGGATGGCATATAATAAATGTATATATATACCGTCTGACTATAGTTGAAGAAGGATGGTATAAAATAAATGTATATATATACACCGTCTTACTATAGTAAAAGGATGGCAATATATATATATATATATATATATATATATATATATATATATATATATATATATATATATAGTCTGACTATAGTAAAAGGATGGCATTAAATATATATATATATATATATATATATATATATATAATATATATATATATATATATATATATATATAGTCTGACTACAGTAAAAGGATGGCATATAATAAATTTATATATACCATATGACTATAGTAAAAGGAAAATTAAATTCACACAGAATTTACACGCAGACCTATTACTTAAGGAGCCAGTTAAAACTTGATAAAGAAAAATAGCAAGTTTATCGACATATATAGAAACCTAAATATAGATAAAGTTGAACATACTTGTAAGCACGGAAACCACCGAGATAATTGCTTAGATTAATTTTATATCCAAGAAGTATGCATGAAAGCTACAAAAGAATGCAATATAGAAAAAGTAGATACAGCAGATCATGATGCAGTAAGCATAGTTTTCAAAGTTGAAAACGGGAATAAATGGGGACAAAGTTCATAGAAAAATAAAAACTCCATTTTAGAAGAAGAGGAATATAACAAAACAATAATTGAAACTATACAGAAATGTATGAATAATGAAAGTTATAATAGAAGAATGGGAGGTGTTTAAAGAAAATATATATATATATATATATATATATATATATATATATATATATATATATATATATATATATATATGCATATATATATATAGATGTTCAGGACTATAAACCTAGATAAATAGAAATAAGATTAGGTAAATATGTCAAACTATATACAATAGCAGGAGGAATATACAAAAGGGAAGAATAAAGAAGAGGGAAAGAAAACACTTTGAAAATTTGAAGAAAAACAACTTAATAATTAAGGATCGTAGAGAAGTTATGGTATAAATTTTTGTTGTCCATACATAATTATATACAAAACGGCATATAACGCAAGATCAAATAGGTAAGCACTGCGAAGAATTTATTTTCACACATAAAAAAAGTATTTCAAACAGCTTGTGATAATTGTATACCTTCAGAAGAAATTATACAAGTTATAAAGCAACTAAATACAAGGTAAGAGCCGGGATCGGATGGACTCTGCGGAATTTTACCATACGTTCCAATTATTACCTTTACTTGAACTTTTATACAGTAATATTGCCTTACATGGAGAAATGGCAAAACAAATGAAACGAGGAATAATTAGAATAATATACAAAGGGAAAGGAGATATAGACTAATCACCCTATTAAATACAGATTATAAAATACTAGCGAATAGAAGAAAAAAGATGCATGTGCGAAAAAATTAATATAAATCAAAGTTGTGGAGAAGAAGGAAGAAATACAGAGACTAATACTCTAACAATACAAATAGTCATCAATTTATATAAAGTAAAGACTAATACTCGAACAATTCAAGTAGTCATCAATTTATATAAAGTAAAGGCGAACATGGCGCAACGATACTATAAGACAAGGAAATAGCTTTTGATAGAATAGAACATAATTTATAAAATCCATCCTAAAAGGGGCCCCGGGTGGCTGAGTGGTCTAAGGCGCTCGCCTTTATCGATAACTGCCATCTCACCTCTGTCCACATGGGTTCGAGTGTTGGGCTCGACCAAAAAGTGGTTATGTGAGAACGCTTGCCAGTAGCTTCCATGGGTCGGTGATTCTTCCCGGGATTTTCCAGTGTTCTTCCTCCACGAGATACACTGGCCGCCATGTATATCCTATCATGTGCTGAAAAATGGCGTTAAACCCATAAAACTATCCATCCTAAAAAATTATGGATTGCAAATCTGTTAAAATACTGTTTTGAGCGAAAACAGAAAATTTTAAAATAGAGAGGTCTGTCAATCAGGGATGCTCACTGTCCATGTTTATTATACGTCATATCAATCGAAGCGCTATGTATACAGATACATAATAATACACCCTAAAAAGTATATAAATACCAAATTTTGATAAAGAACTAAAAATGTTACAGCATGGAAATGACCACACAAATGTTATAGTAGATGACTATATAGATGTTATAGGAGATGACTACAAATGTTATAGTAGATGACTATACAAATGTTATAGGATGACTACAAATGTTATAGGAGATGACTATACAAATGTTATAGGAGATGACTACACAAATGTTATAGGAGATGACTACAAATGTTATAGGAGATGACTACACAACTTATTGGAGATGATTATACAAATGGTATTGGAGATGACTACACAAATGTTATAGGAGATGACTACAAATGTTATAGGAGATGACTACACAACTTATTGGAGATGATTATACAAATGGTATTGGAGATGACTACACAAATGTTATAGGAGATGACTACAAATGTTATAGGAGATGACTAAAAAGTTTATAAGAGATGACTATACAAATGTTATAGGAGATGACTACACAAATATTTTCATATCGTATACATTGTGTTCAGAAAAATGTTACATTGATTGGCAGATATATAATATATTTATGCAATATTTTAGTTACAGCATGTTAAGTAAAGTTTTCTTTATATATATATATATACTTAATTACAGTACACTCCTTGTTATATATATATATATATATATATATATATATATATATATATATATATATATATATATATATATATATATATATATTGTTTTGTATGATGTTTATTTACTTAACTTTTGTCTATGATTGTAAGTTGTATGGTTATTTGAAAATACATTCTATTCTTTTGTCCATGCTTGTAAGGTGTGACATGTGTCAGGTAGGCAGCATTTTCATAGGCATTTCGCAATTAGACTTTTGTGACATATGTCAAGTAGGCCAGTATTTTTCCTCTAGAATTACTCATGTTGTGATGTGACATAGGTCATGTAGGCATGTGTATTTATATACAGATATAATTGTAGAGGAATTATTTATTTAGAATATTCATTGTAAATATAAAAGTGGTCATTGACTTTGGGATTAATACATGATTTGTGGATTTATGTGAACTCATTCAAATACATTCTGGATTACATTTTTGTTGTACATCAAGACATTCAAGGCTATTGGAACTCATTCGGAACATGTCTTTTTTGGACTTGTGATTAGGACATTTAGGATTATTTGGAATTTAACTCACAAATTGTAAGTGTCTTTTTGAGTTGTCACTTTATTTGTCTGGAAATAAATTGCTTGTTGATGTTACTTACATTGTTGGTTTCACTTTCTTTCTGTTACATATTTTTAAGACCTAGAGTCGTAACAGAAATTAGGGGCTCGTCCGGAATGTGAAGTTCTTTAAATTACAATTTAAATTTACTTTGTTTTAGAATTTTCATTGTCCCTGGTAAAGATTTTTATTTCATCCATTTGAGAAATCTTTAGTGCAAACAGCAAGCATTCACAATGTGATCTAAGGTTGAGAACGTTTGTTCAAGTCCCAGGTAGGGTTAGAGTCTATGAAAAAGGACGAGTGGCTTGAGCTTGCCAGACATTATGATCTTTCTGAAGCGAAAGCGTCTTTGACAAAACAAGAGAAAAAGAATATTTTAATGATGGTGGGAAAGAAATTTTGGATGATAGTGCTTTGGGTTTAATTGATAAGTCTGTATCTTGTTTTGATTGGAAATTAATGGAATTACAGCTAAAAGCCAGATGGAATTAGAATTAAGAAATCTTCAGCTTCTGAAAGAGGAAATGCAGATGCATAGAGAGGCAGAGAGATAAAGAGGAGGAGGAGGAGGAGAGAGAGAGAGAGATAAAGAGGAGGAGAGGCAGGCAGAGAGAGAGAGAGATAAAGAGGAGGAGAGGCAGGCAGAGAGAGAGAGAGAGATAAAGAGGAGGAGAGGCAGAGAGAGAGAGAAATGAAGGAAAGGGAAATGCAGAGAGAGAGAGAGAGAGAGAGAGAGAGAGAGAGAGAGAGAGAGAGAGAGAGAGAGAGAGAGAGAGAGAGATAGAAGGGAAATGCAATATAAGTTAAAAGAATTAGAACTGGCAAACGGAACACACTCTTCCCCTTTACACATAAGTTCAGGTTTTGATGATACCATATATATTAGGTTAGTACCCCCTTTTCTGGAAAAAGAAGTACTTTCTTCACTTTCAGAAAATTGCTGAAAACTTAAAATGGACCAGAGAGCATTGGATTTTGTTACTACAAAGTGTACTTATTGGCAAAGCTCGTGAAGTCAACACGTCAGACTAGCTTCAACAAAGCACTGATTATGATGTGGTTAAGGAATACATCTTGAAGAGTTATTAGTTGGTACCTGATGCATATCGACAAATGTTTAGGAATAGTAGAAAATAAACTGGACAAACTCATCTCAAATTTGCAAGGGAAAAAGAAGAACTATTTGATAGGTTGTGCTCAGCCAAGAAGGTTGATCAAGATTACGATAACGTCAGACAGCTCGTATTAATTGAAGATGTGCATCCATAGCGATGTTAAGACCTATCTTGACGAGCAAAAAGTGGAAACTTTGGAAAATACTGCTCGCATGACTGATGATTATTCCGTGACTCACAAAATTTAATTTGTCAGTAAGTCTCCCTCTCAGCAGTTTTCTGGGAAAAAATCATATCAGTCTCAAATGAGTACATCAACATTTCAAAACAGCACAACTGTTAGAAATCAAACATCTGGTAAGACTGATAAGAAATCCTTATCTCTTCCTACGTGCTCTTATTGTTAAAAGAAAGGGCACGTCATTTCTGATTGCTTCAGGTTGAAAAATAAGCAACAGATTAAAGATAGAGCTTTTCGAAATGCTCTTATTTCAAAGAGCTCAAAGTCACGGTCTTCTATTAAAAGCAATAATTGTTGCGTGAAACAAACCCCAGTTTAATTCTAGTTTGGAGACTTATGAACCATCCGTATCAGAATGTTCTATATCACTTATTGGTGATTCTGCCAAACCTATCTCTATTAAAATATTAAGGGACACAGGAGCTTCTCAGAGTCCTTTGTTATCTTTGCCTTTGTCTGAGAAGTCTTCTTCTAGTGAAAGTGTACTTATCCTGGGAGTAGAGTGTGGTTTTGTAAATGTTACTCTCCATTGTGTCAATTTGGCATCAGACATAGTTTCCGGACCTGTGACTGTTTGGGCAGTGACTTCTTTACCTATAGAAGGTATCCATTTATTACTAGGCAATGACCTAGCTGGAGATAAGGTCGTCGTTATTCCAGTTGTAAATGACAAGCCTTGCTTGGATCAAAAGGTTGATCCTATTTAGATTAAAAAAATTTATTTGTATCCTGCTTGTGCAGTTACCAGAGCTATGAAAAAAAGAGCTCTTGAGAATGATTTTGATCAGGAAATTATTCCCTTAGCTGACATATGTATTGGTCAGTCTGTTTATGAGGTCACTTTCTCTCCTGATATTGATCAATCAAAAGGTATTGATCATAGTGATCATCTTGTTACAACCCATTCTAGCTATTCTAATCAGGATGACAAAAGCAAATCACTCGTTCTCGAACAGGAACAAAATCCTGAGATCTCCGGTTTGTTTTAGAGGACTATTAGTGAAACTGAAACCACACAAGTCCCAGATTGTTATTTTGTGAAAAATGGAGTCCTTATAAGCAACTGGAGACCACCAGAGGTACCCGCTGGTGACGAGTGGTCAGTGAGCTATACAAATGTCGTTCTGAGGTCATATCGACAGGAAAGTCTTAGTCTAGCTCGTGAAACTCCCTTGGCTGGTCATTTAGGAGTCAATAAGACTTTTCACAAGATCTTGAATCATTTTTATAGGCCAAAACTTAAAAGTTATGTTCCTAAATATTGTAAATTCTGTCAAACTTGTTAAATGGTTGGAAAACCCAATAGGGTTCATTTGCAACCTATTCCTGCATTTGACAAACCAATTAGCAGAATAATGGTACACTGTGTCGGTCCCTTACCTAAAACCAAGTCAGGCAACCAATACTTGTTGACAATAATGTGTGTGTCTACAAGATTTCCAGAGGCAGAGTGATATTAAAACTAAAACCATTGTAAAAGCTTTTATTAACACTTGCTGGCCTTCCCAAATCTGTCCAGTCAGATCAAAGGTTAAATTTTATGTCTGGATTTTTCCTGGAAGTTATGCATGAATTAGGCATCCAACAGTTCAAATCTTCTGCCTATCACCTTGAGAGTCAAGGAGCTTTGGAAAGATTTCACCAAACTTTGAAGAATATGATTCGGTCCTATTGCTTTGATACAGGAAAGGATTGGGAAGAGGATGTTCATTTGTTGTTGTTTGCTGTTGGGGAATCAGTTGAAGAGTCTTTGGGTTTTAGTCCTTTTGAACTGGGTTTTGGACATACTGTTCGTAGACCATTGAAGTTATTAACAAAGAAACTTCTTTCAAACGAAGATCCAAAGATTAATCTTCATGACTATGTCTCTGATTTCAAATATAAGTTGTCAATCTAATCTTCACTCTACTCTACTCAGTCACAAATGAAATTAAGGTACGACAGAAATACACAGGAAAGGAGTTTTCAGCATGGTGATAAAATTCTGGCTCTCTTTCCCATACATCAAAATCCTCTTCGGCCTAAATGTTATGGTCCTTATATAGTTGAAAAGAAAGTAAATGACTTAAGTTATATCAATAACACTCCTGGGAGGCGGAAACAGAAAAACTTTGTCACATAAATATGTTAAAGGAGTATTTTGACAGACATAGCTCCGTTAATTATTCAATCAAGTTAGTCGTATCTGATCCACACAGTGAGGATGATAGCGATGGAATCCAATCTGACCGTAGTGACTCGGGTTTATCCAAACCTTGGAATTCAGAAATATTAAAACAATCTGGACCAGAAATTGTCACATCTACAACAAAATGAAAGGACTGAACTAAAACAACTATTACATGAATATGAGCACTTGTTTTCTGATGTTCCTACACGAAGAAATAAAATCTATCATGACGTTGACATTATAGATTCTACACCTGTGAAACAGCATCCTTACAGGATGAATCCTCTCAAAACAGGAATATTTGAAAAAAGAAATTCTTATTTACTGGAGAATGATTTTATAGAACCAAGTAAAAGTAACTGGAGTTCACCATGTATTCTTGTGCCTGAGCCAGACAATAGATTCCGCATGTGTACTGACTATAAAAAAAGTCAACAGTGTCACAAAAACTGATTTATTTCCAATACCAAGAATGGATGATTGCATTGATAAAATTTGAAATAAGAAATATGTCACCATGTTTGACCTCTTAAAAGGATTCTGGCAAATTGCACTCACAGAAAGAGCAAAAGAAATGTCAGCATTTGTAACTCCAGATGGGCTTTTATCAGTATAAAGTGATGCCTTTTGGTATGAAAAAATCTCCGGGAACCTTGCAGCGTCTCATAAACATGATAACATCTGGTTTAGATAGCTGAAACGCGTACATTGATGATGTCATCATCTACAGGAACACTTGGGAAAATCACTCTGAAACCATTCGGAAATTCTTTGAATGACTCAGTCATGCATATCTGACGGACGATTAATTTAAGGAAAAGTGAATTTTGCCTTGCTTGTGTCACATTTTAAAGATATATTGTGGGAAAAGGTCAAGTTAAACATGCAGAAGCTAAGGTCAAGGCTATCTCTGAATTCCCTGTGCCTGTTTGTAAAGAGCAACTGATGCGATTTTTAGGTATATCTGGATATTATCGGAAATTTTGTTAAAAGTTTTCCACAATTGCCGAACCTTTAACAAATTTGTTGAGTAAGAAATCCGAGTTTCATTGGTCTGACCAGTGTCAGGAATCTTTTGACAAATTAAAGACCATGCTTAAGATTGCACCGGTTCCTTCAGCACCAAATTACAGCCGATTATTTAAAATGACTGCTTGATGCAAGTGATGTATTAGTAGGTGGAGTATTGATTTCTACTTAACAAAAATGGCGTGGATCATCCAGTGTGCTATTTTTCTAAAAAACTAAACAAGCACCAGAAAAATTATTTCACATTTGAGAAGGAATGTTTTGCTTTGACATTGGCTTTACAACATTTTGAAGTGTATGTTACTACGGCTCTTTCTACGGTTTTTGTATTCTGTGATCACAATCCCCTTACTTTAATTAACAAAATGAAAGATAAAAATCGGAGATTGCTGAGATGGAATTTAATATGCTGCAAGAATACAATATTGACATTAGACACCTCAGTGGAAAAGATAATGTGATTGCAGATGCACTACCCCGTGTATAGAAGTACCGTATTGCTTTAATTTGTGTATATTTTGTGTAATTCAGCTGAATGTCATTCATAAGACATTTTCCTATGTAATGTTTGTTATTAATGTATCAGATGCTTATTTAAAAGAAAGTGTTATTGCATAAATCCTACTTTTCTCGATGAGGGGAGGTGTTATGTATGATGTTTATATACTGAACTTTTGTCAATGATTGTAAGTTGTATGGTTATTTGAAAATACATACTAAACTTTTGTCCATGCTTTTATGGTGTGACATGTGTCAGGTAGGCAGCATTTACATAGGCAATTCGCAATTAGACTTTTGTGACATATGTCAAGTAGGCCAGTATTTTTCCTCTCGAAATACTCATGTTGTGGTGTGACATAGGTCATGTAGGCATGCGTATTTATATACAGATTTTGGTAATAAAATTCAGTCGAGTTCTAGAATTTCGGTTCTGAAAGATAAGTCTGTAAGGAACCTATTTTAGTTGTGTTGTTGAAATCAGATATAATTTGAGAGGAATTTTATTTATTTAAAATATTCATTGGAAATATAAAAGTGCTCATAGACATTTGGATTAATACATGATTTGGTGGATTTATGTGAACTCATTCAAATACGTTCTTGATTACATCTTTGTGGTACATCAAGACATTCAAGGCTATTGGAATTAATTCGTAACATTCTATTATTTTGGACTTGTGATTAGGACATTTAGGATTATTTGGAATTTTACTCACAAATTTGTAAGTGTCTTTTGAGTTTTCACTTTATTTGTCTGGAAATAAGTTACTTGTTGATGTTACTTACATTGTTGGTTTCACTTTCTTTCTGTTACATATGTGTATATATATATATATATATATATATATATATATATATATATATATATATATATATATATATATATATATATATATATATATAAATTAGTTCATGGAGTTTTTGTAATTTCTTAAAAAATGTCCACGAATTAATATTTGTGTCATTTTTGTACAGTTTTAATGCATAAGCGATTAGGCGAAATAGTCAATCCAAAACAACGTCTTCTACACGTCTAAGCAAGAAAGGCTTTGGATTCATGTTTAGTATGACAGCTGATAGATAATAAATAATGATGGGAGTTGGTCCGTTTGCAATAAAAGTCAGTTTATATGCTCTCATCATGCAATACGTATCTGGTTTCCAGGTATATATTGGACTTGTCTGATGACTCCCACATGAATTTGATGGCGGGGGGGGGGGGGGGGGGAATGTTAGTAACTTCAGAGAATGGTTGGAGTTGCTATTCTGTTACTACCCATATGCTCTTCACATCATCAGTTCTACCCATCAGTTCCACATCTTATCATAATTTATAGTAAAATATTAAAATTTATTAGTGTGAGAAACATTGAAATCGCCACAGTCGAGACAAAAGTGGTAAAAGTATATGCGCATTTCCTAAATGAGAAAAAAACGTAGTTTCAGAGGAGATATCGCGAATTTCTGGTGTCACCACTGTGGCGATATCTCCTCTGAAAGTACGTTTTTATTTGTTAGGAAATGCGCATATACTTTTTGTATGTTATATTTCCATATTTAGGCCAATTTCATTTTCTTCTGTTTTCTCTTCTCCTTCTTCTTTTTCTCTCCCTTAGGATGAACAGATTTTAAAATATGTCAACACTGTACATTTATGTAAATAAAGAGGAGGTCACACAACAAAATGCGTATAAACAAACTCCAACCAACAAAAAGTAGTTTTCAAGCATTATCTTATTGAAAGAACTTTTCCACGATATTCAGCGTCACCCAAACCTTTTATACTCAAAGACAAGCGGTATTTTTTTAAGTGCAAAACTCTGGAATAAATATAATAGTAAAACTGTTTAATTAGCGATTTTAGCTTATCACACTTATAGTTATATTTAAAAACGATGCATAAATTGGAAAAGGGTGAGTGTTGATTGCAAACAAAAATGTCGAAGTTTCAGTGCAACATCGGTCACCGAACTAGTCTGGAAGCTTGCCAAGACTCACATAATTCACCTATGATAGCATAAATAAACTTAGTACTTGTAATAGGTAAACTCACAAGCATTTACATCTTTAGATTAAAGAAGTCTCTTGGATTTGACCGCTCTGTGATAATGCTGTCCCACCCCAACAATGGTCATTGTATCAATCCGCGCAAGAAAAGTGTCAATGAAAATAAAAATTGTGTCATTCTTCGTATGAAAACAGTAATTGATTTAAAAAAATACACAATATGAAACATTATAATTAGAAGATAATTTTTTAAAAAGTTACTGTCCTAACTTATTTTTGAAGAGAAGTCCTGGATATGTAGAGTTCTGCTGACAGATAACATTCATTTATAAATGCATCTATCAATCCATTCATCCATTCGTCACTTCTAAAATGATTCTAGTATTTACTGGACGATATAACAGATATATACGACAGAAATACATAAAGTATCAATAGGCTAATAATAATAATAATAATAATAACAAAAACAACAACAACAACAATAACAACAGCAACAATAATATCAATAACATCAAACAACAACACCAATAACAACAAAAACACGCAACAAAACAACAACAACAGCTACCATATAGAAGAACTATGACCCGCCCCCCCCCCCCCGTTGAACATTTATCCCATGATGAGAGATGAAAATGCAACGGAGTAAAAATTACCCTGTATACTAATCAACCGCATAATCACCATCATAATTTATCTAATATACAACAAGATGATACATGTAAATGGAGTATTGCTTTTTTCACTATACTAACCATAAATACAGAAATAACTCGTATAATTAAAATAATAGTGTGCTGCTGTTCGTTAAATTAAACTACGTTGTTCACTAAAGTGCACTACCTTGTTCACTATAGTGCACTACCTTGTTCACTATAGTGCACTACCATTTTCATTACATTGTGCTGCTTTGTTCGCTATAGCGCAGTACCGTGTTCACAATTGTGCACTACCTTGTGCATAAAACACATTAGTGCACATGAGTTTAAAGTTTCGCTGAACCGCTGCTGTATCTACATGTAAAGTCAGCGTAAGTAGCTGGCAGTGTGACAGGAACGTGCAATAAATAACATTATCTGAATATTTGAGATCAGTAGAACACGATGTCTCACTTGCTCACACCACTTGAATTTATTCTGTCTCAGCTTAAAAAAGAAAAATAAAGTCTAGTTTGCATGTGAAGTCCATGCTTACGAAAATATTTCAGTAGACTTCAAACAACTGTTAATGATGATGACTTTGTTGCCAGTCAAATAAAATCGCTTCATATTCCGCTACAATGAACTTGAGAAAACTTCATCTTAGATTATTGCTCATGGAAGAATAATGTGTGTCACTATATGTTGATACAAGTTAGACAGAAACTGTAGTGTGTTTTAGTGACTTAAATAGAACAAGTTGCTTTCTAACTGATTGATCTCTTCCAATTTACACCAGCCATGAGCATTAAATGAGTTGGATTAATCTAATTCATAATATATTTCATATGACTTCTATTTAATCCATCCCAATTTTGGTGGCATAAAACTATATATTAAAAGGTGTTAAACATTAAAGACGAGAATGCATTTAATTGAATAAAAAGACCACCACCCCAAAAAAAAAAAAAAAAAAAAAAAAAAAAAATACAGCTCCACATAACGTTTGATTAGTAATGGGATATCGTTTAGGAGAAAGAAATAGTGAGGCAAGACATAATTTGTGACTCTGTCATTGTAGTTTAAGAAATGTGTGGTAAAATCTGAAAATAAGAGGATAAGGTCTTATTACCATATTTATCTTTTGGGATTCGGTGGACATTGCAAAGAATAAACAACCAAACAAAGAAGAAATTGTATTCAGAACACACTAATGCCCTGTCAAGCAATCTTTTATAATATGTGTATTTTCAGCCAAACTAGTCCAAACACAAGTAATCTTTTATAATATGTGTATTTTCAGCCAAACGGGTCCAAACACAAGTAATCTTTTATAATATGTGAATTTGTAGCCAAACTGGTCCAAACACAACGTTTAAGTAAGCGAGCACTTAAATATTTCGCCCTGATAAGAGAGTTGTATTAAAAAATAAACACTCTCAAATGACATAACATAAACCTGCAGTCAAAAGAGCACGTGCAAGTAACGTATACACAAAACTCGACTCAATTAACACTAGCTTGATTGGCAACTGTCAGTGACCTTTTCCAGTAAAAGTTCTAGGATTAAACAAGAGTTGTCAGAAAAAGTTATATGAATTAAATGAAGCCTACAGATTCGAAAACCTATATGTATTGGTAATTGTACATATTTATAAGCAAGTGTTCAAATATCCCCGTTTTCTCACCTGCATACATATCATGAAGTCCAGACGGACATTCAAGAATATCTTAAAAAATAAAGCATAAACTGAAATAAGCATCATATCGATAGGAAACCAATGTCGAAAACTATTGTCAGGAAAATAGAAACTGTTATAAAGTATTTCAGACCAACAGACATCTAGTTCATGTTCAAATCTGAAATCGAGCATTACAAATCGCAGTTAAATAAATATTGGAAGTTGGTCAATATCACTCAATTGCATATCCCCACCGTTCCAAGATATGCTGCTATGGATATGGCCTGACACAGTGTAAAGATATTTTGATGTATCAACAACAAAGCAACCAGTACACATTGTTTGATATGCAATTGGGTTTTTTCCGTGTCGTCTGTTTCTTGTTGAAATTAATTTGTCTGAATGTTACGAAACTATAATTCAATTCAGATAGAGGCTAACCCAGTTTCAATTACAAAGATCCATCAAAATATATACTTCCATATGAAGCCAGGCTATCACGTTTCATTTCTTTCTTTAGTCTTAAAATAAACCCAGAGCTAATAATACAAGACACATTAGGAAACACCTATGATTTGATCATGTTTAATGCGTGGTTTGTTTCAAAAACACACACAAGATGCAAATTATAAACAACATTTAACTCAAAATACGTACATCTGTCTATAGATAATTTAGCGTTTAAACCTTTTCAAAAGGCACCAGTTTTGATCTTGAAAAACATTGCCATGTACGTTTGTTTTAACGAGTGTACCAATAAAGGACTTTATTGTGGAAATGTCCGTTCCAAACCTTGCTTTCTTTCTTGTATACCAACTGTTAGTATTCATATCATCTACCTCCATTTTCTTTTATTGATTTTTCTCTTTATCGTGGATTGTTTTTAATTTGAATCTAATAACAGTTCGTGAAAACAACACTACTCAGTAGCTCACATTTTTTGTCTTTTTAGAAAAAAAAAGTTATATGAGAAATCGAATCCCGTATATTAGTAAAACAACATCTAGAATGCTCTTGCTCTTGTCACGATTTTGGACGAAAATTAGGACTCTTTTAATAGACAATCAGTTTGTAATGTAATAAATGTTTGTTATGAATACAAACCATAACAAATCATTTTCTAATCGTACAAAAACCGACTGATTTTCTAATACCATACAGTCTAATTTTTATATTAGAAATGTATTTTCTAAAAAAGAATTTGAACATCTAATATAAGAAAATCAGTCCATTTTATAATATAAGGAAATGTACATTTATGTACACAACTCCTTGCCATGTTCAGCAAAATCAATAAGTCTCAACATTTTCATCATTCTTTCGATCTTGGTGTTCGATAGCGCCAGTTTAGTTATTAAAGGACACTAACAATGGCTCCTTCATTGATAGTAATATACAAAAAAATAAACTCGTACAGACTTTATGTTTTGAAAAAGCTGAGCAATAATAGCAATAATTAAAATTGTCATACTCTATAAAACGTCCTCTCCCATGCATATATGGTTATTCAAGGATAGATGTAAGCTATTAAATTTCACTAACAGTATATTTTAAATAAATAATTAGCTTATAATATTTATATGTACCGTATTAGAATTATTATAGAATTGAAGGTTTTCAAATAGGATTACGCCTTCATACCGCTGAAAACTTGATTTGATCGTTATTCTTGTATGATAATATGTATATATTATAAATAAATTTTTTTAATTTCTAAATAAATAAAATTCATATGATACTGACCTTAGGTTCCAGTTAACAATCTCTAACTTTTCCCGTGTATTTGATCGAAATGAACGTTTAGGCGTATCATTGCTATTTCAGGGACTTAACATATTTTCATTGGCTATTTAAACACCTTAGGTGATTACCAATTGTTATCATCTATAACTACGGTGACCGAATATCACGCATTATGTGCCGCTATCGCTAGCAGATAGATTGTACGGTCTCACTGTACGCACGTGCTAGCATTTGAATAAGGCTGACTCTGATAGATTTATTTTACCAAAAGTTAACAGAACATGTATCTTATATTCATGGCTCTAGTTACATCAGTTCGGAACCACCTGCAAGAGTCTCACAAGGCTCCACATATATTGCATTTTCAGACAAAAACGGCCGTTGTACTCATTATCATTTTATGTGTACAATTTTGTGTAGATAGCAAACCCAGATAACAAAATCAAGCGGTGACTCAGTTTGAAATAAATGTTTATTTTGATAGGTAAAACATAAATAAATAAAAAGCGTGCGGATATTATAAATCAGTATACAGGGATATATATATATATATATATATATATATATATATATATATACAATTCATAAATGTGTTTTGATATGAGTTGTCAGTGAGGAAAATATAAAGGCAGTTTTCGTATGCTGTCGTGTGCTGTCATTCAAATCTGCAGTCCTGTAATTTTCCCAATTTCTTACTTTGTTGAGTGTGACACTGCGGTTTGAATCTGCAAACTACAAGGACTGCTTTAATTTGTTGGAAGTCACGTAATTTAATTGGAAGTCCCGTAACTTTTACAATTTCACCCTTCGCTCACTGCGGATTGAATCTTCAAAATACAAGGACTGCTTTAATTTACTGACATCTCGATTTCTTGAATGAATTGGGCAAATTTTAAATAACCAAGCGCGTAAAATAATTACAATCGTCGTTGTCATCATCATCGTCGTCGTCAAAGTTATACTCATAATTAGAACCGAATATAATTCAAATTGAAAAGTTTCGCTAATTAATAATTGAATAAATAATTAAAGTTTTATTAATAAATAATTCACAAGGGATGGGCTTTTTGTATTTGTTTTACTGTTTATCACATGAACGGTTATATCTTGCCGAGGCAATTGGACTGAAGTGCCTTGCCAAGGGAGACACCGTTACGAAAGACCCTGCCTAGTCTCAGCAGGATCTGAACCTGCATCCTTATGATCGCGAGTATTGAAGGCTTATCACTGTACCAACGCGGTTCCAAACTTTAGGGATGTACTCACCTATTTCGGTGGTTTTGGAACACACTTTCCTTCTATGCACCACTCCAAAAAAAAAAAAATGTTTTACCTATATTTGTGAGAATAAAAAGAAGACAAGAATGTAGATTTTGCACCCATAGCTCCACACTGGTTCTTAATTTGATTGATTTGCAATCAAGTACATGTCTTTGCCTAATTTCTACAGTTAAGTGTGAATTATTGTAAAACACACTGAATGGTTTTCCTATCACACTTAATCATAATTAATTTTTAAAAGTAATAAATAACATGGCCTCTGTCATATCCTTTTGTTAGAAAGTAGAAGGTACCATCTGATTAATGAATTGCTTAAATCGTGAAAGCTATATATATATATATATATATATATATATATATATATATATATATATATATATATATATATATATATATATATATACCAAACAGAGCGGAAAGTGCTATTCCTGGTTCCTAAAGGAGAATGATTGATAACATTAGCTGAATTTTTAAATTTAAATACGAATAATTTTAATTTGTAATCTACGGAGATTCGAACCAAGATCCTTGGGTTACGGCACCCATCGCCTTGCTTGTAAGCACCAATCCCTATACCATCATACCATCTTGAGCATGCACCCCCCAGATATATATATATATATATATATATATATATATATATATATATATATAGAGAGAGAGAGAGAGAGAGAGAGAGAGAGAGAGAGAGAGAGAGAGAGAGAGATTACCATATTTATTCAACAAATGGTTCCTCTTGCTGCACTGAAATATTTTGGCAGGCATTCCCCCGTGTTTGGATCCGTACATTTCATGAAGAGACAAACATCTGCAGTCACAGTCTTCAAAGAAAAACAAATGACGCTAAGCTAGAGCTAAATTAGGTCATTTAACTAACCTGCCACTCTAGGTCGAATATTTTTATTTAGTAGTTGGTGCACACGGCTACGAAACTGACCAACCGGATTCTAATCCCGACAGTTATAGTCTGCATGTTTTTCCTGTTACATTTAGCGAGCAACCTTAACTGCCGATGGATATAAGAAGTTTTTCTAGAGGTGTATAGGAGGTGTTTGCGAATCTAAGGCCTCACAAATTAGGTTCTTTATATAATTCCTTCTTTTTATCTACATTTTGAATCTCCAGTGCATTAATTACAAGTTCAACTGCACCAAGACTATCGTACTTATATGATGAACTAACATGGACAAAATATATACAATATTTTATAAAAAAAAAAAAAAATTCATCATAGGTTATGTTGCATTGTCTGGAAATAGTTGTATTCGAATGAAATTACTACAATTTTAGTGCAAGTGACCTTTCCAGAACTGACCGAAACTTTCTCCTAGCAGTATATGATTGGCGGGTTCAAGAGATTCACGGGGTCGAATTGATTTAACTTTCTAAAATTGTTACAATATGCTAAATATTTTACATTTCTTTCATTCAAAAGTCAAACAGCAGCAAAACTTATTGGGTAGCTAATAAGCTGAATGTGGAATTCAAAATAGAAATGAAACAATAAATGAACAAAATTAGTAAAAGTGTAATAACTGAATGAAACAATTAATAACTTTCAAGTCCCGTGTCATTATACCACCGGTCCAATTCTACTCTGTTTTACTGATAAATATATACTACGGAAAAGATTCGATGATAGAGTGAATTGTTTGGTCACAACAAAATACAACTGCTCAGAAATTTGCAGGTGGGATTAAGGGCAACAAAAAGAAAAATGTAGCTATTGCACCAGAAATGGGATATAAAGGGAAATAGCTACACTACAAAAATTACGATAGCAAAGTCTTATCTAATAGCAAAACACTAGTAATTATATGGTTCTTGGTTGGCTCAGGGTATAAATAGCATTATTATCTCTTCGGATGTAAGTTTATATGGTGGTCCAATCTTTAAATCTAGGAATTTGTTTAAGAACACACTGTATAATCCAAAGCTAAAATTGAAGGTTCAAAAGTGACATCCCTTAGCTTTGTGAGTAGACTCAAGCAATGGAAAGGTATGAATAGTAGTCCAATATATAATCCAAAACGCTCTTGTTACATTGTTACAACGCAACAAGTCTTGTTACTTTGTAAAAAAAAGTACTTATGTTTGCCTGAAGCTTGAAGGAATCAAAAACCTACTTTAAATGACAGATGAACCGTATAAAAGTGTGTACTCCTTGTGGTTGATCTGACTAGAGAAGAGAAAGACAGTCATTTTCAGATAGCAAAGTTTTTATATGCTAGCAATGATGTATTTTCTTGTATGTATATCTCTGTGTACCGAAAGAGCCCTCTTTGATGCCTTTAATTACATAGCTTCTTGAATTTATCCAGAGGCTTGATTGTTTCCGCTGCTTTATGAATAATGTTTGGATTGAATTTCAAAATGTATTCCGTCTGTTGCTTATTTTCTTCTAGCTCCTTTTTATTTTTGCTTATATCATAGAATTTCAGTTTGAAAACATGACCTAACCGTTCGAAACCATGTTCATAGAATGAGGCTTGGTATGCCATCATTCAAATATAGTTTCTTCATTTGTGTGGTTTGTTCGTTTTAGGCGTTTTATACTTATGTTGAACTACGTCTTTGCTCCCCACAAGTTGATCATTAAATCCTTTTGAAACTCCTTTTGGGAACTGTATTAAGTTTCTTTTTAATGTTACTTCATATCTAATTAGAGATGGTACTCCGTACTCCTTCATACACACCTGCAGTTTAAAAAGTTATTCGTACGTTTCTGTCCTTTTCAGGTTCAGAGAATACCTTTAACACTAATGACAATATGAATATTTTTGTCACTCACATTTCTGATTTGACAATACCATTCCAACACATATCTTTAAGAGCAATATGTGGGACATTTCTATTTAATTGAACTACAAATATGGTTGTTTTAAAAAAGATTAAAAAAATTATTAGCATGGATGAGTGAAACTATGTACCATCTGCAAAGGGATGCTAATAAATATCTCTAAGTGTCATATGTTGGTGGTTGTCCTCATGGTTGAATAGGCATTACTTGCAAATAACACATTTTGAATTTTGTTTGACCACACACTTCATTATACCTTTGTAGAGTTTTTTTCTCACCATGATATATTTTGAATGAAAACAATTTCGACCTAAAACCTATAAACCTAAGACCTAAACACCTCTAATTGGATTGTCTGAAGACCAAAACATCTCTAATCGGATTGTCTGAAGACCTAAACCCCTCTAATCGGATTGTCTGAAAGTTCGCCCTTCAATATCCAACAATGTTCTGGTTTATTTAAGAGATGATATAGATGTTGTCCTTTTTAGTGTCATAAAGTTTGATTTTCTCCTTCATGTCGCTATGACAAATTGTTTATTTCAACACTGATACAAACTGAATGTTGATGGGTTAAAAGTTGTTTCATTCGTATATGTCTTTTAGCTTGTAGAAAAAATTAATATATCAGCCATTTGCTTAATTCTAACAATCAAAATTCTCCGTATGTCAGTTTAGTGGGTTTGATCTTTTGTTTGTCATAGACACAACAACTAAGTCCTCATCTATGACGGTTGTGGTTGCGAATGACAGATTCTTTGGTAATTTTTCATATTTTATTTCATCTGTACATATTTTCACAATTTCGCACGACCTATCCACTTTTGTGCTGATGTGCCGTAAAGTACTACTACATACGTTGTCACATGTGTCCTTTTCCTAAGATGTTCCATATATTTGGCAGATGCAGCGTTGTTCCTCAACTTGAAGAAGCCACTCTCAAAATCGTTAGTTTCGTTTTGTCTCAAACTGGTATTAAACTCGATGTAAGATTTCGGCAACGGTTGTTGATTGAGTAGCACTACTCTATGTACTTTTGTTAACGTTGACCATAATTTACGGTAAAGCTCGAGATTTCCATAAAGAATCATGCACGCACTTTCATATTAAGTATACACAACAATTTAGGCATATTTGCAATCATTAGAAACGTCATAATCTGACAAAAGTTCTTACTCTACACCTATGTCTTTGAAACTAAATAAGTTATTGAAATCGTCCAGTATCAGTTATATATTTGCACAGATGTTGTATAATTCTATATTTTTCATTTGCATCGCCCTTTCAGCAAAGCAGTAAATCTAAGCTAACAGTTGGATAGGACACTGAGAGTAATTTCCTCATCAACTCAGTTCCTTGCTGACTATACTTAGGACAGTGCATGAAGAAATGCTTTGTGGTTTCTATCCCACCGCAGGAACAAAAAGGGGTGTCAACAAGTTGAACGCGGTAAAGATCAGTTTTTAACGAGCTTACATTGTGTCGCAATCTAGTATGGATAATGATTAGGGTTCGATGTTAAAAACTAGGCATATTGTTGGCTTTGATAATTGGGCATAAACACTTTTTCAAAGCACTGTAAGACATGCTATATTGTGTATCCTGTTCAAGATTGTTCCACAAGGCCACCGTTGAGGGTATTGTTACGACCAGGGGTAATGTAACAAAAGAAAAGACACAAACAAGCTTTCAAGATTTAAAATACAAATATTTAATATCCTAAAATATTAAAATATTAAAATATTTCAAGAAACAATTAAAGTGAAAGAATTAAAAATAACTTACAGTATAGAATATCCTTAAAAGTCCTAAATTGTTTTAAAGTTCACTGATCCGGAGGTCAATCCAAATATTCCGAATGTAGTATGTTCCGAATGGAGTAACCTTCACTGTACTAATGTGTTAATAAGAATTAATTATCCAAGTTTTATAAATTCCAAATAATCCCCGTGAATGGAATATCACAAGTTCTAGAAATGTTTCCGATAATTCCACGCAGCTGTATTATTAATAAAGTTGAAGAAACAGTACTAATGCAGAATGTACTGTATGATAATATCACTGAAACAGAATATCCGCACACAATATGAACCAAATTCGTTATGACCTCTCAATCCAGTGTAGCTATGAAGAATGCCAGAATACTGCTATTAATCTTATATATATATATATATATATATATATATATATATATATATATATATATATATATATATATATATATGTATCCTTACTGCGCAGAATCGAAATAAAAACCCATACTACGTCTTCTATAAACAACTGGGTATTTCGAAATAATTTCCTTCTAATAAACACGATTCATTCTTCGGATGTGACCTTAAACTATAATTCCTGATCAATACAATATTTACTCTTAATAGTACGAGAACTAGGTCAAAAGTTTCAAAGCTCACGTGCTGAAAACACGTGACAAGACTAAAGCTTCAGCGAAATATCGATCGAGCCTACCGTATGTGTACTCACGGCAAGACGACAGCTATTAGACTAAGAACAGAGATCAGAAACTAATAAACTATACCATTATTAAAAGAAAAATGATATATAATTCCGTAACAGTATAAAAGATGATTAAGTGGAATTTAGCCTGAATTATAATTTCTTTGTTCGGACAAAGAGGGTGGTAGTAATTCAAACAGATAGTCCGGCGTTTGCCTCGTTTTAATATTGTAAAGCGTTAATAACTTTCGTTTCTTTCGTCTGGATTCCAGAATTTTCCACCCTGTTTCAAAATAGAGAGAATTCTTGCCGCTTCAAGCTGTATTTTTTCAATTTTTTCAGAATCGATCAACGAGCATCCATCCCAGACTATACTGGAATATTCCAAGATTGGCCTGATACAGGTTATATACAGTTTTGATAAAATTTGCTTACTAAGTTTGTATTTTAGTTTTCTAAGAATGGCTATTCGGGTTGATGCTGTTTTTAAAATACTATCAATGTGACAAGATGGCAATGGGAATCCACATACCGAAGATAAGTATTTTCAAAGACAAGTTCAGGAATATCTGTTACTTTCTTGTTCGTAAAAAAAACATAGCCACTGTTTTTTTCTGGGTTAAACTTTAAGAGCCATTGCTTAGACCATTTATGCAGTTTTATTAAATCCTTATTCATGACTAGTTCTATTTAAGCACAATAAGGGGATGAATAATGCAGAGATGAGTCATCTGCAAAAATACGGGTGACGGAACTCATACCATCGGCACTATCGTTTACGTAGATTAGACACAGGAGAGGCCCAAGTACGGATCCTTGTGGCACACCATCATTTATAATTGTTTCTAATGAATAAGCATCGTTCAAAATAACCATTTGTTTTATATTACTTAGATAATTTTCAAACCATTTTAGCAGATTACCCGAGACACCGTATTCGTTCATTTTAAATAATAAGCCTCTGTGCCAGACCCGATCAAAAGCTTTAGTTAGATCATAAAATACTATACAAGAATTTTGAGTTTATTCCAATGAAACGCATATATTATGATACAGTTCAATACGTTGAAAAACAGTTGAGTGGCCAGGAAGGAATAAAGCTCAAAGCTTTGTAATAACGCCCTTGGTGTAGTTTGTAGTTTTGAGTTCATTCATTTCTAAATTCCTCAAAAAATGTCGCATTACATTATGGTGTCCTTCTTAATGTAAAGTGTGACACCACACCATGTACGTAGTGGTACTCATCATTTATAATGTTTAATGTTTGAATTTACGAGCAATGAATACAATGCTTCAAGAGGAGGAATAGTTGTTCATTTAATCTATAAAATAAATAAAAATACTCAGAGCTAAATGTCTTTTCGGCGATATTTAGATTGAACATTTTCAAAATGTTAAATTGTTTCTATAAATTTTGTATCATCTCAGTGTTTGGCTAGCTACTCAAGGGCCTACACGATGAACCAAAAGCTATCAGCAAATCGGATCGTTCTTTTTCAGGAAATTTCTTGTCATTTATTTTCTATCTGATCAACAATTAAGTCCTTGTTAAATGAAACACGTTTCGCATATGTGTTTGGAATAATTTTTACGTCACCTCTATGATCTTCAGAATGAAATGTAATTCATATCGAGATAGTTGGGAATGAAAAGGAAGGTATCAGCATGGTGGATTTCTTTTTATATTTCCATATAACTTATAACTGCTCCTATATGCAGAACATAATTAAATAAAATAATAATATAATTCTGTAATGTTACTTGTTGTTTTATCTAACATTTATAATATTAAGCTACATTAGTTTGTAAAGGCAAATACAGATAATTAGGCAAACATCTCAATTCACGATTATACGCAGTTGTAATTATATAAAAAAACTTGTTTTATTTCTCGCTTTTTAAAAATAAAATATTCGATTGTGTATGTACGGGGTAATAATGCTATTCTAGTATATACTTCTTTTATATTTCCTTCTAATATCGGTAGTGTTGCCGTTTGCATTTCAGTATCTCTGCTTTTTGTACAATTTTGTGGAATCATTACCTCCTTCACCAAATCTAACAATTTGCTCCTCATTTATTTTAATTAATAAACCATCAAAAGTTATGAAATTTACAGGGTTCTTATCATCATCGTATGCTATTATATCCGTTTCGTTTTCGGGTTTGAACGCAAAAGTCTTTCCAGAAGCAATATTGAAACATAACAAAATTCTTATTTTATAGTAATATTCTCTGAAGTTGACAAATAAATCTCGTTTTATTATATCACCAGTTGTTTCAAAGAAACTTCATTTAATTTAAGTAATTTTTCATCTAAGTTTTTAATTTCTTCATTAACTTTTTGAAACTGATCATCCGCGAAACCTGCTGTAAGAGTGTTGACATTAGTATCAAAATATTCTTTTATTACTAAATCACTTCCACTAACAGATTATCCTGATTTTAGAATCTTATGATTATTCATATGTAGAGTTTGTAGAGATTCTGATGATCCGGTTTGTAGCTTATTCCCACGGTGAACGCATTCATCCATTTCATTTTTAATAGTAGTAGGTTCATTTCTTGTTGCATATTTAGTAGTATCGAACTGTATATCGCTAGTATCAGTCAATGTACTAAACACCGTATGACTCATATCTGTCTGTCTATCTATCTATCTATCTATCTATCTGCAATATATAGTTATTTATATGCAAAGTATACCACTGAAGAAGCATAGTTATTCTTATTGTATACTCATTTTTGTCTCCATTAACTTTGCATTGTCAGAATCGTGCAGTATTTCTCCACACTGTTCGGATTCATACTGCACGACACGTGTGTCTAAAAATAGTATCGCGTGTTAGGAACTACTTTTTATTGTAAACAAATAATGTACGCAAATGTAGCAGACACCGGAGCTTTTTGCTTTATTAGATTTGTCTGTGGATGAACTAAGCAAGCTTTTTGAGAGTACAGATGATAAAGCTGACGATGTGGATGAATTCATTGAGTCACAAAAGAAACTTTCAACCAAGCAAGTGACTGAACGTGATATTTCACGATGTCCAGCGGTGGCTTTATGACAACAAACGTGAGACATGCAGTATTGAAAATATCATTCTGATAATTTAAACACTTATTTAGCCTATGGTTCAGACTATGAATCGTGTTCTCTAGAGTCAGAAAGAAAACAAATAGCATAAAAAGGCATCTTAAGACCAAATGATATTCCGTTTCTCTCAGAGACCGCCCATTTTACAAGTCCAAGCAATATATTCGAAAAATAAAACTAAAGAAGGCGGATTTTGGTATAAAAGCAAGTGCCTCAGAGCCAATAAGCCACGATAACGAAGAAGCCTTATTTTCCGCTGACGAAATGGGCTCTCACACCCCAGCCGCTTTGCAATTTTGCCTGTTTTAACTTTTTGAGAAAATGTTTGGATTTATAGTAAAAGTCATATAGGTCATGTAGCTGGGGTCCATCCAACAAAGATCATGCAAGTGACAGTACATATAAATATGTCATCTATAGCTAGTAATAAGAAAGACAATAAATGTACTTACTTTTCTGCATCTTGAATTTCTTCAAAATGTACTTTCTGATCCACGGCACGAAATTGCACTGCAATCAAGACTACATATCCAACAGATATCACATTCCCAAGGAGAATTTACTGCACTCCAAAACGAAATGAATTTGATATTCCCTAACAAAAATATTTAATCCTGCATCTTCTTGAGAATTTCAATTAAAAGAATTTCATATTTTGTCCACCTTATGATTCCAAACTATCAATGGCAGAACAGTAACACATGTGTAGCTTGCTGTCGAGGCCAGTCCCTCTAGCTACATGTACACCGTACGTAATCGACCCAGCCAATAACGCAATCCACCACAACTATAAAAGCAGAATTTAGTTGGATCGACAGAAAAACAAATTTCCTCCATTCCAGATCAACTGGGATAGTTGTTCCAAGGCGCAGTCATTCACAATATGACTCAAAATTTCAATTTTAAGTAGACCAAAATGAGATTTCTTTTTGAAACGAATGACTGAGAGCGCGGTACTCTACCAAGTTCAAAGTTCACTGGGCGGTGCCATGTGCGCATGAATACTGTTACTGTGTATTTGTTTAATACGGTTGTGTATTTATTTTGGAATATAGCAGAAATTCAGTTACTTTGTTTCTTGTAGTGTGTTCTTTTTATTATTCAGCCTTAGGTTGGAAAGGAAAATGAGTATACAATAAAAAGGTTACTACATTTGTATATGAAAATATGAACTTGTTTTTTCTGAGCTATACTGCAGTCCTGACGTCGTGCAGTATAGTTCAGAAAAACTCGTTCATATTTTCCCATACAAATGCAGTAACCTATAACTACTTCCAAGTGCACTGGTCAGAAAAGGCCTTCAGAGTAGGCTAGGATATATAAAGCTCTACCACGGATAAATACATGTGATCACAAACACAAATAATTAATTGATGTTAGTAAAGTATAAATGTAGGTGGCATGATATTATCTGGTTCTGATGGTGTATTAGTAACTGAGATGGATCCAATTATCAAGTTTCGTGACTGGAACATAAACTGCACCCAATTAAAGTACTGTTAACACAAACTTTTAACAAAGTCACAGAAGGATGAAATATAGGTCTCAATGACCTTTTTTTGCAAAAAGGATACAGAATTGATAAAAAAGTATTCATTTATCAAGTTTCAAGATACTCGAAAGGAAAGTATGTATATAACATGCCAAAATCTGGTGTGGTTCCGTGCTAATTGTGAAAACTCAAACATTAAATGATTACATATAGGTCAGAATGATATTGTTTTGTTGTAAGAGTGTGGTAATAACAGAGATGCATATCATCATTAATTTCACGATTCTACTATGAACAGTGCCTGATTAAAGAACATCAAACTAAAAAATGTCACCCAAGACAGTGAAGCGTAAAATATAAGCCATAATGATCTACTATTGAAATGAAGGAGTAGTACACATCAAGATGCATCTCCTCACCAAGATTTATGATTCCAGACAGGATACTATGTACATAGCATGCCAAAAATCTACGTGGTCTGAAACTAAACGCAAAACCTTAACAAAAGCCTGCGAAATATGAAATGTAGGCCACGTTAACATATTTGCCAAGGGTGCAGTGCTAATATACATGTATGAAATCTTTGAGTTGAATAACTCAAGAATGAACAGTATAAATATTAAATTGATCCAAAGTCATCGAAGTGTTACCGTGGCTTAATTTTAAGATGATGGCACAGGACTCATCAAGATGCATCCACTCACCAAGGTTCATTGTTCCAAGTATAGCAGTAATATACTGAATATAAAAAAGAACCAATGCGCTCATTAGATCAATGCAAACCTTAACCTAAGCCAGTACAATGCAAAATGTAGGTCACAGAAATCTTTTTGTTATGGGAGCAATACAAATAGGGATATCCACAATCACCTGGTTTAATAGTGTAATCTGTCCAGCAGGAACAGTAAAAATACAAAATTAAACCCAAGTCAGTGAAGAGTGAAATATGTATCACAGTGACCTACTTTTAACATGAGGATATATCACTTATCAAGATGCTTCATCTCACCAAGTTTCACGATTCCACGTATAAGAGTTGTATATGAGGGGGGGGGGGGGGGGCAACGTGTGTGTTAGCTCATCAAATAGATTTAACCTAATCTAGTAAAATCTTAAATGTAGGTCCCAATTACCTTCTTTTCTTGTAAGATTGTGTAATATTGATATAAATGCATGCAATCATCTAGTTTGATGATTCTGTAATGAACAGTGCTTGAGACTGAACCCAAGATATTGAGCATGAGATATGGGTTACTGTTATCTACTTTTGTAATGAGGGTATAGTATTCATCAAGATACACCCCTTCACCAGATTTCACGAATGTTGGTGTAACAGTTTGCATACAAGGTGCAATACACCTACTTGGTTATGAACTAAACGCAAAAACGTAACCTAAGCCTGTAAAATGTGGAATGAGATCACAGTGACATTGTTTTGTAGCAAGGGTGAGGTACTATGAGAGATACATACACTCTCATCAAATTTGCTGATTCTAGCACGAACAGAGCTTGAAGAATACAAGCTTATAATTAATTTTAAAACATAAAACTTAACAAAAGTCATTGAAACGTGAAATATGAGTCACAGTGACCTACTTTTTTGATGAGGATGTGGTATTCATCAAGATACTTCCCTTCGTCAAGTTTAATGATTCCAGGTATAACATTATTTATATAGTAGGACCCAGGAAGAAAGAATATATTTAACATGAGGATGTGAAATGGTTAGGTGTATTACAACACTAATTTAGTACCTTGTTTATTTTCTTCATTGTCTTCATTTTTGCTTTGATAAAATCCAGCACAGTAGTTGTAAGTTCAGATGCACTAAGTCTATCTTACTTATGTAAGGCACTAATATGGACACAACATATAAAAAGTCAGCATAGGTTATGTGGCAGTTTGTAAACAAAATAGTTGCATTTGAATGGACTAACAGGAATCTTCAGGGTAAGTTGCTATTCCGTAGCAGGCTGAATCACACCTGTTTGCTTTGTCGTCCTGCTCAAAAGCCAAGAAGCTGAACTCATTTAATTTTCTGTTTAAGCTTTAATGTTGCTTTCTATTTGATGCAAGTAACATTTTCAGTGGCTTGCAAATCTCCAGGAAAAATAAGAGAAAAAGTATTAGGGATAACAATAAGATACTATAGCAGCTCAGTTAGAGGGGTAGTAGGCCTACCTGTTGACCCTTTGGTATTGACTTCCGGTCACAATCAAGCGTAACAAACTTTCATCTGCAGCTACTAATAGTGCCATTTTGGTCAATTTAGGTTTATTGCGCTCCGTGCGATAAGGAAATTTCGGTTTTGCTATAGTTATCAGGCAGGTGCACTTTAGTATCTAAAACACCGAGCGAACTACCGTGCTTACATCTGCTCTTGTTTCCAAATACAATACTGTATCCAAAGTGCCCAGGAGCAGCGCAACAAGTGAACAATTTGTTGGTCTAGTACAGAAGCGGAGTTCTTCAGCCTTGGGTACCCGAAGATGTCCGTCCGATGAACTTATAAAAACTATTTTCAGAATAAACATCACCGTGTATTTACGTCAAAAGTTTAATAGGTGTAAACAGTTTGGGATTTCTAAACAAAAACAATTCTTACTGATTATCATAATAGACGATTCAATGTAAATGTGTCAGGCTCACGAAACTCCAGGTCGGTGGAAACTTCATAGACATGTAGACTTAACGCCTCAAGGCGAACCCAGCCTTTGGGCGTAACACACATATTTCAGATTCAGTGTCAGTGTGTCAGACTCACGGTGAGCCCAGCCTCTGGGCGTAACACACATATCTCGGACTCACTGTCAGTATGTCAGCCTCACAACGAGCCCAGCCTATGGGTGTAACACACATCTCTGAATAATAATAAATGTACAATATTTCATATCAATACTCCTTACATTTCAGAAGCAAATTGTTTTAATATCCTGCTCATTGAGCAGCACACTGTTGTTGAGTGTCCCATCTTTCGACCCATGAGACATCGTTTTCATAATGTGTCGGCAGAGAACATCTTGGACTTTCGAATTGAATGTTAAGTATATATATATATATATATATATATATATATATATATATATATATATATATATATAATAGTAATAATACTAATATTAAAAAGGTTATATTCTAAGGACTTGACCTTTAAACTTTTATCGTTTATTTTGTATACCTTTTTAAATGTTTTGGTAATGACTTTTAACTTTATCATTTATACTGTCTTATATTTACTAGGTCCTATACAGCCAGAATTGTGCTGACGTGTTTATAAACCCTATACATATATACGTAATACTTATATGTCGTTCATTTGTAAGGCTGTTTTTTTAATCAAATACCTACAAGAGGAGTCTTAAGTGAATAATGATTTTAAGGAAAGATACGAGTTAAGCTGATTGAGAAGTTTACATCACTTATCCTATTGAATACTCTTGCCTGGAGATGAGAACGCACTAATGCAGAGACAAATTACACACACACACACACACACACACACACAAACACACACACACACACAAACACACACACACACACAAAGACACTGTACATACCCCACAGTAGACGGATTTCTTCCCGTTAATGAGCTGACACTGCTGATCAGTGGTGTACTTCTGTCCTGGCAATTTCATCGTAAACTTTGTCCATTCAACTCGTTGTAGATAACACCTTTTTTTTTCAGGCACTCTCTAAAATATGAAAATGGACTGTTTACAGAGATAGATAGATAGATAGATAGATAGATAGATAGATAGATAGATAGATAGATAGATAGATAGATAGATAGATAGATAGATAAATAAATAAATAGATAGATAGATAGATATGAAAGGTATCTAGAAACCTTATACCCATTCACCTCCCTACTTACTTACAAAAAATACTTATGTAGATACGTACCTACCAACCCACGCTTGCATATTTGCGCACAAACAGTAAGACAGGAGCACATCTACATGTTGGATAAAATTGGTGCATATGCACACAGAACGAGATTCCTGGAATACATGTTTCTCATGTGACCAATTTATTTTTCATTGATTATTTCAATTACTTCTTAATTGCTGAGGTAGCAAACAGACCTGTTCTCCAAAAGTGCGTGCTTTAAATTTTGTTCCTTCTGAGAGACTACTGGTCAAGTTAGTCGCCCATATCAAAGGACATCTGAAACGAATGCAAGTTTATAAAGCTGTATGCCTTGATATACATTGTACATACTTGTCCTTTAGTGTCTTCTTGAACGCTTCCACGGAGCAGTTAGTGAAAAGCTAGGGGTTTCTGGAGTATGGCTTGGCTGGGTCGAATTGCGGCGGCGTCTCAGACATAATAAAAAAATCCTCAGATTTACAAGCTTTGGCGTCCCCTGTGCTGTCGTGCACTGCTCCAAGACTGGAAACAAACAAACGGGCAATTCTCATGAATATACACCAGAAACAGTGCTGATTTAAGAATCGGAACTTTGATTCATTTCTCTACCTTGAACGGCGAGTGTCAGTCCACTATTGCCTAATATAATTTCCAGAACAGATAAGAACAGAACTAAAATTTTCTTACACTCAGGTCACATATATGACATGAAGTTATTTCATCAAACTGGGTGAGGTGGTAAATAAACAAAAATATAAAATCAAATCGTTTCCAGGGCCAAAAATATAAAATTATAAATCGAATAAATGTACACGTTTCTTATTACATCAACTATCCTACTACAGAACATTTAGGAATTATATAGGACCATTCAAATATCGACCAGTCTCAATAAGTAATTTGTTATTACAGCACCTGAATTTAGACAGCGTTTTATGATCTCTAGCCGGTAATTTTAAAAAGTAATTTTCGATAGTAAACTTATTTTTTGTTATCTGAATTCTGAATGTTTGCGTTCCAGTGTTGCAGATATTCACATTTAGGAATATCTTCAGTTTTATTTTTCAACAGTTCATGATATACAAACTATTCCATTGACTTTATGTCATATAGTCCTGTTTCGGAAAACAAAAAATGGATTTAATGGACCGCTGACCAATCTAATCATCCTGTTCGGTGGAAATGTGCATCTAATTGCATTTTTGTTTCTACATGTGCAGGGTCTGTCAGGAGGCTCAGTAGGTCAATTGTGTGATTTATGCTATACCACATGATTGGTCAATCAATCTGAAAGGAGCCTCAGTAGGTCAATTATGTGGTTTATACTACAGAACAGGGTTTGTCAAGCAGGCTGTCAGGAGCCTTAGTAGGTCACTTATACGGCTGATACTATATCATAGGATCGGTGAAGCGGTCTGTCAGGAGCCTCAGTTATGCGTTTTTTTCTATTATGCTATATCACAGGGTCTGTCAAGAGGTCTGTACGGGGCCTCAGTAGGTAACTTCAGCGGCTTATACTATATCACTTAGTTGATCAGTCTGTTTCTCAAGAGCTTCAGTAGGTCACTTCTGCAGCTTGTACTATGGAACATAGTCTGTCAAGCGGTCTGTGAGTAGCTTCAGTATGTCATTTCTGCAGCTTATACTCTGTCAAGCGGTCTGTCAGGAGCCTCTGTCTGTCAGGGATTTTAGTAGATCATTTCTGCTGCTTATACTATATGACATATACAATTTGAAGTCTTTATAACTGTAACATTTCTGAGCCAATTTACATGAACATTTCACAACTTATGTCAATGTTCACAATATTATCTTTATCTTTTGTCACGGAAAAAAAAAAAAAAAAAGAAAAAAAAAAGGAAAAAAAAATCTATTATGTGAAAATATCAAGGATAACAAGAGGATTGAGGATTGAGGATTGAGGATTTTCCTCAAATCCGGAACGTCAGTTGATTATTTAACTTTCGGTATCCTTACGTGGATCGTATAGTAAGTATTTTCGACGGCTCGGATAATGCTGTGATCTGATGCTGGAGATATTGGAAACAGGAAAACCAGGAAGAAACCACTGACGTTGGAGGGGAGGCCACTAATATTTGCACATGTGGATATCAGGATATTAAACACAGGGTACCATAAGTGCTAAGCGAGTGAATGCAAATGCGGGAGACAAATAGTGTGCTAGGAATCGACTTACTTGTGTCCAAGTTCGTATGTTGCTGTGCCCACCGTAAGAAAATAATCACCTACCTAGACGATCGAAGTTCTGCTACCCGACTCACATACCTTCCTGTCCAGCTAAGACCTAAAAGGAAAACATAGAAGACCAGATATCATAATGACATTCCTAAAGGCTAACTTGTAAAACATATCAGTTGCACTGAGGTGGATGCATGGCTAGAATATATTGATTAATAAGACGCACCAATCCATGCTTAAGTTATAAGAATTTACTTAATTCATATCAACGAAAGCTCTTTCTTCATAAATTTCACTCAGTACTTCGCAATAGCGGATTATATAAGTGACCGACCATTTAATTTTCTCTTGAAAGGGCGCGAATGGGACTGGGATTTTATTTTGAACTGGGATATCTTTTTCCTTTACTTCAAGTATTTTTTCCCAAGTAATATAATGGGTATAACATGTTCATTCTTCCAATAAATCAGAGCAAGAATATTTGTTAAAGCTTTTTGAGGGCCGGATATTTTTTCAAGCAAATCCCAGGCTCGCCACACACCCCTTGCTCGAAAATTACACGTTCAATCCCTAAACTCGATAAACGTAAAGCTAATACTACAATGATTACGTCGACATAAACAGGTATACCAAGATAATATAGTGACTACACCCAGTGACAATAGCGATAGTTGTTGTCCCAAGTGTGTGTGTGTTTGTGTGTGACTATGGAACTGGATTTAATGACTATTGCATGACGCAATAAGGGAATGGACTAGTCAATAAATTACGTTTCGAAGTCACAAACGGGAGGGCATCACAAATATCTCGGTTGCCCAAGGGTGTTGTCACTGCTTGTATAGTATATCGAATTCAGCCAGATAAAATAACGCGAAGACGAATGGCATGATACTGAAGCAGAACGAATTAACCTCTTGACGTGTTTGTTTAACTTGACACCCGTTAACGCGATATCATCTTTGTGGGTACTAGTTTATCACGTGAGGGCGCAAGTACTTCGCGCAAGAGAAATAGTTCACTGTTAGGAAACTAGTAGAATTTTACTTTAAATCACATGAAATGAATTCTCTTCTTTTATTTGATCACTCTAAAGGTATACTAATATATACATACTATGACTACACCCTGTGGCAATAGCGATATTTGTTGGCCCGAGCATGTGTGAATATAGAAGTAGATTTTAGTTACTTGTGCCTGGCGTGTAATAAATCCAGTTCCAGAGCCACGAATTCAAGGGGAAACAAATATCGCTGTTGCCTGAGGGTGTTGTCTCTCTACATTATTGTATACCGAATTCAGTCAGGTAAAATAAAATGACAATAAATTTTACATTACTGAAGTATAAGAAATTGATCTTATTACATGTTTAACTTTACTAGCTGTTTTTACATCATCAGTGATGGCACAAGTTTTTCACGTGAAGGCACTAATTATTTACTCGATGGTACGAGTTCCTGCGATGGAAATGGATTGTTAGCATTGCATTGTCAGGAACGTAAATGAATTCTATTTTAAATCTGGTGGTATGAATTTTCTTCATTCATTTGGTCCAATTATATGAAGTGTAGATATATCGGGAATATATGGTAATACACTACACATCATAACGCCATGACTTTACAAAGTTGACACACTGACACCCAAGGGGATGGTGACCACCTTCTCCACTAGGGCGACAGCAAGTTCTCTGATCCTCCCAGGATGACGCTGACGTTTTACTGGCGCCCTAATCCTTCCAACATTTGCTCCATCGGAGATGAATCTGTTGATCTGGATGGGCAATCCATGACATCTATGCACTGTTTAAGTCAAAAAGGTTGATGTTGACCTTGCTGTCTGTGGACGGAAGTTGTTGAAATTTCAATTCCCGTCGATTTCCTTATGGCTGCAGGAGAAGAACAAACTCCAGAATCAATCCATGGTGGATATATAGATGCTATGTAAAGTTTCCATCTATAACAATTAACCTGAAAAGAAAACTGCAGTTGATGCCTTTCCAAAGTATGACGCTTTCAGCGCAAAAACAATTACGTTCAGCTACTTAGTACTATGAGACTTTTTCGCCACTTTTCCTCTATACTGGAATCCTTCCATCAGGAAAGCTTAGGTTAGAAACCCTGGCACATCGCTTGAAACGACATATCTCCACATTTTCGGTGTTACATGAAGTTTCCGCGTTGTCCAACGTTGACGCTCCATTCTATGATGACGAGTAAGGATGACGAACACCAGCCATTTAGGTGGAGTTGAGCATCTTTCTCCGTAATGTATTAACACAATCACTTGGTTATTTGACTCCCTCTCACACCTACGACGGTGGATGCAGTGGATACGGCTGAATCAAAACAACGATCAGCATGACATTGACGTACTCTCATTGCCGTGACGTCCTGTTGTAACTCTTGAGGAACCCGATAAAGGGCAGTGGAACATTTCCTGTCGTCCTAAAGCATCAGAGAAGCTGCGTTTTTAGCTCGAGCTGTGTGACAACCTCAAGCAACGTCAACTTGTTATATACAAGCTTCCAGTAAAGCCCAAGACTCTCTACCTACTTTGCACACTTAATGGCGCAATAACTAAATGAGGGATAAAATTATGATTTTCAATTGATAATACCATACATTAATTGATGATGTTGTGCTATAATTTTTGTCGACACAGACCACGTGTTGACCGTGCAAATCGCCTCAAAACTCAAGGTGGCTCGTGCAATACATGAAACGACACCCATGACTGCGCATCACAATATTCACTGGGTTTGATCAGCTTTGAGGCTTGAATTTACACTGGAGTACATCTGCTTTACAGTTGTATTTGTTTTAAGTTAATCACTATATACTCCCCTGAGCAGTGATTGGTCGTGACAGGTTAAAATAGTTCTAACAATTAGATCAATGATGTTTAAAAAGCATGAAACGTTCTTGATAATCTCTCATTCTCTTCATTTTAACCACAATGGAAACTTACCACGTCTACTAATGACGATAAAACAAGTGTTAAGATATACAAATGTTTGCAGGAACGCTGAAAAAGTGTTGAGTTACAACTACGGATCCAGACCGACCATAGCTCGTTAGGTTCAAGATTTTCCAAAGATTGGTCCAAATCATGGAAGGCCTCAAATGAAGAGCAAAACGAAAAACAATACATATCCTAACTGGTGGAGCTCAAACCCCATCCACCCATCTAGGTCTAAGGTTGGGTTCGAACTCCTTCCCTGAAAAATTTTGATCCCGCAAAGCGCGTAACATATTGTAAAATCATCACTTAATATCAAGATTTTCATATTTATAAAATGTTTTCTTTCCTTGTCTACATACCGGTCAAATGGATAAAGGCGCACCTTTTCGAAGGACTTTTCCATGAATGGCTTAACAAAGTAATAACTAGTTGATTTCGAGATTATCGTGAGCTTCAAATAATTCTTCAATACGTTAAAACAGCTGACGATTTTATGCCCGTGATAATGGAAATATCGTACACTGCTTATCGAACATCTTTATCAATTGTTACCTTCACAGGAACCACTTTTCGCTCACCAATCGCAGACAAACAAAGGTATTCCAGAAGTGGGCCATCTTCCATAAATGTACGACCATTTTCAAAACTACAAAACAACCTCAGAATTGTTGGATATAACAGAGAATTACACCCGTAAACGTTATCGAAATTGGCATTGCTATCAGCTAACGAGTACCCTAAGAGCGCCCGGAATTTACACTATGCTTTATACTAATTAGCAGATTGGTTATCTTATCCAACATGTTTACGTTACTGTGGTTACCCTATGTTATGTCACACGCATATGTTTGCAGGTGTCCGGTGTGCTGCACGTGCAGCAGCAGATCATTTTATAGAAAGTTATTTTGTCTATTGAACGGCATAAAATTTATTTACAGGTTTAACTAAAAAAAAAAAAAAAAAGCGCTATAACCAAATATTCATAACTTTTCACATTGCTGCAAATATTTCCTTTGCGTGTCAAAATCATTTGTAGGTTTATAACTTATATTGTTTTATACAGTCTTTGAAGGGGCAGAGTAGTGTACTTAGTCTGGCTGTTCAAAATTGTGCAAGATATATATATATATATATATATATATATATATATATATATATATATATATATATATATATAAAATAAAAGATGAAGGTAAGAAATGTAAAATCCTTAAAACATATATTCAGAATTTATTATATAAACCGTATTCTCTAAAAAAATTCCAAGATTTTCTCGGATGGTACACCAACAAATAGTTTCTTCCTGCAGTTCACGAAAAATAAAAAGGAAAAACTGTAAGAGCACAAATCAAATACCTGTCAAGATAAATCACTTACACTCAACATCAAGGAGAACCAACAAAGGCAAAAACACTAAGCTAATCGGTTATTAAATTACATGTATATGGTCTCTTCCTTAAAACACGGTCTTTACTTTCTGAAGACCACGGCATAAACACAAGAGTGACAAAATTAAACTTAGATCCAGTCGGTTGAGATAATGTCATCATTTCACGTGTGATCCGAACACATGACCAGCTGCCCCTTGCTCAATGCAATTTGAAATCAGTGTCAACATTTGATATGCTCAGAGCCCATCAAAGTGCGAAGATGCTAACTAAATAAAAAAAAAAAGGAATCACTCCTTTTTGTTTGAGCCTGCCTCGTATACGAACCACCAGACTTTACTTAAACCCTCGTGAGTCAAGCCAATTCATGCTGAATGAATAATTGTGGCTCACGTGTGACCGATTGGACCTAATTATCGTGGCATTAAGAATAATGAACTTGTTTAATTCAATAATTTCAGGATTATTTTCCCGACAAACATTTGTGTGTGGTTAACGCGATGTTGATTCGGTGGTTTTGTCTGAAAATCAGTGAAGTGTGAGCTTCTATAATCTGCGGTAATTAGTGTATATACAGTGTTTCATTAGCAATTGTGCTTCGAGCAATTGTTCTAGTATTTTACAGTCATGTTGTTCATTGTGATTAAGCATGCTTAGATAAAATGAGACATGCTTTCACGAGGATTTAAATTTTTCAACAACAGTTTCACATAAATGAAGAAACCATTTGAATAAGTATTAAATCTAATTTTAATTTATAGTATCATTTCTTATTCTTTCTTTCGTTTTCAGTAATATCAGTGTTTGAATACCGTATGTTTTTTTTTTCGTTTCCCTGTAACTTTACTTATCTCACAACATTTCGATTTAAGGCAGTGAGTGGAAATTACAGCTACCGGATACCGTATAGATTCGTGTGCGTTGAAACAATATATAAAATGCTTAAAGATTCTTCTATTAAAGGGTTAAAAAAAAAACACGTGTAAAAGCCGATATTTGTCACCATATTACAGAAATGATGCTGATTTATTAAATGGTTTGTTGATCTCCATGAATCAAAAAGTAACAAATGAGGGACGGGTGCTTCTTAATCATATGTGGCTAAGTTTTCCTGGGGTCTTTAGATTCGTGGTTCAGGAAAACTACGAAATCCACGAAAATTGGTAACCCACGAAAATTATTGATACTACTGTATATTACAGTCTAACGAGAGTCCTGTGTTAACCCTAAAATATGGTCTTTGGAGTCAGGTGGTTCTTTCATGCAGGATTTTGTTGAACATATTAAGTATCAAATGCAGTATCAAATTTAATGATGAATTTAGCAAGTGGTCTCTTTATGCATTACTGTATTTTTTTGTGGAAAAAGATAGATATGAAAAAGAACAAATAAAAAAGCTTACAAATAATAACAAGTATGACTTCGGAATGGTTCTTCTTAGAGATGGACAGATGTAGTTGTAAAGGAGAATTTAATAAAAAAAAAACTGCCGATTTAATCAATAGGAGATCGCTTGCGTAATAGGAAAATAACTCTTTGAACCTTGAGCGTCAAGATAGATAATACGTATTATACGCCTCGGAAAGGTTTACAACCATGAAAGTTGGTAGCGCCTTAAGTGTACCATGTCTTTTTTATGAGTACTAACTTAAAAAATAGGACATATATCACTTGCATATATTACAAATAAAAGAGGTAAATGAACTTTTATGGCACAATATTTGTTATCAGAGAGAGAGAGAGAGAGAGAAAGAGAGAGAGAGAGTACTTACCGCGAACACCATTATTACTAGGAGAACCCTCGTACAAGTCATGTCTACAAATAACAATAGTCGCTATGTGTACTTGTACAATATGCTTTTTTTTTTAACAGACTGGCAGACATATTTATTATCCAATTACAGACGAGACCCTGGCATCTATATCGATGTATTACAGACTGACATTGCAGCAACTTATTAGAAAAAAGAGATGAAAACTTAAACATTTTCCATTATACGAGGAAGAAATTGTAAACAAAAAAACCTTCAAAACCCAAATCCAAACCCAAACAAAACAAACTATTAAATGAGGACAGTAGAAGGAACGCATTCACACACATGTGTGATGTCCAGCACATTCAAACTTGATCCGTGATTATGAATTTCACCATATTATTTGATGAAAAAATAAGAGAATGATAGTCCTTAATATGTTTTAACGTGAGATATGGAACATTCACACCTGTATAAAGTCTGTAATATGCTTTAACATGAGATATGGAAAATTCACACCTGCGTATAGTCTGTAATATGCTTTCCCTGAATCATACACGACGCTCATAAAATATGCATCTTTCTATATAATAAGGGCCTTCAGTTCAATCTTCTGGGTTGGGGGGATTTTAATTCGACCCGGGATATTTTTTCTCTTTTACCTCTTGAGAATTTAATTTTTTTTTCAACTAATAACATGGATACAACATTTTTTAAAAATAAATAAGAGCAAGAATAGTTTTTTCAAGCTATTTGTGGCCGGAATTGAAAAGAAAACTAAAATCCTATACAATCACCCTGAAATTTAAATGGTCGGTCCCTAAAAGACGAGAATAGAAAATTACATGTCGCTTACGTAAAAGGCCGCCAGCCCTTGTTACTTGAAGTATTTCGAAACTAGCTGTATTTACACCATTCACTGAAGTAGTATGTTTGAATGTTGAGAGACAGAAACAGTTAACGATACATACGTACGAATCCTAAATACTACTACTACTAATAATAATAATAATAATAACACTGGTCCACAGCCAAAATGCTTCCGCAATAAATTTTGTCAAACTTTACTAATTCTGGGTCACTGAGAACGAAAATGATGCTTAAAATTGTTGATTGGCTCTAGTTTTAAAGATATGATACTCGGTCAGTATATACGACCCATGACTTGGGAATGGCGGACGATAAGTGACTTATAAAGGGAAGGGATCTCAATTTAAACCAGAAATGACTAAAATGCATCTTTGACTGGATCAATGAATAAATCTATGACTGGGTTTGGACAGTACTTGCTTTTTAGGCAAAACAATGAATGATGCAATCTGAAGCTGGTATTGCGTCATACATGATATGAATTGCATGATGTTATTCCTAGAAGTCAAGGATGATGCAATCATAACTAAGCTTACATCACTCCGCTGAAGAAATTGCCCTATATCAGCTCTACAAATCATACAGTGTCGTGCTCTCTAATTTGTCAGTGTTTGATTTTGAAAAGGGACACATTTCTTTTTAGCCAAAGTGAGCAGAGATGCCTCGTACTTGTGTGAACAATGCAGATAACTTCTGCTATGTTTGTGGTGAAGTGACTTTTGCATCACAAAATCGCAGTATAACCACTATGGTTAAGAAAGCCTATCACCTTTAGTTTTGCTGCAAAACTGGAGATCAGGACAAAAGGTGGGCCCCACACATGTGCTGCAACACTTGTGCAACAAATCTTCGCCACTGGTTGACCAGGAAAATTAAATCTATACCTTTTGCAGCGCCAATGATTTGGAGAGAGCAAACAGATCATATTAGCAGTTGTTACTTCTGCATGGTGCCTCCAGTTGGGAAAGGTGTGTCAAAGAAGAAAAAGTGGACTGTGCATTATCCAAACATTCCATCAGCTATACGCCCAGTACCCCACCGAGAAGGACTTCGGATTCCTGATGCACCAGAATCATTCTCACATGATTCAGACGAGGAAGAGGAAGAGGATGAGACTTCTACTCCTGAACCATCAATGTCACATGACCCATATTTTCTACCATCCTCCTCCTCTGAACCTCAACTCATAACACAGGGTGAACTGAATGGCCTTGTCAGGGATTTGGAACTACCCAAGAGTAAGGCAGAGCTGTTGGGCTCCAGACTACAGCAGTTGAATCTCCTGGCATTTGATGTTAGGGTTTCCATGTTCCGTGACCGTGAAAAGGATCTTGTCCCATTCTTCTTCATGGAAGGTGATCTTGTAGCCTGCAACAACATCGATGGTGTGGTGGCAGCCCTCAATATCGTCCAGATGAGTGGAGAGTGTTCATTGATTCATCGAAGACGAGTCTTAAAGCTGTTTTGCTGCATAATTTCAGTGTTTTGCCATCAATTCCAGTTGGTCATGCAGTCCATATGAAGGAAACCTATGAAAACATGAAACAACTTTTGAGGTCATACATTATGACCAACATCAGTGGCAGCTTTGTGCCGATTTCAAGGTTCTTGCTCTCTTGCTTGGTCTGCAGATGGATACACAAAGTACTGCTGTTTTCTCTGCGAATGGGACAGTCGTGCGAGAGATTCCCACTACATCAAGAGAGATTGGCCACTCAGACAATCATTGGAGCCTGGGATGAAAAGTGTTCAGCATCCACCACTTGTTGAATCAAGGAAGATTGTGTTACCACCCTTGCACATCAAGCTTGGTCTGATGAAGAACTTTGTCAAGGCCATGGTCAAAACACAAGCAGCTTTCAAGTACCTCCGTGGAAACTTTCCAAGGTTAAGTGAAGCTAAGATAAAGGAAGGTGTCTTTGTTGGTCCTCAGATTCGTGAACTTCTTCGAGATGATGCATTTCACCGTGCACTGCGTGGAAAGGAAAAGACGGCATGGAAAGCCTTCCAGTTGGTGGCAACAAATTTTCTCGGAAACAACAAGGCAGACAACTACAGGGAGTTTGTGGAAAACCTCCTCAAGGCATACAAAAGCTTTAGTTGCAACATGTCACTAAAGATATATTTTTTGCACTCTCATCTAGATTTTTTTCCACCGAACTGCGGAGCAGTGAGCGACGAGCACGGCGAAAGATTTCACCAGGACATTGCAACAATGGAGAAACGCTATCAGGGCAAATGGAGCCCATCAATGCTTGCAGACTATTGCTAGACAGTGACAAGAGATGCTCCATTTAATGAATACAAGAGACAAGCCAAGAAGCGCCGAGGAGACACTGAATAAGGACTAACTATGTACTTATATATACATAATAGTTTTTTGACTTTTGTTTCAATATATGTTTTATTTATATAACCCTTTTGCTGTTTTTAAAGTATTACATAAACAGGACAGGTGAAATATTATCGTGTAAAGCAACCATAAACACATGAAAAGACCTAGGTTTACAATTTATGATTAAAAGTCTACTATGTGCACAATATACATAGACGTAAAATGTAAAAACTTAAATATCTTGGAAACAGTATCCAATCAGTTGCTTTAATTGTCATATTTGAATTCAGCACATCAAAATCCCTAATAAATAGCACATTTTATCTTTGAAGCAGACGACTTCTAAACATTTGTAGACCAGTGTAATAATAATAATCTTTCTTGCGATGGAACAAACCCATTGCTTGCTGCCGTCGAAAGTGAACTCAGAACACAATTATTACTTAATTCGTACCCACGAATGTAGTTCGTATCTATTTTTATAATATTTTTCCTTGGTTTGAATGTAAATATTTTTGATTTAAAGCGAAATTGTTTATTCTTTAGAATATGAGAATTATTGTGTGTTACGGAATTATATATCATTTTACTTTTAATAATGGTATAATTTATTAGTTTATGATCTCTGTTCTTAGTCTAACAGCTGTCGTCTTGCCGTGAGTACACATATGATATTTTGGATCGATATTTCATCTAGTTGCTTGTAGCTTTAGTCATGTGACGTATTTTCCCCGCGCGAGAGAATGAACTTTTGACCCAGTTCTCGTACTTTTAGGAGTAAACATTTTATTGGATAGGAATTAGTTTAAGGTCACATCCGAAGAATGAATCGTGTTTACTAGAAGGAAATTATTTCGAAATACCCAGTTTGTTTATCGAAGACGTAGAATGGATTTTTATTTCAATCCTGCGCATTAAGACTATATATATATATATATATATATATATATATATATATATATATATATATATATATATATATATATATGAATTATAGCAGGTATTCTGCATTCTTCATAGTTACATAGAATAGAGAGGTCATAACGAATTTGATTCAGTTTGAGTGTGGGATATTATTCTTTGGATATTTATTAATTAATACAGTACATTTAGGATTCAGTACTGCGTCTTCAGCCTGAATTATTATACAGCTCCGTGGAATTATAGGAAACATTTCTAAAACTTGTGAGATTCTAGATTCATAAGGATTACTTGGATATAACTAATTCTTATCAACATATTAGCACAGAAAAGGCTACTTCATTCGGAACATACATTCGGAATAGTTGGATTAACTTCCGAAACAGTGAACTTTAAAGCAATTTAGGACTTTTAAGGATATTCTATACTGTAAGTTATTTTTAATTCTTTTACTTTAATTGTTTGTTGAAAGATTTTAATATTTGAGGAAATTAAAGATTTGTATTTTAAATCTTGAAAGTTTGTTTGAGTCTTTTCTTTTGTTACATTACCCCTAGTCGTAACATGTGTGACTGTCTGTGTGGATATGAGAACATGCGGATTATTGTGTGACTGACTGGATTTTAAAATATGAAGACTATTGTGTGACTGACTAAGTGGATTTAAGAATATGAGGATTATTGTGTGACTGTGTGTGCATTTTAGAATATCGGGATTATTGGGTGACTGACTTTGTGGAGTGTAGAATTTGAATACTCTGGGTGACTGACTTTGTGGACTGTTGAATATGAAGACTATTGTGTGACTGACTGTGTGGATTTTAAAATATATAGACTATTGTGTGACTGTCTGTGTGGATTTTAGAATATGAGGATTATTGGGCGACTGACTGTGTGGAGTGTAGAAAATGAAGACTATTGTGTGACTCACTGTGTGGATTTTAGAATATGAGGAATAATGTGTAACTGTCTGTGTGGATTTTAGAACATGAGGGTTATTGTGTGACTGACTGGGGTGTAGAATATGAAACTTATTATGTGACCGAATGTGTGGATTTTAGAATATGAGGATTATTGTGTAACTGTCTGTGTGGAGTTTAGAACATGAAGGTTAATGGGTGACTGACTGTGGAGTGTTTAAATATGAAGACTATAGTGTGACTGACTGTGTGGATTTTAGAATATGAGAATTTTTGGGTGACTGACTGTGTGGAGTGTAGAATATGAAGACTATTGTGTGACTGACTGTGTGGAATTTCGAATATGAGAATTTTTGGGTGACTGACTGTGTGGATTTTAGAATATGAAGACTATTGTGTGACTCACTGTTTGGATTTTAGAACATGAGAATTTGTTGGTGACTGACTGTGTGGAGTGTAGAATATGAGAATATTTTGGTGATTGACTTTGTGGAGTGTAGAATATAAAATTATTGTGTGACTGACCGTGTGGAGTTTAGGATATAAGGATTATTGTGTAACTGTCTGTGTGTAATTTATAACATGAGGGTTATTGGGTGACTGACTGTGGAGTGTAGAATATGAAGACTATTGTGTGACTGACCGTGTGGATTTTAGAATATGAGAAGTTTTGGGTGACTGACTGTTTGGAGTGTAGAATATTGTGTGACTGACTGTGAGGATTTCGGCTACAGTTCACAGTGAGTAATCGGGCTTTGGTGCTGTCCCGAAAGTGAAATATGTGACCCATGGCATGTTACTTTGTTTACAGATCAGTCTCACCAACATGCCGGATAACAAATGACAAGAGATTAACTGTAAGTTTGTATAGGAAGATACATTGGATTAAGATATGATTTACTTGGATTTGGACACAATGTAAAGTTCATTACAGAAAAGCAAATGTCGAGAAATATGGGGGAAATAATTGTGTTTTGAATCAATGTGGACTAACGATCTTTTGGTTCCATGTTTAACAAATAATGCTCATGAGTCAAGCTATCTCAAACAGAGAAGCCAGTCTAGAAATCAGTCCCAAAGTACACTCACGCACTATTGCAACAGACAAGAGTGATGGTCGAGTTACGTTGATAGCTACACCAGTGCGCATATCCCTAACGTTGCAAATACAATGACTACACGCGAATCCGCTCAAATTACGCGCGGAATACATTCCAAACACATGGTGAAATGACTGCCAAAGTTATGTTTTGTCTTTTGTCTCCTCTAAACAAAAGAGTGTTGAAGAAAAGTATAGCTCGCGTAACATCACAGCCACTCCGGTGTCTAAAAATCAATTACTTCTGATAAATACGCTAAGTTTTTTTTTAACCTTTGCTGAAATCCATTGTCCTTTAAAATGGAAGGTAATATGAGCAATAAAACTCTGACAAAGGGAACAACAAAGGGAGAAAACTGCGAAAGCTATTTTGTGTTAACGAAAACCAAGTAAAAAAGAACTTTAGAAACGAAAAATAATACCGAATCAGTACAACGAGCAGACGGACAGACGGAGTTAATAATCACTGCAACGTATCAAAATATAACGACCTTCTTTGACCCGTTTTGGAAATATTTCACAAAGATGGGCTTTCATCGGAGTGGTTGGGGATGGGGAGATAAACCACCATAATATAACATTTCTTTGAATCTCTGTTTAGCATCTTGCCACTTCTTCCTCTTGAAAGACAGTATAGTATGTGATGCAGCTAAGAAACAAAACGACGCTGGAAAACATAGAATATATTATTTCATGGAAAATTCATACTTGTTATGAGTGGACCTCAAAATATGTAGGAGATCGTAATTACGGAAAGAGTGAAGGTGATTTTAATCTATTGCAGGCGAAAATGAACTTTCCCGTTCCAAGTACTAACTTCATGTTTGACTGGAGATCTCAATACTTGGAACTAATGTAAGACCTAGTTTACTGGGACCAGTTTCAATTTGTCACCAAAGAATAACTTTTCCAATAGTATGTTTGCTGATGGAAAGAACATTTACAAAGTATGTAGGAATGTTGACGTGTTTTGGTTATAATGATAGAGCAACACTTAAAGAAGGAAAGCGTATGCACCCGACTTGCGTTGAAACTTTTACCAAAGAAATTCTAAGTAATACTCAGACAAATCAGAACAGCATTTGTTTCGTTCATTGGTTGGTTTTAAAAAGGCATTTTCAGAACTTTATATGGTCATACAATGCCTAAGAAATGAAAAAAATGCCTTTCTCAAAGACACAGCTCGGCAGCCAACCTGGATAGGTCTGAGTAGCATGCATGTATGTATTGAATTTTTGTTTTGTTTTATTTTGTTTCGTTTTTTGTGTATTTAAAATCGGAAGACCTGGAGTATATTGAATACAGATTTTAATAATTTCAAGAAACATACCCTAGGCACATTGTGTTTAAGTAACTGTAAACACCACAACGTGTTTATCACAAGTAATTGAACTTTAAGACACAAGAGTGACAGTAGTATTACGTGGGTTAAAGCATTTCTAGGAAGAATTAAACTTTAATGCAGAAAATAACGAAGTTTTCTTTGCTGATCATTTAGTCACGTGTTTAAAAAGTACTCCGCGCATATATTGGTAATTTGGGCGTATTCCGCTCGTGGTCGTGGTATCCTCAACATGTACAGTAATACCCGGTATACATACCCTTACCTTGCAAAGAGCATTGCATGGTCGTAATCTAGTAGTTCCCAGGCGGTAAAAATGTCCCAGTCAAGGATATCATCAAGATACTGGTTCATCTCAATACATTTTGTTTCGTTAACTGCAATTACTTTAGAATCCTTATGTGGAAAGTCAGCTTCCCGCTTGAAAGAAAATAGGAAACAAATAAAAAACGAGCAGAAACTGCGGAATGTCAGTTTCACTCTGTAAGTAAAAATGGAAACAATTAAAAAAACGATGTAATATTTTTTTAGATTCAATTCATAATTTAGTGTTATGATGTGCATGAGAATAGTATTACGGGTGAAGTGGAAAAACTTGCGTATTTTTGTTTCGAAATTATTTTCCATGTAAATGTGCAGCTATAGGACAGGAAACATCCTACAGGTTACATTATATACCGTGGTCGTAGATATAATGATACAACAAAATTATTTGTTGAGCAAGTAAGTTATTCTTCATTACATTTTCAGACAAATAGCTATTCAGGAAGGACTCTATCAGTATAGAAGTTATACTTTAAGCATAAGTATATATCAGATATGCATAAAATGTATGCATCCATCTCATCATATTCGGGCGTTATATACATATAAACATAAAAAAACCAATGACACTGTTTCCATACAAGGAAAAGAAAGTTCAGAGTTGATAACTCTCTCTCTCTCTCTCTCTCTCTCTCTCTCTCTCTTTCTCTCTCGTCGATTCTGGCCACATCGTAAGTTTTAGAAAACATGTCCTTGCTCCAACAAAAAAAGTCCCCATCGGGCTGTCTAAAGTCTACTATCCACCATTTATAATTTTTTGAAAAACGCTAGGCCACTATTACTTGTCAAAACCAGTTATTTTAAAAAACGAAGAGATTAGTTATTTCTGCCATTCCTGAAAACTCGGACTCTAAACATACCAGAAGACAATCCAGTAATCCAAACAAATAATGAAAGCCACCTAAATAATGTACAATAAACATCTGTGATAGAGTTAGATCGATTTTACCGAAAGTTTAAACTAGCAGGAAAATGGCTATTTCAAAAATTGAAGAGATTAGAGATTTATAGTATTCCGGAAAACTACGGACTTACAGATACCAGAAGCCCATCTATCATCCAGTAATCCAAACAAATAATGAAATTCACCTAAGTTATCAAAAGCAATTATAAAGTTAGATGTTTACCACATATGAAATAAATCGGTAATTCCTGGCGTTTCTGAAACCGTTCAGTGCAGCGAGAACCAGAGGTCCCAAAACTTTAAATTATGGGGAATAATTTCTGCAGATAGAAACAAGTGCACAAGCACATTAGTTCTAGTTCGAGAGAGAGAGAGAGAGAGAGAGAAAACTTAAAAAAGAAAAAAGGAAAAAAGTATTGTTTAAATGGTATACAAATATGAATCATGTAACTATTAACTGCAGATTTCGATAAAAGTAGTAATCCAGGGTAATTAATATCTGTTATTATTCTAACATTCAATAGTTTGTATAGTTTTCTTTAATCCTCTTAATCCACAGGAAAAGATTTCATAGAAATATCAAATTGTCATTCCATAAATCCGTCTTAAATAGAGGTATTTCAAAAATGTTTCTGAATCATACAAATCTGACTATAGTTTCGGTAAATGTTATTTCTACATTAAAATAATCATCTTTCTTGACGAACGATACATTGATCATAGTTGTTGATAATTCCATATGTCGATCACATTTGTTGATAATTCTATACATTGATCATATATGTCGATAGATCCATGTGTGAGTCGTATCTGTTGATTAGTTCTGCATATTGATCATATGGGTTGGCATACGAAGTCAGCTGCGATTATTTGTTGAAAGTCCACGCTTTGATCGCATCCACTGAGGAACGATACTATTTTGTTATACCCGTTGTTGAACTTTGTGCGCATGAGTAGGGTGTCAGATTCATTCATCATTCATTTGCATAAAAAAACCATCTCATTCACGTGACTGTATTAAGTGTTTTCGCTAAATCCAATCCCACCCGGTTTGATTCTGTTACACAAATGTTGTTTGGTTTAATACTGCTATGATTGTATGTAATGCAGTGATGCGTTGGATTCATATTTAACACCTTGTTAAACACCTTGTGGTATTTTCCCTGTTTGTTGGGAATTATATAATTCCAAAATGTAGACGTATTTACTTAGAAACCTGTTCTCTATTCATTTAGTTAGAAATTTTGAGCATTCTGTCAGAAAAATGTTCTCTTGAAGATCTAGAACTTGTTCAGAATTTACTCGCTTTATTTTCACATAAAATACAGATACCTAAAGTGCAAAAATATGTATTGCTCACATAAACACTTATAGCTATTATAGCAACAAAGATATGTACTCATACGTCATATGTTGATTAGAAGGCTGATCAAAAGGATTAAAGTTAGGTTCCTTTGATTTGTCTAGAAGACCGACATGGCGAGTTGAAGAAAAACAAATCATCATTTAAATTATTTAAATTCTGAGCAACCAAACTTTGTTCACTAAATCATTCATTCATATAATGGAGTGATATTGATATGTTCTCAATTAAATTGATTTACTTCTCTTTTGAAATCCTTGCATTACGTACCAAATCTCACTCTTTTATCATTTGAACGAATTGAGTAAAATATTGAAAGAAAAAAAAATTGCTTCCGCCAATTGTTAATCCATTTGCAATCACTCCACCAACTAAAGCCAATGCTTCTATTAAAACTTAGAACTTTTTCGCTTTCGCTCACACTCTATTTAATGGTAACATATTTGAATATATATTCTATATCAAATACAAATGTACATGTTTTTATACTTTAATCAACTCTTTGAATGTAAAAATAAATATATTATTACCTTCTTCAAGATAATATGTTTATAAAACATATAAAACTCTGTGACGTTTAATTTCCAGACTGTATCTTCAGGTTCTCCTTTGAGATCCAAATAGTAAGAAGCACTTTATCACCAACATATAACATATAAATTACCGCCGGCTTGTGATTCGATGTTCAAGTGATCAAGAAAAACAAAGAAATATATATATCTTTATTTGAATGATATAAAACAGCACATCGAATTCTGTATATAATTTGTACTCAATGAAACCTGATGGAGAACAGAAAAGTGCATAAGCAGGGTTTATTTTTTTGTGGCATTGTATAACCAGAATTTGTTTTAAAACAAAAACGAAAATCCCCCCCCCAAACTTAAATCCAAAAAAAGAAAAGAAATCAAGCAGCAAAACAAAACAACAACAAAAAAACAAAAACAAAAACAAAACAAACAAACAAAAAACCCCAAAACAACTAAAACACAAAACAAACAAACAAAATAAAAAATGAAAAACAAAAAACAAACACAAAAAAGCAACAATTTGTTTTTTTTAAAAAAAATTGTTCTGTTAATACGGGAGTTTCATCTTCACCCTTACATTTTTATCTAGCATATACAACAGTTGTAACGTTTGTTTTATGTATTCTAAAGTTTACAACATCAAAATATGATGTCTTTCACAAAGTACTAGTTATTATGAAATACATTTACAATTTATGTAAGTTTATTAATTAGTATCTTATTCGCTGATCGCCTTATTTCCATTTATGCGTAAATGTCAGTTTAAATTTCTGTGCCTATTTGACCCTCTATATCTGATATCTTTTATTTTATGACTTTACGGCTAAAACTAGCTTCTGTGTCTATTTTATCATCTAACTCTGACTTATCTTTATCAATTCTTTCACTTGATGCTAAAGTATTTGTTCTTTTTATCTACTTCAGATGTAAACCTTTTTAATGTCATTTCTTTTTTTCGTTTCACTATTTTATCTAATTCATTGCTATTTGCTAGTATTGCACAGATATTATTAACGAGTTCTCAACCAATGTATTCTGTTATCTGCTTTTTATATTTCTATTCCAGCCGAAATTTTATTTTGTTTACCTTTGTGAAGTCTGATCATTTATAATTTTAATGTTTTTACTTAAATCTGTAGGAGACAAATCGTAGATGTTCTCATACATCCTATTATTCTTTCAGCCAGATTTATTTTGTTCTTGTTGTCATCTATCTTTTGGGGTATTTCTGTTAAAGTATTCATTTTTCTTTTGCAACTGAGATAAAGCATTAGTGATAACAGTAATCTTTCTTCGAATTATAGTACTGCACTTTAAAATCATTGACTACGTTTTTAATATCTGATAAATCTACTCTCTGGTGTATTAGTATTCTTTCATCAAATTATTTCTTTAACTTGCCCTAACTGTGATTTGTAAAGTACAATACTATTCTAGACATTTCTTGACTAATTCCATGTCACTTAAGTACCACAAGATTATAGATATTTCTTGACTAATTCCATGTCACTTAAGTACTACAAGATTCTAGACATGTCTTGACTAATTCTATGCCACTTTTTAATGCATATATCTCAGACTTAGTCCTTCGTTCAATACGTTGTATATATTTTGCCGAATATTTTGAACTCAACTAGAAACTTCTTTTCTTAAAGTTTGTAATGTTTTTATAATTTCAAACAGGATATTAAATCTCTGCATAAATCACTTCTGCGCATCTCCAATATTTTCTTTACATCATCAATTTCTTTTTATAGCTCGTCTATTTTAGTAAGAACTTACTCGAGTTTGCTGATCTCTTCGCGATCCACAGCTCTTAATTTACTATCAACTTTTTCTCTCCAATGTTTTATATCGATAAAATTATTATCTTCTAAACCCTACGTAGTTGATTATCAACACGTCTTTGTACAAATCAACGATTACCCGCATTAGCTGATCTTTCAGGATCACCTGAATTTGTAATTCGGTTGACGTTGAAGTTTAATTCATTATTTATTGATTGAAGTAGTGAAGTTTCTTTGCTCTAAGGTTCAAAACTAGTGAACCAAGTTCAAGCATTCTTCACTTGAACCTCCTAATGATATCTCGCAAGCAGTTGGTTGGGCTGATATCACTGTTTACTTAATATGAAATACGTAAGTCACTGACATTCCATGAAAATCTATTTTTTTATATCTTCATCTTTATTACAGATATTTAATCTATTTTTGTACCTCTGTGTAGTTCATTATAAACGCCATCAGCATAGTATAAAATAGGGTCACAATGAAAAATATTTGTAACTCGTAAAAGCTATAGTGTAGAGAAGGGTATGAAAACTCGTGAACTTGCTCTTTTTGCTTTTCCTTCTCGCTTTGCTCACATTTAAGTCGTTTTATAATTATTTAGCTGGTTAAGAAAAACGTAGAAATGTTTAGGTCTTAGCAAACCACATCATAATCAGTAGATGTTTTGAATAGATATTGCGCCATTAAATCCTAATAATTTAGAGGTAAAGTCTGTTATGCACACTGGGTAATTTGGACACTAGTTTATGTCCTTGTCTATATTATATAAAGACTGGTTCCCGTATAAAAAGCCATATCCATAAAACAATCAAGTGTAACAAGACTTAAGGCAGTTGCAGGAGTTAATTAAATAATAATCATAAAACACTTGCTTGGGAAATCTGCTGAAATGTTAAACACCATCTTAAGAATCTTACTGTAACCAAATATAAAATATGATATAAGTAAACCACGGAAAACATAATCTCTTATATAATGTGTAGATGATTTATTTCTGTAAGCACTCTATTTTCACTGCTATTTGATTCTTAGAGTTTACAGTAAAAACTTGTTCTGGAACTCGTGAACTTGAAATTTGTTCACATGCTCTCTGATCACAATTCTCTCTCTCTCTTGCTCTTAGCATTTGTTTTATTATTACATCTGTTTCAAATAAATAACTCGACATTACTGTAATGACAAGTCCACATACAAACTAATATTTATTATATCCTTAAGAAAGCTTTTCTTTTGTTGTTTTTTTCATAACCTTTCTGTTTTTGCCTTTTTGATATTTTTTTATTGCTTTCGAAGCTTTCTTACAAAACGCAACTCTACTTGGAACTTTCTTTCTTTGTCATGTTACGATATCAGTAACTTGTTCACGAACTTGTTCACTTTACTTTCTGTCTCCCATTTATCTTACAAAATCTTTGTTTTAAATTCTATCTTCACAAACTTAGCACAGTTATTTTTTTTTAAAAAGTTCAGATAAAATAAATGAACAGTATGATTTGCTCCAAATATGATGAAATAGTTGATATATAAAACTGGCTATTGTAAGTCTTGCATGAAAAATTACAAACAGAGAATTGAGAGAACAAAATAAGGATTATTAAACAATTGGCAAAGGAGAATAAAGATTATTTATATAATTATGTGAATGAAAGGTCCAGTAATGATGCAAAATTAGATTAATTCATGTACCAAAAGTTATAATTATAACTACATTAAAACAATGCACAATGACCTTCCATAAGAACTCTTTGAATTCTCTCATTGCTCTCCTAAAACAGAAACTATATTAAAATTGCTCGGTTTTCCATCATCGTAAAGAGTTAGTTAAACTTTAAAAAGCCGAACAATATTGATGAAGGAGACATTTATATTTTATCATTGGACCAGCACAATATACATTAGTTTTAATAATAATAGTTTAAAAATTGTAAAATGCCATCAAAAGTATAAATTGAAGGGTATTATGAAAAGTAGAAACTTTTTAAACAACAAACTCTATTTAATATCTCTCTTGTTTCTACCATAACGTTTAAATGTAAGTTTAGCTCCCTCTCTCATCATCTGGACTTGTGGTAAATAGATATTCCAGTATTATAAACAGCTATAATCGTAAGTGTAAGTTATTAAAATGCATCGGTCATAAAACATCCAGTACACATTCTATTTATTTAAAGCATGATCTATATTGATTTAGTATTTATTCAACCAAGAAAAAAAAATTGGTCTACTCGTTTAATTTCTTGTGAACCTTCTGTCGGTTTATTAAGATTTGTTAAATTATCAGTTGAAGACATTTAGGGATTAAAAACTAAACCGAGACTATGTTAGTATATTTTTACCATGCCCTAGAAATGTTTACTGCCCTAACATTTAGAAAAAAATCACATTTGTTAAAATTATTTTCCGCCTACCTTTTCCAAATATTTTTTCTCCTAAAGACTTTTTTGTTGTTGTTATTTCGTAATAAAATTCATTTGTTATGTTAACATTTAATTCTTATCTAAATTTGTATCTTCATTGGTCAGAAAAATCTGTCTAGTATGAAAACCAAATTCAATTTGTTTTTTGGTCCATTTAAATAGTAAAACAAATGACAGAAGATAGAGGATCTATTTATGATGTAGATGATATTTTGTGGTCAAACTGAAGTTTGCAATAATGGAGGATTTTGATACTCATAATTTAACTAATAATGAATTTTAAACAATTACAACAACTACTTGACATATATCATTAGATTCTAAACGGTTAGTAACAGGAACAATTCCTGATGTCATTTAACTTTATAAAGACATTATGCTCAGACGTGGTAGTGATGAACAACAATATGCAAACTTTAGTCACGAATTAAAAAATGTTGATAAAACATTGTAAATCGAAGAATCTAATTTAAATGTCTAAAAAGGAAATAATAAAGAAAATAATTCAATTGGTTAACATCTGATTTTAAAAAGTCTTTACAGTGCGTACAAGAAGGAAATAAACGAATATCATCCAGTGATGTAAACAAAGATTATTTCGGGATGACAACATTTGAAATAGATACACCAAAAACAGAGCAAAGGCAAACAGTAGCAATTCCAAGTAACACAAATCCAGTAGAAGAATTTGTAAATGATGTCAGAAAAATACGCGATGAAATTAATAATGGAAAAATTTGTAAGAATAAAGAGAGGATATTTGCTTGAAACGAGTGAATAACGGATATATTTTATCGAGCGTGTGAAAAACTCAGTAACTCTGAGTAACTCAGAAAAACTAAGTTTTTCACACACGAGATGAAATATATCCGTTATTCACTCGGAGCAAGCAAATATTCTTTTTATTTTATGCTCAAGCGTATTGTCTAGCAATTTGTACAGCACACTGAAGTAGCTGATTTCTTGCTGAATTCCGCGCGATAATGTCGGCAGTTTGCCGTTTATGTTTTGCTCTGTTTTGGGTATATTTGCACATACAATATCAGTAGTTACATAATGCTCCTTCCCAATTCAAGGGAAAACATCAGATAAAAAGAAAATGAAAACAAAATTGCCCCTTGCTGGATTTGAGCCCGGTTCTGGATGCGAAACAGCCATATAAACCCTTACACTACGCAAGTGCTTTACAAAACGCTTGAAATTTCTTAGTCATAATGTTATCAATGTCTATTGAAGGCCAATGAAAAATATGATATATTTTCACTGCAGTGAAATATCACAATTATTTCACTCGGAAAATCCAGTAATTCACTGCCTAGCATAAAATAAAATGTATTATGTAAAAACCAAAAAAAGCTTTTGGAAAAATTTTATTTCAAAGAACGATACGCTAATAGTTTATTTGCTCCTCAGGAAAAAAAAAAGAGAATTAAGAGGTTATATAACTGCTACTGATGTTGTAAATTTAAGAATAATATTGATGCAAATAAATCTGGAAATGTACGATCGGCAGATAAAGGAAATAAGAAAAGATATCGATAGTTTGAAAGATTAAGAAATGAGAGAGCAATTAGGAAACGTTATCAAAGTTACTGAAAGTAAAACGCGCATAATTAACAGAAATAGAAAATAATTTGTTTGTCAAAATATTAATTGAATCGATTCAAAAACTGCAGAAAAGTTACCATTAGGTGAAAGGTTAAAACAGATATTTAAAGAAAATTGAAGTAGCAATTGCTAGAATTTGTGGAGCTATAACATGATAACAACAACTCTAGCTCGAACTATAACATATTTTGTAAAAGGTTTAACAAAAGGTGGATAAAGAAAGCAGCATAGTGGTGGTGGCAGTTCATTGAATGATAAAATTAAACAAAGATTTAATTAATCTGTCAACTATTCGTTCCACTAGCTAAAAATGCAGAAGCAGCATTGTCTAGCGTAATGGGTGAAATAATAAGCTGGCTTTTAAGTTCGGCGGGTAATATTATTTCTTTCCTAGGTGATATTAGTTTGCTTGTTACATTAAAAATAGTAATTGTTTTTCATTTAGAATTTTAGTTAAAGGTTTAGAAACAACAACAGCAACAACAACAACAACAACAACAACAAATAAAATAAAAAAAGGATTAAAGGATAGTGATCATTTGAAAATACAAATTAAACCAGTTTTTACAACAATACAATAATTATAGATATGTATTTGCCTGTTTCATGACCAGTGAATGTTTGTGTATTTATTATAGGACTTACTTGTGTTTTACTTGCTTGAGTATTCATTATACGATTTGGTTGTTAATCTTGTTTTTTCTTTATATTTTTCTATAATTATCCGAAAATGAAACTAGCGACTTCTCTCTTTCTCTCTCTCGCTCTCTCTCTCTGACCTGCTTTCTTCGATCACGCTCCACTATTGTTCTGTCTTTTGTTCATTTTATTACAGACTGAATAGCAGATATTGGTATTATATTCTTTCACCGGTAATATTTATATCAGTATTTATTGCTAACCTAATATTATCTGCTGATTTGTGGATTTAAAAAAAAAATGTTATTGTAACCTACTATACTGCCTATTTCCATCACCATGTCACTGGGTAATAAAAATGGTCCATCACCACTGACAACATAATTCAGCCTAACTTTCGCATCTGAACTATACTGCTCAAATCTTATTGCAATGTGTTCATCAACATTATATCTTTTTTGTCCAAATATCAAATTTTCATTTAACCTTGCAACATTGTCTTGTACAGTGGATACATAATATGTAATAGATGTTCTGTTTTGTACCTGAACACCCAAACAACATATCACTTAAGACATTAAGCCTTGGTTTCTCATGGATATTTCTTTTTCTGTTATTCCGTTACTAACCATCCATTAGATTTATCTGCAATAAATTTACTGGAATAAAAATTATCACTTCTTTTAAGTTTATCATACCAAATCCCCAATTTTTAATTTCTTTCATCTACAAAATGCACAATAGTTTTTCTTCATCTTCATCTGTTTCTCCTTTCACAATAGCAAAACTATCATTAAAAACGGACTGATTTTTTCCTTCCATTTTTATATCTGCAATCACTGTGAGGAGGAATGTTACAATTATTACATACAAAGTTAATTTTTTGTGATCTAAAATGTTGTATTCATCTTAAAAGCTTGCTCATTGTAGAATAGCATTTTACAATATGACGATACCTTTCTTATCGGAAAGTAAATATGAAATGTGTATATAGAATTTACTAACTCTGGGACACTATGATCTGTTAAATGCCAATACAATAGTCCACATCCAGCTATTGCTATAAATACAACCTAGCTTAATTAATTCCTAACAATTTTACATCACACTTTGATCAATATCTGTTTACTGAATCATTATTACAACATTTTAAACGGGTAATTATCACAGATGTTTAGCGGTTTGTACGTAAACTACATCTTTAATGCGTAATATATCTTTATCTTTTTATGTCATCTACTATTTATTTATTAACTTTAACTGTACATAGAGTTTTATGAGAAGGATAAGGTGCAGTGCTATTTGTTTAAAAAAACTGAAGTCCACTATTTAATTAGATTAATTTTAACAACTAGAACTGCAACCGTCTTTATAATTTATTCCACAAAATTTAAAATTCATTGATGGATGCTTGTTGGTTTAATTGAACAAAGAAAATCGTTTAAATTCCCATGTTGTAAGGCAATGCCATTTTCAATCCCATATTGTATTTTAAGATATCTTCTAAATGATTCTAAAATGGTGACTTTTTCTCATACATTTTTTTCTATCGAAATTTGTTTGTTGTTAATAATATTTTATGGAATATAAATTATGCTTTTCTTGACTCAGTAAAACCAAAAATTGGTTATTATTCTCTTAAATTTAATTCAGCAATATGTGTACACATTTTTTGTTTATATCTTATTAACGTAAAGACACTAGAGATATGAACATAGAACATTTATACATGTAAAGACTCGCATGAGCCGTTTATACACGTAAAGACTCACATGAGCCGTTTATACATAAAAAGACTCGCATGAGCCGTTTATACATGTAAAGACTTGCATGAGCCGTTTATACATAAAAAGACTCGCATGAGCCGTTTATACACGTAAAGACTCGCGTGAGCCGTTTATACACGTAAAGACTTGCGTGAGCCGTTTATACACGTAAAGACTCGCATGAGCCGTTTATACATAAAAAGACTCGCATGAGCCGTTTATACATAAAAAGACTCGCATGAGCCGTTTATACACGTAAAGACTCGCATGAGCCGTTTATACATAAAAAGACTCGCATGAGCCGTTTATACATAAAAAGACTCGCATGAGCCGTTTATACATAAAAAGACTCGCATGAGCCGTTTATACATAAAAAGACTCGCATGAGCCGTTTATACATAAAAAGACTCGCATGAGCCGTTTATACATAAAAAGACTCGCATGAGCCGTTTATACATAAAAAGACTCGCATGAGCCGTTTATACACGTAAAGACTCGCGTGAGCCGTTTATACATGTAAAGACTCGCATGAGCCGTTTATACATGTAAAGACTTGCATGAGCCGTTTATACGTGTTAATACTCGCATGAGCCGTTAAAAAATGTTGGCTTATTATCAGCATACTGTGAAATGAAAACGTCTATGCCATTTACTTCTATACCCCTAATAGTACTAGTATGCTTAATCATTATTGCTAATATGACAGCACAGAGTAGAAACATATAACGAGAGAGCGGATCCATTTGTCTACATTGATCATAAATATTAAACAATGGGGATATGTACATTCACTATAACGCTAGCTTATATATCATTATACCATGATTAAACAGTTGAACTACCAAAATTAAAAGGTTCAGTACTTTTGAAACAAAATGACCAGAATGTTTTTCAAAATCAACGAAGAGGAGCTACCAGAAGTCAAAACTTTGTCTTTTAGAATTATTCCATAAGGCCGGCGTTTTTTTCTCCATCTCCTTTTTGAACGATGAAAAGTTTTATTCACTTAAATGTTATTGATAAACTCTTAAGGATATATTAAAATAAGTTATTGCGTTTTAAAACTTTGCCACACAGGCTTGGCTATTTAAACACCAACACAATACCGATTTCCGTTGATGCCATGAAAATGTTCAGTGTGATATTCTAGCACTGATGCAGAAAAAGGTGGTGGTGTTTTAAGAATTATAAATTTTAATGAACCGCGTACATGTGTTTATAGTTTGGCCCAAGCATCATAATTTCCTTTGCAGAAGAGAGGAATTTCTGTATGCTATAGACTTGGTTCAAGATTATCTGAAAGATCTATTATCTCAAAACTACAACTTTAAAAACTCTTCGCCTACTTAAAGAAACTGTAATCATCACCACCTTCCAACTCAGACTGTAAATCAGAATATTATAATTGTTGTAATGAAGGATTTGGATTTTAAATCATGTGTTCACGATTAAAACACACATTGAAGGACGTTTAGAATTTTCGAATTCACACAATATCTTACCTGGAAAATCACAAATTGACGTAGAGTGACTCTGATTGCTATACTAGTATCTTCTATTTCTTTGTAACGCAGGTTTACCTATGAAAAATACAAATACAAATTATTCAGATTGACTATAATTTATGATTCTGACATGAAAATGTACAAAATAATGTTTTATAACACAATTTATCTTAGCGTATGTACAAGTATAACATACACTATGGATAATAAGAAAAAACAACATATTTTATAGAAAATACAAAAATAATGTGACTTCTTTTACAATCAGAAACGGTAAGGAACGAAACATAATTATTTATGTTTACCGTCCAAGGAAGTGCTAAATTTGAAGAAAATAGATGATACAGTTACATTTTTCTAAACCGGACACTATTAAGCTGCACATTTTGGCAGTTTCACAGAAGTAGCGAGTATATGAAGGTCTGCTTAGCAATTAGTAATCACTTGTTTGGGACAATAGTTCTGTTTCCGGTCTTAAAGTTGAACATGTTACAGAGGAGCCAGGGTTACAGAGGATGCTATTTAAGGAAGTTTCATTTTAATTACATCTACAGACTTGCAATAACGCCAACTTGCTGACTGTTTTTGAAAAAAACAAATAGATCCATCCAAGTAACTCAAATATCTCTCTTGTTGAGACGCTAGGTCCTGCTGGATCACGCACTGCTGTTTTCCAAACCATCTTTTTTTTAAAAAAGAAAATACGCAGTATATAAATTAAAGGAATAAAAATGTGTTCAGTGGTTAATTATCCATTACTTACATCGTTAATAACGTGCGAGTAATCTCTTCTTATCCTTTTTTCACTTTAATTTCTTTTGGTTGGTCATTCGAGATGCTGACCTGCGACGAAACTATGAAAGATGAGATGCAATATATCTGTCATCTATATATGTATGCGCGTGCCCATGCTTATGTTTCTGTGTGTGATCAGAGACATAAAGTATGCAGAAGTACATTTTATTCAAGTAGTCTTTCTCAGAAAAGAAATAGCAGTAGTAATTTATTTGCATAATAAATGATTTTGATGCTTACGACTGTCATAACTTTTTCTACTTGATTCGGATTCGCGGGAATTTAAAACTCGCGAAAATAAAGGATTTAAATTATAATATTAATGATGTCTTCCAGTCTGATTGCAAATTCGTAAATATAGAACTTGAACTTTCCAACACTGAAAATTCTCCAAAATTCGATGAACCAAAAGTCTTACCTCATGCAGTATGCGCGTACAAGAGAGACTCGAACATGGGACCCTCGTTATTACCAGAGCGCTCAACTAATTAATATTCGGGCCAATGTTGCTACAAGGACATTTGTGACACATAATCAACGAGCTATTACTTTGTTTTTAGCTTACCTCATAGCTCGATTAACATTTCATTTGCAGCATTGGCAGGAATATATTAATACATAGAAAGATAAATAACTTTAAGTTGAAGTAAATAGGCAGGTAGGCAGATAGATAGACAGATGCAGTGATGTAGGTATGTCGAACTATATATACGAATAGATAATTAAGTACAAGTTGCGTGTAAAGAGGCATGTAGGTGGGTAGATAGATGGTTAGATGCAGGAATGTAGTTATGTAGGTTGACAGATAGATGAAATTATGTCTTTCTATCTCAATGTTTATTATATATATATATATATATATATATATATATATATATATATATATATATATATATATATATATATATATATAAGCTTTGAACAGAAAGATATATAAAATAGCACAGGACTACGGTCGAGCTTACAACATGAGTTAAATTTAAGAATGTTTTTATGCTACTAATACTAAAAGGTTAACCCATAATTATTCTCTTTTCTTCTATGCAATTATAACAAGCAGATGTTATGCTCAGATGTTATGCACAATGCCAATCAGTCTCAAATGATCTTACTACATTTTGAACAATAATGCTTACTAGACAAAGTTTTTTTTATTGTCTTTACAGTCTTATGTCTGAAAAATCCCTTCCATCCTAATGCGTAACTTTCTTTGTTTCACCTACATACTGCTTTATACATTTCAACCAATACCCTAGGATAGATCATATTAGTGTATGATATGAAATATGATGTTTATTTCAAACTTTATATTTGTTTTGGATATCTTTTATGTGTTTGAACTAATTAGAATAGAGCTTACAACACTTAAGACAACCAGGTTTGTTGATGCGTAGTATTTTGGATCTCATGCGAATATCCCATAT